>CM060381.1:10522440-10929940 GCA_030545235.1 Helianthus tuberosus | reverse complement strand
TCATGAATAAAATGTGACCAATTATCCAACCAACAAAACTACTTGTTACAAATAGCATCTTGCTGTTGCATTGAAACATAAAAATGTTGACCAATCTCGCTAACATTGAACTTGGTAAAATGAAATGATTCAATAATTGAAAAATGAGATTATTCAGGAATACACATTGAATGTTGAGATTACGCATTGAATTTCTGGTAGTAGATCCATAATCCAAGAAGTTTTTCTTACTATTGTAGAAGAAATGAAACAAAAGATACGGTAGAGCTAGGACAGTTATTGTATGAGGTCTACCCAGTGCTAGATGCAGAGGCGCATAATAGATCAATATGAACACTATTAGCTGGCCCGTAATAAAACCAGTTGTTGCTGATACCTTCTTCTCGGCTCCTTCTTCTCCTTCTTCCATAACGTGAGCTCGGAAAAGGAAGAGATGGGAGGGTCCTATGGAGAATGTGGTCAGAAATCCATAATAGAGTCCGATGTAGGTCCGGGATTGCATTGCATTTCCTATGGAGAAGGAAGAGATAGGAGGGTCCTATGGAGAAGTAGGCCCTTCTACCTTTGCACTCAAGGGCTAATCTCCGTCTAGCCCGAGGAAACCTTTGCAATCCTCCGTTACCTTTTGGGAGGCCTACGCCCCATAGAAACTGTCTACCTGAGACTGTCCCTTGGCCCGTACATCCTGACACAAGGTTAGAATTCTAGTTCTTCCAGAGTGGTATCTCACTGATGGCTCGGACCCCCAGAAGGAGGCCTTCTTCGCCTTCCACCTAAGCTACGCAGGAAAGACCCAAAGCCAATCCCAGGGAACAGAGAAGCTTCATAGGGTCTTTCTGTCCAGGTGCAGGTAATCCGCATCTTCACAGACATGTCTATTTCACCGAGCCTCTCTCTAAGACAGTGCCCAGATCGTTACGCCTTTCGTGCGGGTCAGAACTTACCCGACAAGGAATTTCGCTACCTTAGGACCGTTATAGTTACGGCCGCCGTTCACCGGGGCTTCGGTCGCCGGCTCCCCTGTCATCAGGTCACCATTTGCCACATGATCATGCAATTCACCGGGGCTTCGGTCGCCGGCTCCCCTAATCCCGTCAACGGGAGAACTACTGACCGAAATGCGACAATTTGCCACATGATCATGCAAGCAACACGAATCACGCTGAGGTACGTTCAAACGAGATTTCACAACAAACGGTACCTAGTTTAATGGTACTCAACAATTTTTGGCGCTACAAAAGAAGTCGAATGTCTTCGCATTCCCCCTGTCTCATTAATGGTGACTATGCTATGTTCGACATTCCATAGTAATGTCACCTAACAACCGGTCATCACATGAAATTTCAGGTAAAATCCTCAAATTTCTTTTATTGAAATTCATACTTTTGCATATAATGAGTGGATTTTCACACTTCTACTCCCCCCAATGGTCATTGTATCACGAGGATTTCTTTCATGAAAGAGAACACTCATTTGCTTCATTTCTTGACAAATTCATATGTTACACATGCATTGTTTGTTACGCATGTGGTTTCACTTCGAATGATTATTTTATCAATAGTTCAAATATTATTTCGCGATACTCAATCTAGACATTGTGATCTAGATAACCTGCATCATTACAAAGTGTTGACTCCTTGATATCGAGTCAACAGATTTCTTGGAAAACTCCTTTTTCTTTTCGAGTTAAATACATGGTTTTTCATTGTAACAATGTCGAAATTTCTTGTCGATACATGTATTCATTGTTGGAAGGTGCCTAAACCAAGTTCAATTGTTTGAACTTGCTCGCAATATATATTTAATTCAAGAACCCATATGATGGATTAAGGCCATCATATTCAAAGTAATCTCAACAAGCACTTCATCTTTTCAGAACCATAGTAGACTTGTTTGGTCTTCACCTTCATTGAATCATTTCTTTGATCACGATCACCTTGTGGTGGCGATTTCACAAAATTTGAAGCTTGCGCTAATCTCATTTTTACACATCATGTACGAATTTAATAATTTATTTATTTAAATTAAATCCACTTTATTGGTTTATCGTATTAAATCAGTCTTAATACAATTGTGTCTTAAGATAATGGTACATAAAATTCATGTTATATTCCGTGTACATCTTAACGGTTCCTTTCAACATCGATCGAACATTTTGTGATATTCATTGCTTTTTCATTATCGATCGAAAACACTATTTACTTGCTGTTTCATCATCAATTGGAAATCCTATGATATTTGTTCGGAACAAACATTCACATTTACTTCGTTGACCCCTCATTTGATTTCAAACACGGTGAACTTGTTCGGTCACCGCTATTATTGAATTATTTCAATCACTACGACACCATGTGACGTTGGTATAAACTTGTAGCTTGGGCTAATCATAATCATACAAATTATGCAAAACAACGTACGTCTTTCGTTTGATTCATCATTAAAATTAGTCTTAATGCAATTATGTATTAAGACAGTGATACACTAAACTCTATTGTATTTCGGTGTATCCTTTCAATTCAATAATGTCAACACACTGATTTTTCCTCATGCATGATTCGATAATTGATAAATCATTTTCGAGTTTCTATTTCATTTGAGCTTGATGATTCTAAGTCTTCCTTAATTGACGACCAAAGTGTGACATTTGTGCCTCTACGACCATCATACAAATATGAATCCAATGAAATCTTGTGTTTCATTCTTGGGATTTGTACAATTACACATGACAAGTACACATATCAAATTCCGTATGATTCCGAACTCTCGAAAAGCTTTTCTGGAAGTTTTACGTAAACTATTACGCAAACGTAATCAGTGTAACAAAACGTACACTCCGGAACAGTGACATAGGCTTAACATACCTTAAATAACCTTTACATAACTTAGAAATAAGTTTTGAAGGGTTTGGTATGGCAAAAACAAGTTTATTCGATCAGAGGGACTATTTGCGACAAACTGCAAAAGTCTGCCAATTCGTATAGCAACGTACATTCCGGAACAAGATCATAAGCTAAACATACCTTAAATACCCTTAACATAGCTTAGAAATAAGTTTTGAGGGGTTCGGTATGCGAAAAATACGATTATTTGATCACAGGGACTAAAAGCGTTAAAACTGCAAAAGTATGAATATACGTGCATATCTTGCATTCTGAACATATCCGGACATCCAAAAAAAAATTTAATCACTAAAATATTGTATTTTAGTGATGGGAATGCAAAAATACCATTCGTCGTGTAATTTGATCGTTTTCGCATCCGTTCGAGTTTCGTCGTAATTAACCGAACAACGCAGTCGTACGACCAAATGAACCGATATCCATGATATTTCCAAGCATATTTCAAGTCTTCTATGCTCTAACATCCTTGTAGAGCCTTGAAATTGGGTTAACGAGGGTTAAACGCGTCGAAAAACAAGTTTAGAGGCTGCAGGGACCATTTTTGCCAAAGTGTCAAACTTACTGATGGTCCGTGGCGGGGCGCGACAGCCTGAGGCTGTATCCGTCGTGGGTAGCCACAGCCTGATCTGGGCAGAAAGTTGTTTTTATTGAAAACCACATGTTGCACCTTGGTTTTTATCCATTGTATTTCAGTCTTGTGGGCAATTTGAGTGATGATCAAGGCTTGCAACCTGGTTTAAACGCATGTATGGTTGAGATTGTTCCTTAATCATCACACAAAACACATGGCAAGATCCTACAACATCACTACAACTATAAATAGCCAAGAACTTACATTTAATCCTTGCTCATTTCTCATTCTCCTCTCTCTAGCTCTGAATTGAGGCTACCACACTTTGTTGGAGGCCTCATAATTGAGCTTTCTTAGTCATTTTTCCAGCCTAGAACACTTGTAAGTGTTCTTTCATATCTTGTTTATTTATTTCAAGCTAAAAAGTCAAACAGTGTTTGACTTTCTACTTTGACCATGATTTGGTTAGGTCAAAGTTCAATCGAACTTCGCAACGTGAGCGTAATCACGATGGTTATAATCCCTTGTGATTATACCTACTAATTACCACATTGACTAGTCAAAGTGACGAGTCAAAGTTTCGGTCAAAATGCACGACTATGTGCATTTTGCGACGAAACTATTTTCGGGCATCAAAACACTTTGTTTTGATATCAAATAAGTTTTCTAACTTAGTTAAACATGTTTTAACATGTTTAACTCGTCACTTTTAGTTTAGTGCTTATTTAGGGTCGTAAGTCAAGCGGTCTCGACAACTGCTTAGACTTTCGAACCCGACCCGCTTGTTCGATCGTTAGGATCCGACCAAACATATTTTGTGACCATAGTTGTATAGGGAATAACCTTTCGAGGTTATACCTTATGGTCACTTAGTTTAATTAGTTGTATGATAGGTAGTTTATATGCCTTAGGAAAATGACCAAAATGCCCTTTTCGCGCATAAATTCAATTTAAGCATATGTAACCAAAATTTTGACACTTAAACTGATTACGCAACATAATTAAACATGTTAGGGCATATAATACTTTTCATAGGACTAGTTAGGCCATCCGAACGCACATTTGCGTAAATGACGATTTAAAGTAGCATAAACTACCTTAACGGGTCATAACGGGTCATAACGGGTCATAAGCACTTAGGATAGGTTTCAAATCAGAATATAGGCTTTGTTAAACCATATCATATGAGTCCCAACACTCATTTGGTTTACAAGACCTCATTCTATCCAATCTCCCGATTTAGGCCTCAATTATTAACATAGTGATTCCATACTAGGTGCCACTTGATTCCTTGAATTCCCGAGCTTTGTTAGGACACTTAATCAAGGATACTTGCAATCTCAAGTGAGTACATAGCTCCCCTCTTTTTATGTTTTCAATTGTTTTGGGGTGATTCATATGTGCTAAATGCTTTTCAATTTTTCATAAACAAATGCTATGGTTTATATAAACAAAATGATTTCAATAATGTGACCGAACTTGTTGGGGCGTTTGTCGAAAGACAGATGAATGAAATTCATTAACTATGATCAAGCCGACCAGTAGTATGTTATGGTACCATAGGATCTGACAAATCCCGTTATCGGACTATCCCTTTGGTGGGTAATGTGGGTAACGACAGAAATTTTTATCTAATTAACAAATCATGTGATGGTTTGTTAGTCTTGTTAAAGAGGTCTTTCAGGGCCTATTAAAGATACCCCATGGGTGGTATAGTCGAGTCAGAACACATGTTTGAATGTATTCATTAAAGAACGACCAAAAGTTGTATTTCACAATTAAAACACGGACGATTGAACGATGATTTATAACACGGACGATTTGAACGATTGAACGATGATTTATAACACGAACAATTTGAACGATTTAGACAATTGGTTTATGGTAAGTGATTAGGTAACGAGTCGTGTGTAATGAGATAAAAGCATGGTGGATATGCCGCTGGTATTTCCTATATATAAGTGTTTTTATCACATTACATGTCATAGCGTTATCTAGATCACTTGGACGAATGTTTTCAAACAATGTCACGCAACGATGTTTATTTAAAGATATAAACCATACACTGTTTACTTTCAAAGATGATTTACTACTTGGTTTTACAAAAACAAATGTTTTCAGTCAAGATTTATGGCTACAATGGTTTTGGTTTACTTATATCATCTTGTAAAGATGATAAAACATATTGAAATATCAAACACTTTTTTTATTTCAAGGTACATACTCGACAACTCCCGTAGTTGGACGAGGTATTGCAATATGGATTCAAATCCATGAATTTGACATACGAAACCTATGTACTCGCCGGCATTTTTATGCTGACAATTTTCACATATGTTTCAGGTTCTACTATGTGATGATTGTTGATTGCTTGCTACACATAGGATGGACGCGGGCTTTAGTGACTTAAAACCTGAAAGACAATTATTGTACTTATTTGGTTTGTATCAAAACGATGTGTCTATTACTGAAATAAAACAAAACTTCAATTAACATGTGTTGTGAAACAATTATTCTGTTACGACACTCCTCGACGTTTCCGTCACAGTTCGTTGTATTACGCGGTCGGGGTGTGATAGAAGAGTTGGTATCAGAGCTCATGGTTATAGGGAATTAGGTTATTAGTAACTCTCTTGACCTAGTCTATAACCTTCCTAGGACCCTAACGCAAGAAATTTACGTTTAGATTCTTAATACAATACCAATCACCTATCCTTAGGTGATTAACAAAAACGAAACACAATTCATTCTCTCGAGTCAAAATTTTTCAAAACATCACAAGAAATCATCTATCCTTAGATTTGTTTTAGGCTTTTAAGCCTTTGGTGTTTTCAAAAAAAAATCTCGTCAAAGTTTGGGTCTTTATAATGTGAACACATGCAATCTGGAAGGGTGGGTGCCTGTACCTCGAGTTTTCTGTCTAAGGCTAGAGTGTTCGTAAAAATCCGCAGTATCAGACCAGTCACTCTTACCTGGGAATTCTTGGGGTGAGTGTCCACTTATAGGCTAAAGCATGTCTTTGCGATACATTATTATGACCCGTTTACTATGATTAGTCACCGTGTCGTTTGTTTGTTTTAGGTAACAAAAAAAATGATCACAATCTTTATGCTTTGTCGATATTTTTAAACATTCTATTTTGTCTATCCAATATCACCTCACTCGTTTCCACTCATGTTTCCTTGCTCTGTTAGAATACCTCCACGGCGTGATCAAGCTTAGGATGCCACTATGGCAGCCTTAATCGCTCAGCAAATCGCTGCTATACTCCCAAACCTGGTAACCTAGTTAAATCAAGCAAACAACAACAATAATAACAATACACTCGCTTCGTGAAACTATAAACAGTTCAACTCAGCTAAGCCACTTATATTTACTGGGTCTGAAAGAGCTACTGGGCTCCTACAGTGGTTTGAGAGTCTCGAAAGCATGTTTCGTCATGTACAATGCCTAAACGAGTGAAAGGTTGAGTTTGCATCGAGTGTATTCCAGAAAAGAGCACTCACATGGTGGAACGGTGTAATGATGGATAAGGGTGTCGATGTGGCAATGGCACAAACCTGGGAAGAGCTTCGAGCTCTAATGAAGAAGGAATTATGTCCTTGTCATGAGCTAAGGGCACTAGAAAGGGAATTCGACCATCTTAAACAAGATAGCGGTGAGCATCAAGCCTACACTGACCGATATGAGGAACTAAGTCTGTTATGTCCAACCATGGTTACGCCTTTGGATAAGGCAATTGAAAAGAACATTGATGGCCTCCCTGACCCAGTTCAAGACATTGTTACTGGTAGCAACTGTGACAACTGGCACAAAACCGGTAATTTCCGTACAATTTAATTATTATTTAATATATGCAATTATGTGCTTAAAGGTCAACATTGTCTGATTTCATGCTAAACTTGTGAATTCATGCACGTTTTATACTTCAAATATGGCTTTATGCATTAATGTTAGCGTTGCGTCAGAAAGACTAGTAAACTCACCGGTAAGACACATTGTGTCAGCAATTCTGCAGAAAGCAGTCAGACAATAGAATTGGGGCCTAGGAATAGGTCCAACGTCTAAAATACATTAAAACCCAAGAATGTATACAAGGGTTAACATATAGACTTTCCGGAAGCTAAAATACGCACTGAAAAGCACCCGAAACACACTTTAAATACTGAATATTACATATTTCAGCAAAATTCAGCATTGTGACAAATTTGTAACATGTAAAAATATGACTAAATGGTCCTGAATGCCTTCCTAAGTGTCGGGAATTAAAAGTGTCTCAAAAGGGTACTTAAAGGACACTAAACGACGCAATTTAGCACTTTAACGAACCGGTATCTAACCGAACAACCGGACATTACCCGAAACACCAAAATTATACTAGAAGCATTGTTTTACTATTTCTGAGCTAGTTATGATCTCTGAACACCCTAACACACTATATAACACCATATATGCATAACACCTAAATCATTACACTTAAATTCTAACTAAGTAACATAACTAACCATCAAACTTACACTTTACCCCCCCCCCTTGGTTGTGGACGGCCACCTTATGTGACCCCACCATAATCTTTTCAAGATCCTACAAAATCCATCTTGATCTTCCTTAGATTGTTTGGAGATTGTGTTATGTACTTGAGGGACATGTTACACAAGGGATAAAGGCATTAGATGGTTATAAAGGATCTTGAAGCTCTCATAATCACCACTCACTTCAACCATCATCTTCTTCTTCCTCTCCCCCTCATTCTTGGCCGAACTACACCCCCCACACCACCACCATCATTCAATCACTGTCATACATTCCAAGTTCATCTTAAGGTGTAAGGAGCCATACAAGGAAGCTTGGTGGTCTTGGATCTTGAAGGACCTCCTCCATTTGCTATTAACCTCCACATTTATCATCTTCAACTTCTAGTGTTCTTCCCTAGCCTTGTGCTAGTGGTGAGGCCCTCATGATCTCTTATTACTTCATATATTGTTGGTTAAAAGATGATATACATTGTTAATCTTGAAGAACACTAAAGAACATGATCATGATACTTTAACATAAGCTTAGTAACATAAGAATACATGTTGATTTGTGTTATTTGCTTCTTGATGATTGATGATTTGTGTTAGTGATGTTAGACATCATAAGAAACCTACTAGTTTGTGATTAAACACATGATCTAGTAAGTTAAGGTGGTGATCTTGTGAAAAACCAAGATCATCATGCTTTATGTCTTCATGAACATGAATGATGAAATTGGTTTCATATGTAAAGATGATTTAAACAAAATACAAATCTTGTAAATAGATGATTTCCAAAACGATTTTCTCAAGAAACCAAGTTTATTTATAAGATTTACAAAGTCATGGTTTCTAAGTAAACTAATCGTATTTTTAGTGTTTAAACAAGACTAGAAACATGTTTGTAACAAGAAAAATACAAAAGAAATATTTTTAGAAAAATCATCTTACAAGTTGTAAATGACTAAATCTTTCAAGAATGTGATTTACAAACAAATAAATATGTTTTAAAGGGGTAACTAAACCTACTAAATCACATGGTAAGTTACTACAAGTTTTTACAAAAACTTAAAGTTCATGATGTAGTGTAATTTACTTGATTTTGACACTCGGTAAGTGTTGAATGAGTTGATGATGGTTTGTGCTGATTTTAAAAGAAAATAAACACATGTTTTGAAAACATGGGAAACCTCCATTTTTAGGGGAAACCATGTCAAAATTTCTATAAAATTTTGACACTTAGAAAAATATAAGTTTTGGTGAAACTTATTCCCCAAAAAGTTTACCTAAAAATATTTACCAAGGTTTCCCTAATTTTTATGTAAACTTCAAGTTAAGAAATGATGATTTATTCAAGATAAAAATTGATATTAAGTATGTATATTTTTGAGGAAAATATATATATTTATTGATCACCAAATTTTGTGCTAAGTGTATGTAGTATGTATTATATGTGAATAGTGTATTAGGACTTGAAAATACACTAAATACTCCTAAGGAGTAAAAATACAAAAATACACATACAACATGCTTAGACTAATACAAGAACATATATTTATGAAAATATATTTCTTAAAAGATTATGTAACTTGGACAAGTTACGAACTTAAAATGTATTTTTGGACAAAAATACATAACTCAGGTGAAAAATACAAGATACTTATATTTATTGGAAAAATAATATGAGTAAGATACATGGTTAAAAATATAAATTATTTTTAACACACAAAGAACAAATACATAAAAAAATGGTGACTTGTACTTGTGCGATACAAGTCTAGTGACTAACGTTAATAAAACACGTATAGGTCACGACGCTATATAAGCAAACCCGGTGAAGTTTACGGCACAGGAAACACAAAGTTGTGAGTTCATGTCCCCACTTTTAAACTTTTATATGCTTTCTAAACTTGGGGAAAATACATGTGTTATGGTATGTTGAATACAAAAACTAAGGAATGATACTTTAGATCATGTCACGAATAGGGTACCAGAAGCACCATTAATCGTGTACATACTAAGACCGCGGAACAAAAGGTTAGATCTAATGGGTTTCAGGCAGCCACACTCTTGGTGATACTAGTACCAAGCAGTGCTTTTGTGTCTCTAGTCGTGGATTCGACAAGTAAAAATGCCTATGGTTTGGATGCTTCCTATGTCGTGTCACATGTTAATGGCCTTGCAAACCATTAGCGATCTCGATTTCCTTACATTTACAGAAATATTGGCTTCGTATAAGTTACATACCATGTTTTCATACAAGTATACAAACGTTCAATACAAAAACTGCATGAATCCACACCAACATTATGTTGACGATTTTCCAAAAACTCACATGTATTTCAGGTAACTAAAGTGGATGTGCGCGCGGTTTTTGCTCTTGGATGTTGTTTATGTTGTTAGCTATGTGTGTCAAGACTCCTATGCCGTTTTGCTGGGTTCGGTTGTTATGTCCCACTCCGTGTGGTGATATAGGGACCAAAACCTTTATGGTCGTCATTTAAATAAAGTTGTAATCTTTTCAGATAATATGATGTCTTGGGATGTAAACACTTAAACTACGTTATGTTTCAATTATGTAATGGCATTTGGAGTTATTTTTACGAGCATGTAGTATGTTTACCTTTCGTATGCAATGAGAACCTTTCAAGATCACACCTCGTGCTTCCGCCTTAGAAAGGGGTGTGACAGATTGGTATCAGAGCTGCGATTGTAGTGAACCAGGATTCCTTCTCGAGTCTAGACTACAATCTTTAGGATCCTCTCACGAAAACAATTTTTCAAAAGTTTTTCATTGCATAAAACTTTCCGCGACATCCACTACCTGAAACTGTTTTCAAAGAGTCAAGTGTGGACACTACGAGAATCAGGGTGCACTGGAGTAGCACTTATCTTTGACTAGAAATTACTTGCAACTATGTGTGATAATTAATATATATACATATACTGGAAATAGAATATCACATGTACACGTGTCTTCGTCTGAAAGCAGTGGCCTATCCGAAGGAAGTGACCCGATGATGAAACAAACTGTGCGGACTGTGCAAGGAATTACGTAATTATGGATGCATACATAATTATGGAATTCAATGCACAGAAACCACAGCAAGTCTTGTCATTTGTCAAACGAGATTTCTTCAGCACAAGAGAAGGTCAAACGTGAACACCCCCACCCCCTCCCCCAGCCTATTGAATACTCTATTGGAGTAATGATTTAGGGTATAAAGACAAGGACCGCCAATGTGAAGAAAGATATTTTGTCCTTTACATATATTAAACTTGTACTATGGGGTGATGTAACCCTTATGCATTTTGTTTACTTCGTAAACAATGATGTAACAAGTTGTCCTGATATGTATAAAGACTCGGTGAATATCTTATGACACATCAGTATTTATCTATTTATGCATGCTTGTTGCTGTATGAATTGATTTATATGTTTGGCGGATTGTTTGATGTCATTTATGTGGGTATATGCTTGTGTATATATACTACTACTGTCTCGTATGACGATATCAAACAAATGTCTAACCCTGTTGTGTTGTGTTCTGACAGAACATGGCACCTAGGAGAGCTGTGAACGCTCGTGATCAACCTCCTCCTCCCCCACTGCCAAGGACTGCTGAGGAACTGAACTCCCTACTGGAAGAAAGGATCTCCGAAGCTATCGCTCAATACGAGGCAAACCGCACTGAACACAGTGGAGGACCAAGCAATACTAGACGTAATGGGAATGGAGATTCATCTGGAGGAAACACAGCTCAAGGTTGTACCTTCAAGCAGTTTCTCGACTGTAAACCACTGAATTATGACGGCACTGGAGGTGCAGTGGCTTTTGTACGCTGGACGGAGAAGACTGATTCCACTATCCGTATAAGCAAGTGCACCGCAGACCAGCAAGTCACTTTTATTACTGGGTTGTTTGTTGATGAAGCTTTGACTTGGTGGAATTTGCAAGTCCAAACCCTGGGAGATGATGCAGCGTATGGCATGTCTTGGGACGAGCTGAAGGAAAGAATGAGAGAGAAGTATTGCTCTCGTGCTGAACTCCAAAGGTTGGAGACTAAGTTCTGGCACTTGACCATGGAAGGTGCGGACATTACTGGTTATACCCGAAGGTTCCACGATTTGTCAAGAGTGATTCCCTATATGGTGACTCCCGAATTTAAGCGTGTTGAGCGCTACATATGGGGATTGGCTCCAGAATTTCGCAGCTTGGTAACTTCGGCTAAACCTAAAACGATCACTCAGGCTGTAACTCTGGCTGTCAGCCTTACTGAAGATGTTGTTCGTATGAAGAAGTTATCGTTGAACCCAACTGAAAAGACCGAGACGCATGCTGAGTCGTCTGGTGACAAGAAAAGGAAGCATGCGGGCCTAAACCAAGCGACAGGTAACAACAAGGGTACCAACAATAAGAAGCGAGACCCCAACCCTCCTCAGGAGGCGAAAACTCTTGCAACCATGAATGACGCTCCTGCCAGAGGATACCTGAGCACTCTATCCATCTGCAACCAGTACAAGCGTCATCATGAAGGAGCTTGTCGCGTTCCAAAATGCGACAAGTGTGGAAAACTGGGGCACTATACTGAGAACTGTTGGGGAAAAGGAAGGAACGGGAATGGAAACCGCAACGGTGCTGGTAATAGAAACGGTGGTGGAAATGGCAATGGTAATGGTAACCGGAATGGTAGTGGAGCTGGGCAGAACCAAGGATGCTTTGGTTGTGGAAGCAAGGATCATTTCAAGAAAGATTGCCCAAGGGAGAACAATGCTCCGGCTCGAGCATTTGTGATTGGAGCAAGGAACGCACGCGAGGACCCTAATGTGGTCACCGGTACGTTTCTCGTTAACAATCACTTTGCATCCATACTATTTGACACTGGTGCCGATTATAGTTTCATGTCTGTGGAATTTAAACGCATGCTTGGAATAGAATCTAGTAGATTAGATATTCCTTATTCCGTAGAACTAGCCAATGGTAAACTTGTTGAATCGGGCGAAGTTATTAGGGGTTGCACATTAGAGCTTGGTGAGCGAAGATTTAGCATCGACCTCTTACCTATTCAACTGGGTAGCTTCGATGTAGTGGTCGGAATGGACTGGTTGTCCAAGAACAAGGCTAAAGTTGTTTACAATGAGAAAATTATTCGCATCCCTCTGACGAATGATGAAACTCTCATCGTGCATGGAGAAAAGCGAGACACGCCTCTGCGCATCATCAATTGTATGAAGGCGCATAAATGCTTAAGAAAAGGATGTGTTGCTTTCCTGGCGCACGTTGTAGATAAGAAGGCTGAGGAGCCAAAACTCGAAGACATTCCTGTGGTGAAGGAATTCCCTGATGTCTTTCCCGAAGATCTGCCAGAACTACCCCCGCAGCGACAAGTCGAATTCCATATAGACTTAGTCCCAGGAGCCGCTCCTGTAGCCAAGGCACCCTATCGGCTTGCACCATCCGAAATGCAAGAGTTATCTACACAACTCCAGGAGTTGTTGGATAAAGGATTCATAAGGCCGAGCTTCTCGCCTTGGGGAGCTCCAGTTTTGTTCGTAAAGAAGAAGGATGGAACACTGCAGATGTGTATCGATTATAGAGAACTGAATAAGCTCACTATCAAGAATCGGTACCCACTACCGAGGATTGATGACTTATCCGATCAGTTGCAAGGATCGAGCTACTATTCCAAGATCGACCTTCGATCGGGATACCATCAGTTAAGAATCCAAGAGGAAAGCATACCAAAGACTGCATTCAGAACGCGTTATGGGCATTACGAATTCCTTGTGATGCCATTCAGATTGACGAACGTGCCGGCAGTATTTATGGATCTGATGAACCGCGTATGCAAACCATATCTCGATAAATTCGTGATTGTATTTATCGATGATATCCTGATTTACTCGCGAACGAGAGAAGAGCACGAGCAACACCTCAGGACCATTCTGGAACTACTAAAGAGAGAGAAACTTTATGCAAAGTTTTCAAAGTGCGGATTCTGGATTCGTGAAGTACAGTTTCTTGGTCACGTTGTGAATGAGAAGGGCATTCATGTAGACCCAGCCAAGATAGAAGCAATAAAGAATTGGGAAGCCCCCAAAACGCCAACTGAAGTTCGATAATTTTTGGGCTTAGGGGGCTATTACCGACGATTTATCGAGAATTTCTCAAAGATAGCTCAACCATTGACAACCCTCACGCAGAAAGACAAGAAGTACGACTGGGGTAATAAGCAGGAAGAAGCCTTCCAACTGCTCAAAAATAAGCTATGCGATGCTCCGATACTATCCTTACCCGAAGGCACTGAAGACTTCATGGTATAATGCGACGCTTCGCGTCAGGGTTTGGGTTACGTGCTCATGCAACGCCAAAAAGTCATCGCTTACGCTTCAAGACAGTTGAAGGTGCATGAAAGGAACTACACCACGCACGACTTGGAACTCGGCGCGGTGGTATTCGCATTGAAGATCTGGCGTCACTGTTTATATGGTACTCGATGTACAATATTCACAGATCACAAAAGCCTACAACACATATTTGATCAGAAAGAGTTAAATATGCGTCAACGATGGTGGGTCGAGCTTCTAAACGATTATGACTGTGAGATTAAGTACCATCCTAGAAAGGCAAACGTTGTAGCAGACGCGTTAAGCTAAAAAGAAAGGGTTAAGACCCTAAGGGTGCGAGCATTGGAAATGACTATTCGAACGAACCTCACTGCACGCATACATGACGCACAACTAGAAGCCCTTAAGGGAGAGAATCGTAGAGTTGAACATCTCCGAGGTATACTAAAGAATTTGGTGCCAAACAAAGAGGGAACCTTATACTTTAAGGGGCGTATTTGGGTTCTGCTCTATGGCGGTATTCGAGAAGTCATCATTGATGAAGCACACAAGTCGAGATACTCGATCCACCCAGGATCGGACAAAATGTATCAAGACTTGAAAGAATATTACTGGTGGCCGAGACTCAAGAGCGATGTTGCTATTTACGTTGGAAAATTCCTAACCTGTGCTAAGGTTAAGGCTGAATATCAGAAACCGTCTGGGCTACTGCAACAACCAGAGATATCCATGTGGAAGTGGGAGCAAATCTCGATGGACTTCATAACAAAATTACCCAGGACCCCTAGGGGGCATGATATGATATGGGTAATAGTGGATCGATTAACGAAGTCTGCGCATTTCCTACCAATCCGAGAAAAAGATAGCACTGAAAAGCTTGCTGAGCTGTACCTGAAGGAAATTGTGGCACGACATGGAGTGCCTATTTCGATCATTTCAGATAGAGATGGACGTTTCGTATCAAGGATCTGGCAATCCTTCCAGGAAGCCGTTGGATCTCAACTAGATCTAAGCACGGCCTTCCACCCGCAAACAGACGGCCAGAGCGAACGAACCATACAAACACTCGAAGATATGCTTCGCGAATGTGTGATGGATCTAGGCGGCAGCTGGGATACTCACCTACCTTTAGTTGAGTTTTCCTACAATAACAGCTACCATGCAAGCATAAAAGCCGCACCGTTCGAAGCTCTGTATGGCCGCAAGTGCCGCTTGCCGTTATGTTGGGCAGACGCTGGAGACAAACGTATGGTTGGTCCTGAACTTGTTCAAGAGACAACCGACAAGATTGTGCAGATCCGAGAGCGCATTAAGGCGGCTCGAGATCGACAAAAGAGCTACGCTGATCGAAAATGAAAACCATTAGAGTTCGAGGTAGGAGACAAAGTTTTGTTGAAGGTCTCACCATGGAAGGGCGTAGTAAGATTTGGAAAACGTGGAAAGCTGAATCCATGATACATCGGACCATTCAAGATCTTGGAAAGATTTGGTACCGTAGTGTACAAGTTGGAATTACCGGAAGAACTTAACGGAGTACATGATGCGTTTCATGTGTCCAACCTCAAGAAGAGTCCAACCCAAGAAACAGTGATCATCCCTGCGGATGAAGTGCATATCGACGACACACTCCGATTTACAGAAAAACCCATTGAGGTTACAGAATGGAAAGTCAGCAAAACTTGAAGGAGTAGTATCAAGCTTGTCAAAGTACGTTGGAACTCTAAGCACGGACTCGAGTACACGTGGGAACGTGAAGACCAGTTTAAAGAAAAGTACCCCCACCTGTTCAAGAAAACTCCTGCGAGAGTTAGCTCGTCCTGAATTTCGGGACGAAATTCTTTTAACGGGGGGAGACTGTGACAACTGGCACAAAACCGGTAATTTCCGTACAATTTAATTATTATTTAATATATGCAATTATGAGCTTAAATGTCAACATTGTCTGATTTCATGCTAAACTTGTGAATTCATGCACGTTTTATACTTCAAATATGGCTTTATGCATTAATGTTAGCGTTGCGTCAGAAAGACTAGTAAACTCACCGGTAAGACACATTGTGTCAGCAATTCTACAGAAAGCAGTCAGACAATAGAATTGGGGCCTAGGAGTAGGTCCAACGTCTAAAATACATTAAAACCCAAGAATGTATACAAGGGTTAACATATATACTTTCCGGAAGCTAAAATACGCACTGAAAAGCACCCGAAACACACCTTAAATACTGAATATTACATATTTCAGCAAAATTCAGCATTGTGACAAGTTTGTAACATGTAAAAATATGACTAAATGGTCCTGAATGCTTTCCTAAGTGTCGGGAATTAAAAGTGTCTCAAAAGGGTACTTAAAGGACACTAAACGACGCAATTTAGAACTTTAACGAACCGGTATCTAACCGAACAACCGAACATTACCAGAAACACCAAAATTATACTAGAAGCATTGTTTTACTATTTCTGAGCTGGTTATGATCTTCGAACACCCTAACACACTATATAACACCATATATGCATAACACCTAAATCATTACACTTAAATTCTAACTAAGTAACATAACTAACCATCAAACTTACACTTTACCCCCCCCCCCTTGGTAGTGGACGGTCACCTTATGTGACCCCACCATAATCTTTTCAAGATCCTACAAAATCCATCTTGATCTTCCTTAGATTGTTTGGAGATTGTGTTATGTACTTGAGGGACATGTTACACAAGGGATAAAGGCATTAGATGGTTATAAAGGATCTTGAATCTCTCATAATCACCACTCACTTCAACCATCATCTTCTTCTTCCTCTCCCCCTCATTCTCGGCCAAACTACACCCCCCACACCACCACCATCATTCAATCACTATCATACATTCCAAGTTCATCTTAAGGTGTAAGGAGCCATACAAGGAAGCTTGGTGGTCTTGGATCTTGAAGGACCTCCTCCATTTGCTATTAACCTCCACATTTATCATCTTTAACTTCTAGTGTTCTTCCCTAGCCTTGTGCTAGTGGTGAGGCCCTCATGATCTCTTATTACTTCATATATTGTTGGTTAAAAGATGATATACATTGTTAATCTTGAAGAACACTAAAGAACATGATCATGATACTTTAACATAAGCTTAGTAACATAAGAATACATGTTGATTTGTGTTATTTGCTTCTTGATGATTGATGATTTGTGTTAGTGAAGTTAGACATCATAAGAAACCTACTAGATTGTGATTAAACACATGATCTAGTAAGTTAAGGTGGTGATCTTGTGAAAAAACAAGATCATCATGCTTTATGTCTTCATGAACTTGAATGATGAAATTGGTTTTCATATGTAAAGATGATTTAAACAAAATATAAATCTTGTAAATAGATGATTTCCAAAACGATTTTCTCAAGAAACCAAGTTTATTTATAAGATTTACAAAGCCATGGTTTCTAAGTAAACTAATCGTATTTTTAGTGTTTAAACAAGACTAGAAACATGTTTGTAACAAGAAAAATACAAAAGAAATATTTTTAGAAAAATCATCTTACAAGTTGTAAATGACTAAATCTTTCAAGAATGTGATTTACAAACAAATAAATATGTTTTAAAGGGGTAACTAAACCTACTAAATCACATGGTAAGTTACTACAAGTTTTTACAAAAACTTCAAGTTCATGATGTAGTGTAATTTACTTGATTTTGACACTCGGTAAGTGTTGAATGAGTTGATGATGGTTTGTGCTGATTTTAAAAGAAAATAAACACATGTTTTGAAAACATAGGAAACCTCCATTTTTAGGGGAAACCATGTCAAAATTTCTAGAAAATTTTGACACTTAGAAAAATATAAGTTTTGATGAAACTTATTCCCCAAAAAGTTTACCTAAAAATATTTACCAAGGTTTCCCTAATTTTTATGTAAACTTCAAGTTAAGAAATGATGATTTATTCAAGATAAAAATTGATATTAAGTGTTTTGGTCAAAAATTACCGAAGCAATTAAGTGATCAAATTAGTTAAGTGAGGTGGTGTGCTAAGAAAATGTGTTAAAAAAATGCTGATTAAGTTATTTGTAAAAGCAGTTTCCAGGATACGGCTCAGGATATTCAGCTGTATCTACGAACAAACTATGAGCAAAATGTAAAAGGGGGTGACACGAGATATACGAGGAAAGCCCTTGATCAATCTAGATCGCCGGCACAAAACCTCGGGAGCTGACAATCGCAGCTGCCTTGTTCTTCTTATTGCTTTAAACGTCAGGATACAGTGCAGGATATTGATCAGATCGCTAAGTGTTACAATGCTTTTTGTGAAAGTGAAAGTTGCGAGAGTATAAGTGTGAGAGAGTAGTGAGTGTAGTTGTGATGTCCTATTCGATCTGATTCATCCACCTATTTATAGCAAGTAAATGAAAACAAAATCTCCTATAAGTATGGGATGCCTTCGAATATTCCTTAGTAGCCGTTGAAGACCAGGTAAAGCGGGTTCAACGTCTTCCTTTGAACGACTTAGACCGAGTCTTCCGGGGAAAGGGTCCTCATGAACGTTACCAGCTTGGACTCGTACTCCTTCACGTAACCCGTTAGTAATCTTCAGGATACCATTCAGGATGTTACCAATATCCTGAATCAGCATCCCGGATATGAACATATATCAGATAAGCAAGATATAATTTAAGATATTATCCAGGATATGAGCTCAGAATTTCACCCATAACAATTGTCCCCAAAAAATATTACCGTTTAGTATCCTGGCGCTAATGGTTATATTTTTTACGAATAACGAGGCAATTAACAGATTAGACCCATGATGTGACCGTTTGCAACTGCGCAGCCTACATTTACTCATTGATCCCCTATATATTCTCATGCTTATCCCATTTAACCTTTACCGAAGAGAAAAAGGTAAATACTTTTCTCTCTATTCCATCTTCTTCTCACATTCTGTTCAATATTTCGGCGAGAATATGACAAGGCAAACAAGATCAAGCTCCGGTGACTCCGCCCCTCATTCATCCAGCAGAATCTTCTCCAAGAACCGGAGAAAGAGATATGCTCCTTTGATAGTGCACACTTGTCGGCTCTCAAATCCTCCGGCATCTTCCCGAAAGGGACGGTGTTCCGGCCATTTGATCGGGAAATCCGATCAGATATGGTTTCCGACGAGTGGTTGTGCTTCAACGCTTTCCCTTTCACCTTAGGGTTGCAATTTCCTTTCTCGGACTTTATCACCGAGTTCTTTAATGTGGCCAAAATCTGCTTCAGTCAGACAATGCCGATGCTCTGGCGAGTCTTGTCTGTTCTTGATCAGATCAAGAGAAATCACATCCCTGACCTTTCCGTTCATGACCTCCCCCTAGCGTATCGGCTTAGATGCCATGGTTCCTGTAGATTTTTATTCTATTCTACCTCCGGCGATCCACTGATACTTCGTGCCACCAGGAACGAGGAGAAATGGCAATCCAAGTTCTTCTTTGTAAAAAGAGACTCCATCCATGGTGGAACGGAATATCTGGTGAAATGGTTGAGAAAGGGTAGGATTTAGGGTTCTAGGATGATCCTGTCTTGTATCCTGCTTTATATCTTGAGCTAATCAACTTTTTTATTATCTTGTACACAGCTGATTTTAGGAAGCTTGCACCTCCCCTAGCCGATTCACATAAGAGAATTGACGCTATCAGACTCCTCCCAGAGGCTGAAAGAAGTTTTAACCAGTCTCCACCATCTCTGAGCCCTCTTTCTAGTGCAAACATGTCTGGTAAGGATCCTGCACGATATCCTGCATACATGTTTTTATTTGATATATTTAGGAAAGAATTTTACTCCCTGTACGCAGACTCCAGCAAAGTTCCAATCCTCCTTGATCTTGACAAACTTGACAGTTACCCCACTCCAGTCATGGTCAAGAAAGAGGCTCCTGCTGCCACCAGCTCCAAGCCGCTCCCGGCTCCTAAGGGCAACCCGAGAACTCGTGCTTCCACAACAAAAAAGAGGAAAGGTTCCGAAGTTAGTACCCCAGGCTCTGAAGGGTTCTCCTACGAAGAGCTCAGCTTTTCTGACTCCTTAGAGCTGATGACATCCTTCCTTAACAAGGTAATATCCTGAGACTATATCCTGCACATATATCCTGATAGGATATCCTGACAGGATATCCTGGTTAACATATTTTGACTTATACCTGAATTTTGACGTACAGGGCCTCCAGCATCTGCTCCACCTTTACACCGATGCTTGCAGCACGAACACGTTTCAAGAGGCCAGGATCAAGCAGCTCGAGACCACTGTTGCCGACCAAGGGGCCATCGCCGAGGTGAAGACTCGTCACTACGAGGATAAGCAGAAGAAGGTCACCCAGGATGCTGAGATGAAACTGGCCACCATCCAAATGGAGCATGAACAGGCCATGGTCTCTTTCCGGGAAGGGATCAAAGCCTCTGCCATCGTCTCTCTGCTACAAGCTCGCATTAAGATGGCTTATGAGGCCAAAGAGACAGGCCTTGAGTGCCCATCCTGGCCGGTTGAATCCTGGGTGGCAAAGCTGAAGGAGCTTGGAGGCAAGGTTGTGCCCCTTCCTGCTGAAACTGGCGAACCCTCTAAATCAGCAGAGGTGGTGGACAGGACTGGAGATAAGAAGGATGCTGGGACGGATGCTGGCGAGGATGCTGCTCAGGATGCTGAGGCCGAGAAGACGGAGAAGGCTGGAGAAGATGCCGCTGTGTGAGGGCATTCAGGTGGGCGATGATGGATGTATGTGCCAAGGCCGGAGCCCACTTTTTTAAATTTAATCATTGGTTTGTAACCCCAAAACAATTTACCTTTTCCGCACTTTACTTTTCCTGCATTTGAACAATATGATGGCCAAAGGTGGAGGGATCCTGAGTTTCAGGAGGAAGCCCTTGGTCATCACCGTTAGTATGCTTTGCTTTTGAACAATATAACAGTTGGAGGTGGATTGGTCTCGGTTTGAGACAAAACCTTCAACTGTTAAGTAAATATGGTAAGGGACTATTCGTGCTCTTGGTGGATGGACCTTGGTTTGAGGTGAAACCAAGAGCACATCTTTTGGTATGTTAATAATATAACCTTCTTTTGTCTTTATTTCTGTTGTTATACCTTTACTACATGAATTTTATTTATAAAAACAGTTTTGTTTGAACATTCTTGGGAACACATTGTAAGTGTATCCTCAAAGATATCCTGTTCAGGATACTGACACACAATCCGTAAAATTCAAGTTATCCAAATAAAAAGGAGAGATCATACCAGAGATTCTTAAAGAGTCAATTCCAATCTTCAATTATAGAAATGTCCCCAGTGCAGATTTATAAGTTTGAATTCATCTTTAAATTGTATGATGTATGTCCCCTGTGTTCAGCATACTTGAAGACTTAGGAATGTAAACATAATCGTACTTTAGCTTTATCGAATAAATCCTGAATATCCTGGGATAAACCCTTAATATCCTGGGGATAAACCCTTAATATCCTGGGGATAAACCCTGATTTTCATGCGCTACAGGCGGGAGTGTATAAACTCCAAGACTTAGAAAGGCGAAAACCTTCAAACCTTAGAGAGTATGAAAATACCCTTTCGTGAGAGAGGGTGATCAATCCTCATATACCTTAAGGATCCAGGATATAGCCAACAATAAAGAAATTATCAGCCACTTTTACATGGACTGGTCCCGCTATCTTGAACTATCCCTAGATAACTTGCGCTCCAGGCGGGGTGTTTAAACCCAATTCATAAGAAAGGTGAATACCTTTAAACCTTTGAAGGGATTAGAATCCCTTATACGTGATAGAGGGGGCCAGTCCTCTAATCCTTCGAGATATCCTGAGCGTATATCCTGGAGCTATATCCTGAAGCATATTCTGCAAAACAATCTTAAACTAAGGTGGGTGTTAGCTTGGCTAACACCCCTCCGATGCTTAAGTCAGTATTGGGTTCAAGATAACAAACAAATTCAAACATATTTAAAAGAGGTAGAATACATACCATTCTGGGATGGAAATTAAATTCTATTCTTATTTGAAATATAGCTTTAAGTGTATAGCATTCCATGATCTTGGTAGCATATCCCCCTCTATACTCCTGAGTCGGTATGCTCCTTTTCCTGATTCTGACTCAACCTCATATGGTCCTTCCCACTTTGGAGCCAACTTTCCATCGGCAGGATTAGTAGTATTTTGAAAAGCTTTTCTTAACACCCAATCCCCAACTTGAAACTTCCTAGTCCTTATATTCTTGTTGTATGCTCTGGATATTCTCTGTTGATATGCTGCCATCCTTAGCTTTGTTGCATCTCTTGTTTCATCTACAGTGTCCAAATCTTGGCACAAAGCTTCAGGATTCTGCTCAGGACCCCGAAGGATAGATCTTGCCGTAGGTATCACCATTTCTGTTGGGATCACTGCTTCTGCTCCAAATACCAAGGAAAACGGGGTTTGGCCAGTTGCATTTTTTACCGTTGTTCTATCAGCCCACAAAACAAAGGGTAGTTCTTCTGCCCATCTTCCTTTCTTGGCTCCTAGTCTCTTCTTCAAGTTATTGACAATTATCTTGTTTGAGGATTCAACTTGTTCGTTTGCTTGAGGATGTACCGGGGTAGATGTGATCATTTTGATTCCCCAACTTTTGCAAAAGTCAGTAGTCCTTTTGCTTATAAACTGGGATCCATTGTCACAAATGATTTCATCTGGTACTCCAAACCTGGTCAGGATATTCCTCTTTATAAAGGATACTACTTCTTGGTCTCTAACTTGAACAAATGCTTCAGCTTCAACCCACTTTGAGAAATAATCAGTCATTGCCAGCATAAAGACTTTTCCTCCTGGGGCTTTTGGTAATTTCCCTACTATGTCCATCCCCCATTTCATGAATGGCCAAGGGGAAGCTATAGGATATAGTGGTTCAGCTGGTTGATGTAGTATGTTACTGTGCCTTTGACATGCATCACACCTTCGAGCATATTCTGCAGCATCTTTCTTCATTGTCGGCCAATAGTATCCAGTTCTCAATATTTTTGAAAATAACGACCTGCCCCCAGTGTGGTTACCATAATCCCCTTCATGTATATCCTGAAGTACTTCTTTGGCTTCAGGGTCTTCCAAGCATCTCAAATATGGTCCTGCAAGAGATTTCTTATATAAAACATTATTTATAATGGTGAATCGTGATACCTTCATCCTAAATGCCTTAGGATTTTCGTCTCTGGGGATGTGTCCTTCCTTGAGATATCTTATGATTGGAGCCGTCCAGGATTTAGGATCCTGAATACTTACTACTTCTTTATCCTGAGGATTAGTTGCAGGATACAAGATATGCAATATTGGTATTTGGGTCCCTTCTGGTATCCTGACCGATGATCCCAGATTTGCTAAGGCATCTGCTTCAGCATTATCTCCCCTTGGTACCTGTTCAAGTGTAAAAACATTGAAATATCCTGCTATTTTTTTGAGAATATCGAGGTATTCGATTAACTTCTCACCTTTAACTGCATAGGATCCATTAAATTGATTAGTGATTAACAAGGAGTCAACATATACTTGCAAATTCTTGATATTCATATTTTTAGCCAGTTCCAATCCTGCAATTAGAGCCTCATATTCTGCTTCATTATTAGTAGCAGGAAACTCACACCTAATAGCCTGGGGTAATATGTCCCCCTGTGGCGATTTTAGTAGTATTCCTAATCCTACTCCCCTGACATTAGATGCTCCATCGGTATATAATGTCCAGGATCCTGAGGATTCTCCTAATTGTTGGACTTCTAGATCTACCTCATCCTTAATGTCACTACTGAAATCAGCCACAAAGTCAGCTAGAGCCTGTGATTTTATGGCATTTCTAGGTTCATACACTAAGTCATAAGCACTTAACTTCACTGACCACTTGGCCATTCTACCTGACATCTCGGGTTTCCTAAGCACATTTTTTACAGGATAATTGGTTTTAACATGAATTCTATGTGTCTCAAAGTAATGTCTAAGCTTCGTTGATGCCATAACTAGTGCTAGTATCAACTTTTCTAAATGAGAATATCTAGTTTCAGCATCTGTTTTGGTCAAAAATTACCGAAGCAATTTAGTGCTCAAATTAGTTAAGTGAGGTAGTGTGCTAAAAAGTGTGTTGGAAATATGCTGGTTATATTGTTTGTGAAAACAGGTTTCAGGATACGACTCAGGATATTAAGCTGTATCGACGATCAAACTATGAGCAAAAAGTAAAGGAAATGACACGAGATGTACGAGGAAAGCCCTTGATCAATCTAGATCGCCGGCATAAAACCTCGGGAGCTGACAATTGCAGCTGCCTAGTTCTTCTTATTGCTTCAAACGTCAGGATACAGTGCAGGATATTGACCAGATCGCTAAGTGTTACAATGCTTTGTGTGAAAGTAAAAATTGCGAGAGAACAAGTGTGAGAGTGTAGTGAGTGTAGTTGTGATGTCCTATTCGATCTGATATACCCACCTATTTATAGTAACGAAATACAAACAAAAATCCCTACAAATATGGGATGCTCCGAATATTCCATTGTGAACGTTGTAGACCGAGTAATGCGGCTTCAACGTCTTCATTTGAACGACTTGGACCGAGTCTCCCGGAGAAAGGGTCTTCGTGAACGTTGCTTCATCTGGACGCGTACTCCTGCACACAACCCGTTAGTAATCCTGAGGATACCATTCAGGATGTTACCAATATCCTGAATGAGCATCCCGGATATGAGCAGATATCATACAATCAAGATATAACTCAAGATATTTCCCAGGATATGGGCTCAGAATTTTACCCATAACAATTGTCCCCAAAAAATGTTACCGTTTAGTATCCTGGCACTAACGGTTATATTTTTTCCGGAGACCGAGGCAATTTAAGAGATTAGACTCATGATGTGACCGTTTGCAACTGCTCAGCCTATATTTACTCATCACCACCCTATAACTTCTCATCCTTATCCCATTTATTCTTGACCGAAGTGAAAAAAGGTAAAAACCTCTCTCCCTTTTCCATCTTCTTCTCTCTTTCTGTTCAGCATTCTGGCGAGAATATGACAAGGCAAACAAGATCAAGTTCCGGCGACTCCGCCCCCACATTCATGCAACAGAATCTTCTCCAGGATCCGGAGAAAGAAATATGTACCTTTGATAGCGCCCATTTGTCGGCCCTCAAATCCTCCGGTATCTTCCCGGAAGGGACAGTATTCCGGCCGTTTGACCGGGAAATCCGGTCGGACATGGTTTCCGACGAATGGTTGTGCTTTAGTGCCTTTCCCTTCACCTTAGGGTTACGGTTCCCCTTTCCAGACTTTATCACTGAATTTTTCAACATTACAAAAATCTCTTTTAGCCAAACAATGCCGATGTTTTGGCGTGTTTTGTCCGTTCTTGACCAGATCAAGAAAAATCACCTTCCTGAGCTTTCTGTTCATGACCTCCCCCTAGCTTACCGGCTTAGATGCCACAGATCCTGTAGATTTTTGTTTTATTCCACCTCCGGCGATCCGCTGATACTTCGTGCCACCAGGAATGAGGAGAAATGGCAATCCAAGTTCTTCTTTGTAAAAAGAGACTCAATCCCTGGTGGAACGGAATATCCGGTGAAATGGTTGAGAAAGGGTAGGATTTAGGGTTTAAGGATAATCCTGCCTTATATCCTGTTACATATCCTGAGCTGATCAATTTTCTGTTTATTGTTTTGTATACAGCTGACTTTAGGAAGCTTGCACCTCCCCTTGCTGATTCACAGAAAAGGATCGACGCTACATCCTGTCAGGATATTCTATCAGGATATTGTATCACTGATTCCTTGGAACCGATGTCATCCTGAAAAATATCCTGACCCTACATCCTTGGAACCGATGACATATCCTGATTCAGGATATCTATCAGGATATTGTTTTGTATCACTGATTCCTTGGAACCGATGACATCCTTCCTTAATAAGGTAATATCCTGACCCTACATCCTGCACATATATCCTGATAGAATATCCTGACAGGATATCCATGTTAGCGAATATTGATTTATACCTGAATTGCTTACTTACAGGGCCTCCAGCATCTGCTCCACCTGTACAACGATGCCTGTGGTACTGCTGCACTCTATGAAGCCAGGATTAAACAGCTTGAAACCACTGTTGCCGACCAAGGTGCCATAGCTGAAGTGAAGACTCGGCATTATGAGGACAAGCTGAAGAAAGTAACCCAGGATGCTGAGATCAAGCTGGCCACTGTCCAAATGGAACATGAACAGGCCATGGTTTCTTTCCGGGAAGGAATCAAAGCTTCTGCCATCGTCTCCCTGCTACAAGCTCGTATTAAGATGGCCTATGAGGCCAAGGGAACAGGCCTTGAGTGCCCATCCTGGCCGGTCGAATCCTGGGTGGCAAAGCTGAAGGAGCTTGGAGGCAAGGCTGTGCCCCTTCCTGCTGAAGCTGGTGAATCCTCTAAGTCGGCAGAGGTGGCAGACAAGGCTGGAGACAAGAAGGATGCTGGAGCGGATGCTGGGATGGATGCTGGTGAGGATACTGCTCAGGATGCTGAAGCTGAGAAGGCAAAGAAGGTTGGAGAAGATGCCGCTGTGTGAGGGCATTCAGGTGGGCAATGATGGATATACGTGCCAAGGCCGGAGCCCACTTTTTTAAATTTGATCGTTGGTCTGTAACCCTAAAACAATTTACTTTTTCTGCACTTTATTTTCCTGCATCTAGACAATATGATGGCCAAAGGTGGGGGGATCCTGAGTTTCAGGTCGAAGCCCTTAGTCATCAATGTTAGTATGTTTTGCTTTTTGAACAATATAACAGTTGGAGGCGGATGGGTCTCAGTTTGGGACAAAACCTTCAACTGTTAGGTAAATATGGTAAGGAACTAATTGTGCTCTTGGTGGATGGTCCTTGGTTTGAGGTGAAACCAAGAGCACAACTTTTGGTACGTTAATAACATAACCCTTTTCTAGCTTTATTTCTGTTGTTATATTTTCACTATATGAATTTTACTTGTAAAAATAATTTCGTTTGAACATTCTTGGAAACACATCGTAAATGTATCCTGAAAGATATCCTGATCAGGATACTGACACACAATCTGTAAGTTATCTAAATAAAAAGGAGAGATCATACCAGGAATTCCCTAAGGAATCACTTCCAATTTTCCACCATAGGGATGTCCCCAGTGCACACTTACAAACTTGGATCCATCCTTTAAATTGTATGATATGTGTCCCCTGTGTTTAACATAGGAATGTAGATACAGTCATACTTTAGCTTTACTAAATGGATCCTGAATATCCAGGGGTAAACCCTTGACATCCTGGGCATTAACCTTTAATATGCTGGGGATAGACCCTTAATATACTGGGGATAAACCCTGATTTTCATGCGCTACAGGCGAGAGTGTATAAACTCCAAGTCTTAGAAAGGTGAAAACCTTTAAACCTTAGAAGGTATGAAAATACCCTTTCGTGAGAGAGGGTGATCAATCCTCATATACCTTTAGAATCCAGGATATAGCCAATAGTAACGAAATTGTCAGCCACTTTTACATGAACTGGTCCCGTTACCTTGAACTATCCCCAGATGACTTGCGCTCCAGGCGGGGTGTTCAAACCCAACTCGAAAGAAAGGTGAATACCTTTAAACCTTTGAAGGGATCAGGATCCCTTAAACGTGAGAGAGGGGGCCAATCCTCTAATCTTCTGAAATATCCTGAGCGTATATCCTGGAGCTATATCCTAACACATATTCTGCAAAATAACCTTAAACTAAGGTGGGTGTTAGCTTGGCTAACACCCCTCCGATGCCTAAGTCAGTATTGGATTCAAGATAATAAACGAATTCAAATATATTTAAGATAGAACACATACCATTTTGGGATAGAAATTAAATTCTATTCTTACTTGAAATAGAGCTTTAAGTGTATAGCATTCCAGGATCTTGGTAGCATTCCCCCTTCCATACTCCTGAGTCGGTATGCTCCTTTTCCTGATTCTGATTCAACCTCATATGGTCCTTCCCATTTCGGAGCCAGTTTTCCATCGGCAGGATTAGTGGTATTTTAAAATGCCTTTCTTAACACCCAATCTCCAACTTTGAACCTTCTAGTCCTTATATTCTTGTTGTATGCTCTGGATATCCTTTGTTGATATGCTACCATCCTTAGTCTTGCTGCATCTCTTGTCTCGTCTATGGTGTCCAAATCCTGGCACAAAGCCTCAGGATTCTGCAGGATAGATCTCGCAGTAGGTATCACCATCTCCGTTGGGATCACTGCTTCTGCTCCGAATACCAAGGAGAATGGTGTCTGGCCAGTTGCATTCTTTACCGTTGTTCTATCGGCCCACAAAACAAAGGGTAGTTCTTCTGCCCATCTTCCTTTCTTGGCTCCTAATCTCTTCTTCAAGTTGTTAACAATTATCTTGTTTGAGGATTCAGCTTGTCCATTTGCTTGAGGATGTACCAAGGTGGATGTGATCATCTTGATTCCCCAACTCTTGCAAAAGTCAGTAGTTCTCTTGCTTATAAACTGAGAACCATTGTCACAGATTATTTCGGCTGGTACTCCAAACCTGGTCAGGATATTCCTCTTTATGAAGGATACTACTTCTTGGTCTCTGACTTGAACAAATGCTTCAGCCTCCACCCACTTAAAGAAATAATCAGTCATTGCCAACATAAAAACTTTTCCTCCTGGAGCTTTTGGTAATTTCCCTACTATGTCCATCCCCCATTTCATGAACGGCCAAGGGGATATTATAGGATATAGTGGTTCAGCTGGTTGGTGTAGTATGTTACTATGCCTTTGACATGCATCACATCTTCGAGCATATTCTGTAGCATCTTTCCTCATCGTTGGCCAATAGTATCCTGTTCTCAACACCTTTGAGAATAATGACCTGCCCCCAGTATGGTTACCACAATCCCCATCATGTATATCCTGAAGTACTTCTTTAGTTTCGGGATCCTCCAAGCACCTTAGATATGGTCCTGCAAGAGATTTCTTATACAAAATATTATTTATAATGGTGAATCGTGATACCTTCATCCTAAATGCCTTAGGATTTTCGTCTCTAGGGATGTGTCCTTCTTTGAGATATCTTATGATTGGAGCCATCCAGGATTTAGGATCCTCCTCAGGATATTCAGCAACAGGATCCTGGATACTTATTACTTCTTTATCCTGAGGATTCGTTTCAGGATACAAGATATGTAGTACTGGTATTTGGGTTCCTTCCGGTATCCTGACCGATGATCCCAGGTTTGCTAAGGCATCTGCTTCAGCATTATCTTCCCTTGGTACCTGTTCAAGTGTAAAAACATCGAAATATCCTGCTAATTTTTTGAGAATATCGAGGTATTCGATTAATTTCTCACCCTTAACTGCATAGGATCCATTAAAATGATTAGTAATTAACAAGGAGTCAACATATACTTGCAAATTCTTGATATTCATATTTTTAGCTAGTTCTAATCCTGCAATTAAAGCCTCATACTCTGCTTCATTATTAGTAGCAGGAAATTCACATCTAATAGCCTGGGGTAATATGTCCCCCTGTGGTGATTTAGTAGTATTCCCAATCCTACTCCTCTAACATTAGATGCTCCATCGGTATACAATGTCCAGGATCCTGAGGATTCTCCTAATTATTGTACTTCTAGGTCTACCTCATCCTGAACGTCACTACTAAAATCAGCCACAAAGTCAGCTAGAGCTTGTGATTTTATGGCATTTCTAGATTCGTATACTAAGTCGTAAGCACTTAACTTTACTGACCACTTGGCCATCCTGCCTGACATCTCGGGTTTCCTAAGCACATTCTTAACATGATAATTGGTCTTAACATGAATTCTGTGTGTTTCAAAGTAATGTCTAAGCTTTGTTGATGCCATTACTAGTGCTAGTATCAACTTTTCTAAATGAGAATATCTAGTTTCTGCATCTAACAAACTTTTACTAACATAATAAACAGGATATTGTTGACCTTCATGATCCTTTACAAGGACGGCACTTACAGCATTCCCTGATACTGCGAGGTATAGGGACAGTGGTTCACCATTCTCAGGCTTCATCAATAGGGGTGCAGTTGAAAGATATTGCTTCAAATCCTGCAGGGCCACTTCATGCTTCTCACCCCATTCGAACTTCTTGTTCTTCTTCAGGATATCGTAAAACTCTTTGCATTTCTCCGAGGATCTTGAGATAAATATGTTCAATGTTGCAACTTGTCCTGTTAATCGTTGGACATCCTTCATGTTTGAGGGCGATTTGATATCCAAGATGGCTTTAATCTGCTCCGGGCTCGCCTCTATTCCTCTTTTGGTCACCATATATCCTAGAAACTTTCTTGCCCCCACTCCGAAATGACACTTGGCAGGATTTAGCTTCATGTTATATTGATCCAGGATATCAAATGCTCCCTTAATATCCTGGAGGTGATCCTCAGCCTTTTTAGATTTTACCACCATATCATCGATGTATACCTCCATTGTGTCCCCCAGTTTATCTTTGAACATCATGTTCACCAATCTCTGGTATGTCGCACCTGCATTTTTCAAACCGAAAGGCATAGCAGTATAACAATAAATACCTGTTGGTGTCATGAAGGCAGTATCCTCTTGGTCCAAAGGCTCCATTTGAATCTGCTGAAATCCTGAGGATGCATCCATGAAGGTTAACATCTCGTGCCCCACAGTAGCATCCACCATTGCATCAATATGAGGAAGAGGAAATGGGTCTTTGGGACAAGCCTTATTCAAGTCTGTGTAATCTACACAAACTCTCCATTTCCCATTCTTCTTTTGAACCACGACCACATTTGCTAGCCATTTGGGAAATTTGACTTCTCTGATCATCTTGGACTTCAATAATCTCTCAACTTCCTCTTGGATAATTGTATTTCGTTCAGGAGCGAACTTCCTTCTCTTTTGCTGTACAGGCTTGAACGACCTGTCAATTCCGAGCTTGTGAGTGATAATGTCTTTGGATATACCTGTCATATCCTCATGTTTCCACGCAAATGTTGACATCCTGCATTTTAAAAAGTTAGTTAATTGATCTTCAATATCCTGAGGGATATTGGTTCCTACGAGCACCGAGGTATCTGGATTATCCTGATCCAGGATAATTTTCTTCATATCCTACTCCGAAGCCTCCACGATATCCTGGGCCCGCATCTTTAATTGCTATGCTGCACTAGGTTTGGTTGAGGACTTCATCGAGGATGAGTAACATTCTTTCGCCTCCTGCTGATCACTATTAACCTTGACGACCCCCCAAGGGGTAGGGATCTTGATGCATTGATGATAAGTTGATGGAACAGCCTTCATATCATGGATCCATGGCCTGCCCAGTATGATGTTATAGCAGGATAGGGAGTCCATCACACAGAAACGTTGTATCGAGTTGACCCCTTCAACATATACTGGTAGCTTTATTTCTCCCATGGTATTCCTAGCTTCTCCATTGAAACCAACGAGCACAGTGGACTTCGAAGTAATGTCCATCGGAGATACATTCATCCTCTTCAATGTTTCCAGCTGAATTATATTGACAGAGCTACCATTGTCCACCAATATCCTGCGTACAAAATGGTTAGCAACATACAATGTTATTACGAGAGCATCATGGTGAGGATCCTGCACAGTATCCCGGTCATCACTGTCGAAAGTGATCACTTTGTCAGTTGTAAGGGTGGTCATCCTGGCTGGTTTATCTCCCCTTTCGGTCTTAGCCTCCTTTGCATGCCTCTTGGCCGCAGAATACGAAGTCCCGCAAATGTCGGATCCTCCTGAAATAAAGTTAATTATCTTGGCATCCGCAGGAGGTGATACAGCTCGTTCAGGATCCTTCTCAGTATCCTGACCCTTATTCTTCTTTCTTCCTAGGAGATCCTTCAGATATCCTTTGCTCAGAAGATAGCTTATCTCTTTTCTTAGAGCAATGCAATCCTCAATCACATGACCAAAATCTTCGTGGAAGGCACACCATTTGGATTTATCCTTCCAATCAGCTTTTTGTTGATTCTTTTGAGGCCAGCTAGCTTTGTCTCCTAAACCCTGCATAGCATACATTAGTTCAGGAATGTTAACAGAAAAGCAATATTCAGATAATTCAGGATATTCTTCAGGATCCTCATCTTCAACAGCATTCACTTTCTTGTTGTCATTTCTACCATATGGCTTAGAGCGATATGGTTTAAATGAGGATTCTGACTTCCTATTAGTTGATTCGTAGGTAGTGGATGAGTTCATCCTTTCTTGCATCTTCTTATCATCCTCCAGCCTGATATATCTCAAGGCCCTGTTTCGAGCCTCGTCCAAATTCCTGCAAGGATTCATCACAAGATCCTGATAAAATTGGGAATCCTTTTGTAGCCCCATCTTGAATGCTTGGACCGCTGTGGCAACATCAAGGTGCAGGATATCCAAGGATTCTCTGCTGAATTTGTTCACATAATCCCTTAGGGATTCCTGAGGTCCTTGAGTTATCCTGTAGAGATCACTTGTTAGTTTTTCAAAACTCCGACTACAAGAAAATTGACTATTAAATAAATTCACTAGGTGAGCAAAAGATGTAATCGAATGTGGAGGAACATTTAAGAGCCACTTCAAGGCTGATCCTGTTAAAGTAGAACCAAAGCCTTTGCACAAGCATGCTTCCTTGAGCTCCGGAGGGATAGGATTAATCTCCATTCTTTCCCTATACTGGGCAATATGCTCTTCAGGATCCGTAGTCCCGTCGTAGAGCTTCATGTTGGGGGTTTGAAATCTTTTCGGAATCTCAGCATCACATATAGGATATGCGAAACGAGATATCCTGTGGCTGTCTTGGGACACTTCCGGAATTGGCTGGACCACTCCAGGTACACTGGATATCATGTCCTTCAATTTCTGAAGCTCCCTAGTAAATGTTGACGTCATACCTGCATCCTGCGAAGATCCACTATTGTTAGTAGCAAGATTATTATTATTTGACACGTTACCAGTCTGAGGATTCTGGCCATATCCTGAAGCATATCCTGAGCTCCTCACAGTTGACATCCTGATCGAGGAGGGTATTTCAGGAGTATGATTCTGGGAATGACTAGGCACAATATTCCCCCTATTATCCTCAGTATACACAGCCGAACTGAAGTTCAAAGTTCTGGGTTGTAAAGGAGTAACAATATCCTCAGCGGATCTGCTTGAGCTAGCTTTTAAGAGTTGTATTTCTCTTAACAGCATTTGGTAAGTTTCCTGTTGCTGCCTCATTTGTTCCTGCACACTTCCAAATAAGGTTAGAATTTCATCATTAGAGGCTAAAACGGGAGCAGATCCCTGAACACTCCGAGTAGGGTTAATATCCTGAGGTTGTGAAGGAGCTGGCATCCTTGGAGGAGGTGGTGGAAGCACCGAACCAGTAGTAGCAGAAGTTGTAGCAGACACAGTGGAGGAGCTCATGTTTGATCTTGAGGCCATTGTGGACAATGTGGCAAAAAGTTTTGAAAACAGAAAACCGATTAACGATTTTACAAAGATTTTTAGTAAAGATAGCACCACTTGCCCCACGGTGGGCGCCAAATTGTTTTGGTCAAAAATTACCGAAGCAATTTAGTGCTCAAATTAGTTAAGTGAGGTAGTGTGCTAAAAAGTGTGTTGGAAATATGCTGGTTATATTGTTTGTGAAAACAGGTTTCAGGATACGACTCAGGATATTGAGCTGTATCGACGATCAAACTATGAGCAAAAAGTAAAGGAAATGACACGAGATGTACGAGGAAAGCCCTTGATCAATCTAGATCGCCGGCATAAAACCTCGGGAGCTGACAATCGTAGCTGCCTAGTTCTTCTTATTGCTTCAAACGTCAGGATAGAGTGTAGGATATTGACCAGATCGCTAAGTGTTACAATGCTTTGTGTGAAAGTAAAAATTGCGAGAGAACAAGTGTGAGAGTGTAGTGAGTGTAGTTGTGATGTCCTATTCGATCTGATATACCCACCTATTTATAGTAACGAAATACAAACAAAAATCCCTACAAATATGGGATGCTCCGAATATTCCATTGTGAACATTGTAGACCGAGTAATGCGGCTTCAACGTCTTCATTTGAACGACTTGGACCGAGTCTCCCGGAGAAAGGGTCTTCGTGAACGTTGCTTCATCTGGACGCGTACTCCTGCACACAACCCGTTAGTAATCCTGAGGATACCATTCAGGATGTTACCAATATCCTGAATGAGCATCCCGAATATGAGCAGATATCATACAATCAAGATATAACTCAAGATATTTCCCAGGATATGGGCTCAGAATTTTACCCATAACAGCATCTAACAAACTTTTAATAACATAATAGACAGGATATTGCTGACCTTCATGATCCTTTATAAGGACGGCACTTACAGCATTCCCCGATACCGCGAGGTATAGGGACAGTGGTTCACCATTCTCAGGCTTCATCAATAGAGGTGCAGTTGAAAGATACTGCTTCAAATCCTGCAGGGCTGCTTCATGCTTCTCTCCCCATTCGAACTTCTTGTTTTTCTTCAGGATATCATAAAATTCCTTGCATTTCTCGGAGGATCTCGAGATAAATATGTTCAATGCTGCAACTCGCCTTGTTAACCGTTGAACATCCTTCATATTTGAAGGTGATTTGATATCCAAGATGGCTTTAATCTGCTCCGGGCTTGCCTCTATTCCTCTTTTGGTCACCATATATCCTAGAAACTTTCCTGCCCCCACTCCGAAATGGCACTTAGCAGGATTTAGTTTCATGTTGTACTGATCCAGGATATCAAATGCTCCCTTAATATCCTGGAGGTGATCCTCAGCCTTTTTAGATTTTACCACCATATCGTCAATGTATACCTCCATGGTGTCCCCCAGCTTGTCTTTGAACATCATGTTTACCAATCTCTGGTATGTTGCACCTGCATTTTTCAAACCGAAAGGCATAGCAGTATAACAATAAATACCTGTTGGTGTCATGAAGGCAGTATCCTCCTGGTCCGAAGGCTCCATTTGAATCTGCTGAAATCCTGAGGATGCATCCATGAAGGTTAACATCTCATGCCCGGCAGTAGCATCCACCATTGCATCAATATGAAGAAGAGGGAATGGGTCCTTGGGACAAGCCTTATTCAAGTCTGTGTAATCTACACAGAGTCTCCATTTCCCATTTTTCTTCTGTACCACGACTACATTTGCTAGCCATCTTGGAAACTTGACTTCTCTGATCATTTTGGACTTCAACAATCTTTCAACTTCCTCTTGGATAATTGTATTTCGTTCAGGAGCAAACTTCCTTCTCTTTTGCTGAACAGGCTTGAACGACCTGTCAATTCCAAGCTTGTGAGTGATAATGTCTTTGGATATACCCGTCATATCCTCATGCTTCCATGCAAATGTTGACATCCTGCACTTCAAAAAGTTAGTTAATTGTTCTTCAATATCCTGAGGGATATTGGTTCCTACGAGCACCGGGATATCAGGATTATCCTGATCCAGGATGACTTTCTTCATATCCTGCTCTGAAGCCTCCACGATATCCTGGGCCCGCATCTTTAATTGCTATGCTGTATTAGGCTTGGTTGAGGATTTCATTGAGGATGAGTAACATTCTTTCGCCTCCTGCTGATCACTATCAACCTTGACAACCCCCCAAGGGGTAGGGATCTTGATGCATTGATGATAAGTTGATGGCACGGCTTTCATATCATGGATCCAAGGCCTGCCCAATATTATGTTATAGCAGGATAGGGAATCCATCACACAGAAACGTTGTATTGAGTTGACCCCTTCAACATATACTGGTAGCTTTATCTCTCCTACTGTGTTTCTAGCCTCTCCACTGAACCCAACAAGCACGGTGGATTTCGAAGTGATATCCATTGGAGATACATTCATTCTTTTCAAAGTCTCTAGTTGGATTATGTTGACGGAGCTGCCATTATCTACCAATATCCTGCGTACAAAATGGTTAGCCACATATAATGTTATTACCAGAGCATCATGGTGAGGATCCTAAACAGTATCCCTGTCATCACTGTCAAATGTGATCACTTTATCAGTTGTGAGGGTAGTCATCCTGGCTGGTTTATCTCCCCTTTCGGCCTTAGCTTCCTTTGCATGTCTCTTGGCCGCAGAATACGAAGTCCCGCAAATGTCGGATCCTCCTGAAATAAAGTTGATTATCTTGGCATCCGCAGGAGGTGATGCTGCTCGTTCAGGATCCTTCTCAGTATCCTGACCCTTATTCTTCTTTCTTCCCAGGAGATCCTTCAGATATCCCTTGCTTAGAAGATAACTTATTTCTTTTCTTAGAGCAATGCAATCCTCAGTTACATGTCCGAAATCTTCATGGAAGGCACACCATTTGGACTTATCATTCCAATCAGCTTTTTGTTGATTCTTTCGAGGCCACCTAGCTTTATCTCCTAAACCCTGCATAGCATACATTAATTCAGGTATGTTAACAGAAAAGCAATATTCAGATAATTCAGGATATTCTTCAGGATCCTCGTCTTCGACAGCATTCACTTTCTTGTTGTCATTTCTGCCATACGGCTTAGAGCGATATGGTTTAAATGAGGATTCTGACTTCCTATTGATTGACTCATAAGTGGTGGACGAGTTCATCCTCTCTTGCATCTTCTTGTCATCCTCCAGTCGAATATATCTTAGTGCCCTGTTTCGAGCTTCATCCAAGTTCCTGCATGGGTTTATTACAAGATCTTGGTAAAATTGAGAGTCTTTTTGCAGCCCCATCTTGAAAGCTTGCACAGCTGTTGCAACATCAAGATGTGGAATGTCTAAGGATTCCCGGCTAAACTTGTTCACATAATATCTTAAGGACTCCTGAGGTCCTTGAGTATCCTGTAGAGATCACTTGTTAGTTTTTCAAAACTTCGACTACAAGAAAATTGACTATTAAATAAATTCACTAGGTGAGCAAACGATGTAATCGAATGAGGAGGAACATTCAAGAGCCATTTCAAGGCCGATCCCGTTAAGGTAGAACCAAAACCCTTGCACAGGCATGCTTCCTTGAGCTCCGGAGGGATAGGGTTAATCTCCATTCTTTCCCTATACTGGGCAATATGCTCTTCAGGATCCGTAGTTCCATCATAAAGCTTCATGTTGGGGGTTTGAAATCTTTTTGGGATTTCAGCATCACAGATAGGATATGCAAAGCGAGATATCCTGTGGCTGTCTTGGGACACCTCCGGAATTGGCTGGACCACTCCAGGTACACTGGATATCATGTCCTTCAATTTCTAAAGCTCCCTAGTAAATGTTGTCATCATACCTGCATCCTGCAAAGATCCATTATTGTTAGTAGCGAGAATATTATTGTTTGATACGTTACCAGTCTGAGGATTCTGGCCATATCCTGAAGCATATCCTGAGCTCCTCACAGTTAACATCCGGACTGAGGAGGGTATTTCAGGAGTATGATTCTGAGGATGGCTAGGCACAATATTTCCCCTGTTATCCTCAGTATATACGGCCGAGCTGAAGTTCAAGGCTCTGGGCAGTAAAGGAGTGACATTATTCTCAGCGGGTCTGCTTGAGCTAGATTTCAAGAGTTGTATTTCTCTCATCAGCATTTGGTTTGTTTCCTGTTGCTGCCTCATCTGTTCCTGTACACTTCCAAATAAGGTTAGAATTTCATCATTAGAAGCTAAAATGGGAGCAGATCCCTGAATACTCCGAGTAGGGATAATATCCTGAGGTTGCGAAGAAGCTTACATCTTGGGGGAGGTGGTGGAAGCACCGAACCTGTGACAACTCGTATTTCAGAACCTCTCATTGTACTTTGATTATGTGATTACGTGAACTTGTTGATTAATCGAATGTTATGATACGTGTTTATGTGTAACAAATTGTATTGTATATTAATGAACCGATCGCACAACATCACTCGGTCGCACAAGCCCATTTTGGCTACACTCTTTGTATCCGAACCAAGGGCAGCCCAAAGCTGGGTTCGGCCCACTCCATCAACTCGCACAACACCTAGGGTGTTAGTATAAATTCTACACTCCACCAACTCACACAAGTTTAGCAAACCCTAAATCTTTCTCATTCTCTCTCTCAAAGTCGACGGCAACACCCCCATCTCTCTCTAAGCTTTGGTTTGGATCATCCTTGTTCTACTCTCTAATCGGTTAGTGTATTACTTTGATTTTTATGATTGTTGATATGTCGGTTTCTATGTTTTACATGATGAATTGGGGATGTTAGGTGTTTGTTTATGTGTAACTTATGTGCACTACTTGAACCTAGACCTGACTTGTATGGTAACCATGTTAGGACGTGGTTGACCACTTATAGCTCAAGTAACCTTTCTGTGTATCTGCCGAGCAAACCAAGGTGAGTTCACACTCTATCCAAGGCATGGGGTTCCCAAGGGTCGGGAATGGGTTAAAGAACGGAACAGTAACTACAAACTTGCGTATTCTCCATACAACAGGATACGTACGACCATAAGACCATCAACTCTATCACTTGAAGTCCCTCATTTATCGACTTAATCGCCGAGGCATATGGCGAGCGGGTCATTAGTTAATAGCGCTATTAGGTTTAACAAACCTCACACCGTGCCAGTCGGACGGGCGTGTACTAATGGACTATGGGAAAAGGGTCAATGCTGATAGACATTGACTTAGGGCCCTCTTACATTTTCGTAGCAGTCGATACGCGTGGTCTAGAAACACATGGGAAGCCCCCACTAATCTTCGCAAACATGTCAGGGTGACCGCGATACGAATTAATATGATACTTGGTTTACAAACGAATGCTATAACTAAACAACCAACTGTGAACTCGCTCAACTTTGTTGTTGATTCGTTGCTACATGCCTTGCAGGTCGTTAGGTACTCTTGGAGCTTGCACAGGGAGGCGTTGTCGTTGTGGGGTATGGCAGTGTGTGCCATGCTAAAAACATTACTTTATTTCGTACTTAATACTTTCATTGGGTTTTACAATTATGCTTCCGCTAAACACTTAACTATGCTTTGGTTTTGATCACCTTTCATATTGTTTGGTTGAATTATATTTACTACATACATTGTTCAATATGATTGGTGGCTTAATCCTGGTCAGTCACGCCTCCAAGCGGTGATACTCCGCGTGTGGATTTTGGGGGTGTGACAGATTGGTATCAGAGCCATTGGTTATAGTGAACTTGGTTTTAATAAGGGAAAAATTTTTGTTAAAACCAGACTATAACCTATACAGTGCTCTACGATCCACAACGACGCTTCGCTCCACGTGCAAGACTCGACATTCTAGGTGATATGGTTTATGTTTTATTGCCTACATGTTAGTTACATAGAACTTTGCTCCTGGTATGCTTAGATAACGTAGTAACTACTGCTTGAAAACACATGTGTGCTTACTCTCTTCTGTCATCGCACAACCACGAACCTCTCTCACTCATGTTTTCCTTTGATATGAAGATCATGAGTGGACGCGTTAACATGACTCAAGCCCAGTTGACGGCTCTGATTAACCAACAAGTTGTTGCGGCACTTGCAGTCGCCCAAGCAGGAGGTATATCCTGCAGTCGCAACTCTCTCTAGGATCATTAGATCCTACACTCCTAACCCAACTCTTGTGCTTAACTTTGTCCTATTCTCGTTTATACAACAAGCCAGCATGCTCAGCCGCCTGCATGCACGTTCAAAACCTTCATGGACTGTCGTCCTAGTACTTTCAGTGGCACTGAAGGGGCAGTTGGACTCCTCCACTGGTTCGAGAAGCTCGAGTCAGTCTTTGAAATGTGTGAATGCCCTGAAGCTCGCAGGGTGAAGTACTCCACTGGTACTCTCGAGGGCATTGCGCTAACTTGGTGGAATACACAAGTTCAGATGTTAGGGCTGGCAGCCGCTAACGCCACCCCCTGGAATGATTTTAAGGAGCTGATCAAGCGGGAATACTGTAGTCGCGATGACATCCACAAGTTGGAAGTGGAGTTCTTTAACCTGAAGATGACAGGATCAGAGATAGAGGCGTATACGAAAAGGTCAAATGAGCTGGCCATCTTGTGTCCAACTATGGTGGATCCTCCCATCAAGCGCATCGAGCTGTTCCTCAAAGGCTTAGTACCAGAGATTCAAAGCTATGTGACTGCTGCTAACCTCGCTACTATCCAGGATGTTACTCGTCTTGCTCATCGTCTCACAGACCAGGCAGTGGAACAGAACAGGCTGCCTAAGCGTATAGGTGCTACTGCTACTACTACATCTGCTACTCCCACTGATAACAAGCGAAAATGGGATGGAACCTCCAGCAAAGGTTCGACTTCAGTTCAGTCCCAGGCACAGCAACGAAAGATTGATGACTATCAGAGCCCCGGTCAGCAATCTTCTGGTAGTCAAGGGCAGGGTGGATATCGAGGAAACCTTCCAAAGTGCAACAGATGCGATAGACACCACAGGGGTCAGTGCAACAAGGGTCGTTGCCAGAGGTGTCTCAAGATGGGTCATGAAGCTAAGGATTGTAGGAGCTCACGACCTGCGAATCAGAACCAACAACAACAACCACCAGCTCCACAGAACCAGCAGCAGCAACAGCGAGGCAACAGGGGATGCTTTCAGTGTGGAGCTGAAGGCCACTTCAAGAGAGATTGTCCCCAGCTGAACCAGAATCAGAACAACAACAATAATAACAATCAGGGGAATGGAAACAACGGGGATAACAACGGCAATGGTGCCAGAGGTCAAGTATTCGTGATTGGCCAGGGAAAAACAAGGAACGATCCCAACGTCGTGACGGGTAAGTTTCTACTAGACGACTTTTATGTTACTGTTTTATTCGACTCGGGTGCCGATACTAGCTACGTGTCCTTAAAAGTTAGCCAAATGCTTAAGCGTACCCCAACATTATTGAACACCAAGCACACTGTAGAGCTAGCTAATGGTAAGAGTTTAGAGGCCACACACGTAGTCAAGGGTTGTAATCTTGTTCTTGCTAATCAGACCTTCTCCATCGACCTTATTCCTATCGTTCTGGGTAGTTTCGACGTTGTCATTGGGATGGACTGGTTATCCCAACACCAAGCAGAGATTCTTTGCAACGAGAAGATTGTTCGTATTCCTCGTTCAGGTGATGAACCTCTCATGATTCGTGGCGACAAGAGTGGTGCTGTTGTGAGCATCATCTCTTTCCTTAAGGCCCGGAAGTGTTTGCGAAAGGGTCACACTGCTATTTTGGCTCTCTTTACTGATACCTCGAAGAAAGAGAGGAAGATAGAAGATTTTCCGATTGTACGCGATTACCCTGAGGTATCTCCTGAGGAACTACCTGGTCTTCCGCCTCATCGTCAAGTTGAATTCCAAATCGAGCTAGCTCCTGGAGCAGCACCCATAGCTCGAGCACCTTATCGTCTAGCTCCATCAGAATTGGAAGAACTATCTGCGCAGTTACAAGAACTCTTGGATAAGGGTTTTATTCGTCCTAGCTCTTCGCCATGGGGAGCTCCAGTGTTATTTGTGAAGAAGAAGGACGGTACCTTTAGGATGTGCATAGATTACCGTGAACTCAACAAGGTGACCGTGAAGAATCGCTATCCTCTTCCACGCATTGATGACCTATTCGACCAGCTGCAAGGGTCGAGCTTTTACTCGAAGATTGATCTGAGATCGGGATATCACCAGCTGAGAGTCCGAGAAGAGGACGTCTCCAAAACAGCCTTTAGAACTCGGTATGGACACTACGAGTTTTTGGTCATGCCTTTTGGGCTGACGAACGCACCTGCGGTTTTCATGGACCTTATGAATCGAGTGTGCAAGCCTTACCTAGATAAGTTCGTCATAGTTTTCATCGACAACATTCTGATCTATTCTAAGACTCAGGAGGAACACGAGCAGCATCTACGACTTATTTTGGAACTCCTTCGAACAGAACAGCTGTACGCCAAGTTCTCGAAATGCGACTTCTGGCTTCGCGAAGTCCATTTCCTAGGTCACGTGGTGAACAAGGACGGGATTCATGTTGATCCATCGAAGGTAGACTCGATTAAGAACTGGCCTGCACCTCGCACACCAACAGAAATTAGCCAATTCTAGGGTTTGGCAGGTTACTACAGGAGGTTCATTAAGGATTTTTTCCAAGATTGCACAACCTCTCACCTCACTAACGCAAAAGGGCGTTACTTATCGATGGGGTAATGCACAAGAAACGGCATTTCAGCACCTAAAGGATAGACTTTGCAGCGCACCTATTCTTTCATTGCCAGAAGGCACAGACGACTTTGTGGTTTACTGCGACGCATCAATTCAGGGTCTTGGTTGTGTATTGATGCAACGAGATAAAGTTATTGCGTACGCCTCACGCCAACTTAAAGTTCATGAAAGGAACTACACTACACACGATTTAGAGCTGGGAGCTGTTGTTTTTGCACTTAAGATATGGAGACATTACCTGTACAGTACCAAGTGCGCTATTTACACCGATCACAGGAGTCTCGAGCATATCTTCAAACAGAAGGAGTTAAACATGCGACAGCGTCGATGGGTCGAGCTACTGAATGATTACGAATGCTCGATCAAATACCATCCGGGCAAAGCCAATGTTGTGGCCGATGCTCTCAGTCGAAAGGATACTACACCTAGGCGTGTACGAGCACTACAACTCACCATCCAGTCTAGTCTTCCTTCACAGATACGAGATGCTCAGGTAGAAGCATTGAAACCAGAAAACGTCAGGGCTGAAGCTCTACGTGGCTCAAGGAAACGGTTAGAACAAAAGGAAGATGGCGCCTACTACGTAACAGGACGCATTTGGGTCCCACTCTATGGCAACTTACGAGAGCTTGTGATGGATGAGGCACACAAGTCTCGTTACTTAGTACATCCTGGTTCGGATAAGATGTACCACGACTTGAAAACTACGTATTGGTGGCCTAGCATGAAAGATCACATAGCAACCTACGTTAGCAAATGTTTGACTTGTGCGAGAGTCAAGACAGAATATCAGAAACCATCAGGCCTACTCCAACAACCAGAGATACCACAATGGAAATGGGAACAAATTTCCATGGATTTTGTTACTGGCCTGCCTAGATCCCAACGGGGGAATGATACTATTTGGGTGATTGTGGATCGACTCACAAAGTCTGCACACTTCTTGGCTATCAAAGAGACAGACAAGTTCTCTACTCTAGCAGACGTTTACCTGAAGGAGGTGGTTTCGAGGCACGGGGTGCCAACCTCTATTATCTCTGATCGTGATGCACTTTTTACTTCAGAACTGTGGCAAGCAATGCACAAATCTTTTGGCTCTCGTTTAGACATGAGCACCGCTTATCATCCACATACGGATGGGCAGTCTGAACGCACCATCCAAACCCTTGAAGACATGTTGCGGGCATGTGTAATCGACTTTGGCAACGGCTGGGAAAAACATCTCCCTCTAGTGGAGTTCTCGTATAACAACAGTTACCACACCAGCATTCAAGCCGCTCCATTTGAGGCATTGTACGGGCATAAATGCTGATCACCTCTTTGTTGGGCAGAGGTGGGTGACAGTCAGATCACTGGTCCAGAACTTGTGGGAGACACAACAGAAAGGATTGCTCAAATACGAAAACGAATGGCGACAGCTCGTGACCGTCAGAAAAGCTACGCTGATAAGGGCAGGAAACCACTCGAGTTCCAGGTTGGGGATCGAGTGCTACTTAAAGTCTCACCTTGGAAGGGTGTTGTTCGTTTTGGCAAACGAGGCAAACTTAACCCACGATATGTTGGACCATTCGACATCATAGAGAAAATAGGCAAAGTGGCCTACAAACTGAACCTACCAGCAGAACTCAGTGGAGTTCACAACGTTTTCCACGTGTCGAATCTGAAGAAGTGTCTGTCAGATGAGACCCTCATAGTTCCCTTGAAGGAGCTCACTATCGACGAGCAGTTGCGATTCGTCGAAGAACCTGTAGAGATTACTGACCGAGATGTGAAGATTCTCAAGCGTACTAGAATACCTCTCGTTCGAGTTTGTTGGAACTCCCGTCGTGGCCCAGAGTTCACCTGGGAACGCGAAGACCAAATGAAACAAAAGTATCCCCAATTGTTCGCAAACAGTACAACCACTACTGAGGCTGAAGCTACTGCGGAATTTCGGGACGAAATTCCAGATCAACGGGGGGAGGATGTGACACCCCAGGAAAACCAGGAAAACCATGCAACGTAACTAGCTTCCTCAGTAAGTACGTACCAAATTTCGAGACGAAATTTCTTTCAACTTGGGGATAATGTGACAACTCGTATTTCAGAACCTCTCATTGTACTTTGATTATGTGATTACGTGAACTTGTTGATTAATCGAATGTTATGATACGTGTTTATGTGTAACAAATTGTATTGTATATTAATGAACCGATCGCACAACATCACTCGGTCGCACAAGCCCATTTGGGCTACACTCTTTGTATCCGAACCAAGGGCAGCCCAAAGCTGGGTTCGGCCCACTCCATCAACTCGCACAACACCTAGGGTGTTAGTATAAATTCTACACTCCACCAACTCACACAAGTTTAGCAAACCCTAAATCTTTCTCATTCTCTCTCTCAAAGTCGACGGCAACACCCCCATCTCTCTCTAAGCTTTGGTTTGGATCATCCTTGTTCTACTCTCTAATCGGTTAGTGTATTACTTTGATTTTTATGATTGTTGATATGTCGGTTTACATGTTTTACATGATCAATTGGGGATGTTAGGTGTTTGTTTATGATGTAAACGGTTAGGGTTTGGTGTTCATAGTAATTGGCTCACATGTGTACTTGATGATATTCATATGATTAGGATTGCAAGATCAAGATTTAGAACCGAATATATATATAATCGGCTATTGTGATTTGATAATCGGAGTGGTTGCATGATGGTTAGGATTGCATATTGATATAAAAGTTCACTAATCTAATGAACCGGATTGAATGTTTGATTATCGTTCATGGTTATGATTAATTAGGATTTATACGAATCACATGATGATTGCTTGATTTGATCGATTATTGGTTTGGATGGAAAGTGTTGATTTTGTGTTGATTGATAAATTGCAACTATGGAAACTGTTAATTTGGTCAAACGAAATCGATGGGAACTAGTAACAGTCTTGCATGATTTTAGGGAATTATTAAAACAAATCGCACAAGCTTGTCGGTCGCACAAGATCAGATCGCACAAGATCTGATCCGATCGAACAAGTGTCTCGTCGCACAAGTCATAGAGTGTAACTGATTAAACGCAGTGTACAACACAGCATTTGCATGATCGCACAAGACCTTGTGGATCGCACAAGATGGTGTCGATCGCACAAGGCTTGGGGCCACACACAAATTATTACACGGTTGGGCCTCAAAGCCCAATCCCAATCGCACAAGCCATCCGGATCGCACAAGTCTATCCGGATCGCACAAGACTCATGTTTGTTTGTTGGGCCGTATACTTGTTAGACTATTTATGATTTTGGGCCGGGTATCTTTGGGCTTTATTGGGTGAGTCGCACAAGGCTGTTAGACTTGTGCGAGCCCAATCTTTTGAATCATACAGGTATGAATATGTTATGTACTTGACTGTTAATGTGTTGCCATGATCAATACGTGTTCGTAACCTGTTAACTTATGTGTAACTTATGTGCACTACTTGAACCTAGACCTGACTTGTATGGTAACCATGTTAGGACGTGGTTGACCACTTATAGCTCAAGTAACCTTTCTGTGTATCTGCCGAGCAAACCAAGGTGAGTTCACACTCTATCCAAGGCATGGGGTTCCCAAGGGTTGGGAATGGGTTAAAGAACGGAACAGTAACTACAAACTTGCATATTCTCCATACAACAGGATACGTACGACCATAAGACCATCAACTCTATCACTTGAAGTCCCTCATTTATCGACTTAATCGCCGAGGCCTATGGCGAGCGGGTCATTAGTTAATAGCGCTATTAGGTTTAACAAACCTCACACCGTGCCAGTCGGACGGGCGTGTACTAATGGACTATGGGCAAAGGGTCAATGCTGATAGACATTGACTTAGGGCACCTCTTATATTTTCGTAGCAGTCGATACGCGTGGTCTAGAAACACATGGGAAGCCCCCACTAATCTTCGCAAACATGTCAGGGTGACCGCGATACGAATTAATATGATACTTGGTTTACAAACGAATGCTATAACTAAACAACCAACTGTGAACTCGCTCAACTTTGTTGTTGATTCGTTGCTACATGCCTTGCAGGTCGTTAGGTACTCTTGGAGCTTGCACAGGGAGGCGTTGTCGTTGTGGGGTATGGCAGTGTGTGCCATGCTAAAAACATTACTTTATTTCGTACTTAATACTTTCATTGGGTTTTATAATTATGCTTCCGCTAAACACTTAACTATGCTTTGGTTTTGATCACCTTTCATATTGTTTGGTTAAATTATATTTACTACATACATTGTTCAATATGATTGGTGGCTTGATCCTGGTCAGTCACGCCTCCAAGTGGTGATACTCCGCATGTGGATTTTGGGGGTGTGACAGAACCAGTAGTAGCAGAAGTCGTAGCAGACACGGTGGAGGAGCTCATGTTTGATCTTGAGGCCATTGTAAACAATGTGGCAAAAAGTTTTGAAATAGAAAACCGAGTAACGATTTCACAAATATTTTTAGTAAAGATAGCACCACTTGCCCCACGGGGGGCGCCAAATTGTTTTGGTCAAAAATTACCGAAGCAATTAAGTGATCAAATTAGTTAAATGAGGTGGTGTGCTAAGAAAATGTGTTAAAAATATTCTGATTAAGTTATTTGTAAAAGCAGTTTCCAGGATACGGCTCAGGATATTGAGCTGTATCTACGAACAAACTATGAGCAAAAACTAAAAGGGGGTGACACGAGATATACGAGGAAAGCCCTTGATCAATCTAGATCGCCGGCACAAAACCTCGGGAGCTGACAATCGCAGCTGCCTTGTTCTTCTTATTGCTTTAAACGTCAGGATACAGTGCAGGATATTGATCAGATCGCTAAGTGTTACAATGCTTTTTGTGAAAGTGAAAGTTGCGAGAGTATAAGAGTGAGAGAGTAGTGAGTGTGGTTGTGATGTCCTATTCGATCTGATTCATCCACCTATTTATAGCAAGTAAATGAAAACAAAATCTCCTATAAGTATGGGATGCCTTCGAATATTCCTTAGTAGCCGTTGAAGACCAGGTAAAGCGGGTTCAACGTCTTCCTTTGAACGACTTAGACCAAGTCTTCCGGGGAAAGGGTCCTCATGAACGTTACCAGCTTGGACTCGTACTCCTGCACGTAACCCGTTAGTAATCCTCAGGATACCATTCAGGATGTTACCAATATCCTGAATCAGCATCCCGGATATGAACATATATCAGATAAGCAAGATATAATTTAAGATATTATCCAGGATATGAGCTCAGAATTTCACCCATAACATTAAGTATGTATATTTTTGAGGAAAATATATATATTTATTGATCACCAAATTTTGTGCTAAGTGTATGTAGTATGTATTATATGTGAATAGTGTATTAGGACTTGAAAATACACTAAATACTCCTAAGGAGTAAAAATACAAAAATACACATACAACATGCTTAGACTAATACAAGAACATATATTTATGAAAATATATTTCTTAAAAGATTATGTAACTTGGACAAGTTACGAACTTAAAATGTATTTTTGGACAAAAATACATAACTCGGGTGAAAAATACAAGATACTTATATTTATTGGAAAAATAATATGAGTAAGATACATGGTTAAAAATATAAATTATTTTTAACACACAAAGAACACATACATAAAAAATGTTGACTTGTACTTGTGCGATACAAGTCTAGTGACTAACGTTAATAAAACACGTATAGGTCACGACGCTATATAAGAAAACCTGGTGAAGTTTACGGCGCAAGAAACGCAAAGTTGTGAGTTCATGTCTCCACTTTTAAACTTTTATATGCTTTCTAAACTTGGGGAAAATACATGTGTTATGGTATGTTGAATACAAAAACTAAGGAATGATACTTTAGATCATGTCACAAATAGGGTACCAGAAGCACCATTAATCATGTATATACTAAGACCGCGGAACAAAAGGTTAGATCTAATGGGTTTTAGGCAGCCACACTCTTGGTGATACTAGTACCAAGCAGTGCTTTTGTGTCTCTAGTCGTGAATCGACAGTCGTGGATTCGACAAGTAAAAATGCCTATGGTTTGGATGCTTCCTATGTCGTGTCACATGTTAATGGCCTTGCAAACCATTAGCGATCTCGATTTCCTTACATTTACAGAAATACTGGCTTCGTATAAGTTACATACCATGTTTTCATACAAGTATACACACGTTCAATACAAAAACTGCATGAATTCACACCAACATTATGTTGACGATTTTCCAAAAACTCACATGTATTTCAGGTAACTAAAGTGGATGTGCGTGCGGTTTTTGCTCTTGGATGTTGTTTATGTTGTTAGCTATGTGTGTTAAGACTCCTATGCCGTTTTGCTGGGTTCGGTTGTTATGTCCCACTCCGTGTGGTGATATAGGGACCAAAACCTTTATGGTCGTCATTTAAATAAAGTTGTAATCTTTTCAGACAATATGCTGTCTTGTGATGTAAACACTTAAACTACGTTATGTTTCAATTATGTAATGGCATTTGGAGTTATTTTTACGAGCATGTAGTATGTTTACCGTTCGTATGCAATGAGAACCTTTCAAGATCACACCTCGTGCTTCCGCCTTAGAAAGGGGTGTGACAGCAACCATACCACCGTTAGACAAGCCATTGAGCTATCCGCTACCCTGACTGAATCTCAGATCAGAAAGGGTAAACTTTTCCAAAAAGGCGATAAGAAACCATCAGATGAGACAAAACCAAAGGATAAACAGGCTAGGTCCTCCAAGAAGTCAAAGAAGCGTAAGGCTTCACAGAACTTCGTTGTAGTTGCTTAGAACAATCAGGTTGCCCCCAATCATCCAGCACAGTCTCGTGCTAGGAAAACCTATGCTGGTACTGCACCGCTATGCAACAGCTGTAATGCACACCACCAAGCTCACCTACAGTGTCGTCAGTGCACATCATGTGGGCGACTTAGTCACCTAGCAAATGCTTGCCGAACTAACCCGAACCAAGGTGGTCCAAACCAACCTCAAGCCAACCCTACTTAAGCTCATTTTCCACCAGGTTCTTGCTACAACTGTGGTGAGATGGGCCATTTTAGAAACAATTGCCCAAAGCTGATTAATGCAAATCCAGCCCGTGGATAACCATTTGGCTAACTGGAAAACGATGCTGCTTTAAAACAATTGAACCTTGTGTTTTATTTCTTTTGTTATCTAAGACTATGAAACATATATTTTGTTTTATAAATGAATCTTTATTCACACTTCAATGTACGAAAACAAATGTGGTTACTTGTACGAATGACATACCCTTACGATACCGACACCAAGGAACCGTGTTCCTTGCAAGACAAACTACTCATATAGTTCTTCCATTTATGTGATCGCTCGCGATCTCCACACAAATCCTAAGTACTTGTTTCTTCTAAAGAAACAAAGTACAAGGTACAAACTCTGGACGAATACTCAAAGTACCACTTTAAATCCTTGCTTGGATATCTAAGGGTACTTTTCATAAGTCCTTAATTAGATTTACGCGATATGTCTATGTACATATCATTACATTCTGGTTTTCATAACAATATATATGATTTCAAAAACATCATACATGATTAAAAAAAACATTTCATATGGTATAGAAACATTTTTGACATAGTATATTTACCTAATATACCAAGTGCATAATTTCAAAAACATTATCCATGTTTTCAAAAACCTCATACATGATTCTAAAGGCATTCCACGTGGTTTTAAAACATTTTATAAACATATTTACCTAGTATACCTAGTACACGATTTTCAAGGACATTTTGCTTCGTATGTTAACTTAGCATGCCTAGCACATTGATTTCAATGATACTTTTGCTTCATATGCTGGCTTAGCATATTTAGCACCTTGATATCATAAACACTATACTTCGTATGTTGACTTAGCATACCTAGTACAAGGTTTCGAAACAATTTCTCGCTACACAAATTCCAAAATCTTTATAGGGTCTTCCTATTTTTATAGTTAGATCCTTGTGGACATTTAAAGCGCAAAATCAAAGTCCTTAATTGGATTCTTTGTGTGCTTTAATACATATGTTACGATTCAATGAGGACAAAACCGAATCCTTATAAGATCTCCATATCTTCATAGTTAGATTCTTGAGGATGTTTAAAGTACTATTGAAGTCCATTTGATTGGATTCCTGGTGTACTTTAAATGCAAGTGTACAAATCGATAACAAGTTGATGACCAAGTTAACAATTATGTGATTATATGATTATGTGTTTATGTGTGATCCAAATGCTTTCTATCAAAATCCTTGTAGAATCTTCCATATCTTCATATGATGGATTCTTATAAGGATATCCAAAAGTACTATCTTAAATCCTTAATGGGCTTCTATGTAATAGTTAAAACCCTTGGATTGTAAAGTACTATTCTAAAGTTAAAGAGATTGATTTGTCATTCTAGTTAAAGAGATCATGCATTGATCTAGTTAAAGACATCATTCGTTGATGTAGTTAAAGAGACCCTTTGGTGGTCTAGTTAAAGAGATCATGTGTTGATCTAGTTAAAGATATCATGTGTTGATATAGTTAAAGAGACCCTTTGGTGGTCTAGTTAAAGAGATCATGTGTTGATCTAGTTAAAGATATCATTCGTTGATATAGTTAAAGAGACCCTTTGGTGGTCTAGTTAAAGAGATCATGCGTTGATCTAGTTAAAGATATCATTCATTAATATAGTTAAAGAGACCCTTTGGTGGTCTAGTTAAAGAGATCATGCGTTGATCTAATTAAAGATAGCATTCGTTGATATAGTTAAAGAGACCCTTTGGTGGTCTAGTTAAAGAGATCATGCGTTGATCTAGTTAAAGATATCATTCGTTGATGTAGTTAAAGAGACCCTCTGGTGGTCTAGTTAAAGAGGTCATTCGTCGATCTAGTTAAAGAGATCATTTGTTGATCTAGTTAAAGAGATCATTCATCGATCTAGTTAAAGAGATCCTTTGGTGACCTAGTTGAGGAGAGTCTTTGGTGGTCTATTTAAAGAGATCATTCGTTGATCTAGTTAAAGAGACTCTATGGTAGTCTAGTCAAAGTCATCACAGGATTATTCGTTTGATTTTTCCCCTACACATTATAAAATGAACTGTGCGGACTGTGCAAGGAATTATGTAATTATGGATGCATACATAATTATGGAATTCAGTGCACAGAAACCACAGCAAGTTTCGTCATGTGTAAGAACCTATAGTGATAAGAATAACGAAATGGGAACAATGTAATAAGGGCATGGTGGATACGCCGATGGTACTTCCTATATATAAGTGTTCCTTATTACATTGCAAGTGTGACGTTATTTAAGTTACTATAAGTTCAGGACCTTGACTAATGTTGTTTTCTATTATACTCTCCGACTCCAATTTCGAGCACACACAAGTTTCCTATAATAGTCTTCATAGGAAACATTCTCTCTATCCATTGTTCGAAACTCCAACATCTTGTTGAATTCACACGCTCTCCATATTTTACTACAACAAGGACATCATACACAAACCTATTGGAATGGATTTTAAATCTTCGGATCTAAACTCTTCCCTATAAACAACAGACGAGTACGAATAACAAAGTTCGCTGGAAATCCAGACGTGGCCCAGAGATTTACTCAGGGAACGGAGGATTTATTTGAAAGCGAAACATCCACATCTGTTTTCACAAGTTTCATCTGAATTAAATTTCGGGATGAAATTTCCTAAAGTGGGGGAGACTGTCACATTTGTGCCTCTACGACCATCATAAAAATACGAATCCAATGAAATCTTGTGTTTCATTCTCGGGATTTTTACAATTACATATGGCAAGTATACATATCAAATTTCATATGATTCCGAACTCTCGAAAAGCTTTTCTGGAAGTTTTACGTAAACTATTACGCAAACGTAATCAGTTTAACAAAACGTACACTCCGGAATAGTGACATAAGCTTAACATACCTTAAATAACCTTTACATAACTTAGAAATAAGTTTTGAAGGGTTTGGTATGGCAAAAACAAGTTTATTCGATCAAAGGGACTATTTGCGACAAACTGAAAAAGTCTGCCAATTCGTATAGCAACGTACATTCCGGAATAAGATCATAAGCTAAACATACCTTAAATACCCTTAACATAGCTTAGAAATAAGTTTTGAGGGGTTCGGTATGCGAAAAATACCCGTATTTGATCACAGGGACTAAAAGCGTCAAAAATGCGAAAGTATGCATATACGTGCATATCTTGCGTTCTGACCATATCCGAACATCCAAAAAAAATTTAATCACTAAAATATTGTATTTTAGTGATGGGAATTCAAAAATACCATTCGTCGCGTAATTTGGATCGTTTTCGCATCCGTTCGAGTTTCGTCGTATTTAATCGAACAACGCGATCTTACGTCCAAACGAACCGAAATCCATGATATTTCTAAGCATATTTCAAGTCCCCTATGCTCTATCATCCTTGTAGAGCCTTGAAATTAGGTTAACGTGGGTTAAACACGTCGAAAAACAAGTTTAGAGGCTGCAGGGACCATTTTTGCCAGACTGTCAAACTTGCTGATGGTCTGTGGCGGGGCGCGACATCCTGAGGCTGTATCCGTCGCGGGTAGCCACAGCCTGATCTGGGCAGAAAGTTGTTTTTATTGAAAACCACATGTTGCACCTTGGTTTTTATCCATTGTATTTCAATCTTGTGGACAATTTGAGTGATGATCAAGGCTTGCAACCTGGTTTAAACACATGTATGGTTGAGATTGTTCCTTGATCATCACACAAAACACATGGCAAGATCCTACAACATCACTACAACTATAAATAGCCAAGAACTTTCATTCAATCCTTACTCATTTCTCATTCTCCTCTCTCTAGCTCTGAATTGAGGCTACCAAACTTTGTTGGAGTCCTCATACTTGAGATTTCTTAGTTATTTTTCCAGCCTAGAACACTTGTAAGTGTTCTTTCATGTCTTGTTTATTTATTTCAAGCTAAAAAGTCAAACAGTGTTTGACTTTCTGCTTTGACCATGATTTGGTCAAGTCAAAGTTCAATCGAACTTCGCAACATGAGCGTAATCACGACGGTTATAATCCCTTGCGATTATAGCTACTCATTACCACGTTGACTAGTCAAAGTGACGAGCCAAAGTTTCAGTCAAAATGCACGACTATGTGCATTTTGCGACAAAACTATTTTCGGGTATCAAAACCCTTTGTTTTGATATCATATCAGTTTTCTAACGTAGTTAAACATGTTTAACTCGTCACTTTTAGTTTAGTGCTTATTTAAGGTCGTAAGTCAAGCGTTCTCGACAACCGCTTAGACTTTCGAACCCGACCCGTTTGATCGATCGTTAGGATCCGACCAAACATATTTTGTGACCATAGTTGTATAGGGAATAGCCTTTCGAGGTTATACCTTATGGTCACTTAGTTTAATTAGTTGTATGATAAGTAATTTATATGCTTTAGGAAAATGACCAAAATGCCCTTTTCGCGCATAAATTCAATTTAAGCATATGTAACCAAAATTTTGACACTTAAACTGGTTATCCAACATAATTAAGCATGTTAGGGCATATAATACTTGTTATAGGACTAGTTAGGCCATCCGAACGCGCATTTGCGCAAATGGCGCGTTAAAGTAGCATAAACTACCTTAACGGGTCATAAGCACTTAGGATAGGTTTCAAATCAGAATATAGGCTTTGTTAAACCATATCATATGAGTCCCAACACTCATTTGGTTTACAAGACCTCATTCTGTCCGATCTACCGATTTAGGCCTCAATTATTAACATAGTGATTCCATACTAGGTGCCACTTGATTGCTTGAATTCCCGAACTTTGTTAGGACACTTAATCAAGGATACTTGCAATCTCAAGTGAGTACATAGCTCCCCTCTTTTATATTTTCAATTGTTTTGGGGTGTTTCATATGTGCTAAATGCTTTTCAAGTTTTCATAAACAAATGTTGTGGTTTATATAAACACAATGATTTCAATAATGTGAACGAACTTGTTGGGGCATTAGTCGAAAGACAGACGAATGACATTCATTAACTATGATCAAGCTAACCAGTAGTATGTTATGGTACCATAGGATCTGACAAATCCCGTTATCGGACTATCCCTTTGGTGGGTAATGTGGGTAACGACAGAAACTGTTATCTGATTAACAAATCATGTGTTGGTTTGTTAGTCTTGTTAAAGAGGTCTTTCAGGGCCTATTAAAGATACCCCATGTGTGGTATAGTCGAGTAAGAACACAGGTTTGAATGTATTCATTAAAGAACGACCAAAAGTTGTATTTCACAACTAAAACATGGACGATTGAATGATGGTTTATATAACACGGACGATTTGAACGATGATTTATAACACAAACAATTTGAACGATTTGGAAAATTGGTTTATGGTAAGTGATTAGGTAACGAGGCGTGTGTAATGTGATAAAAGCATGGTGGATACGCTGCTGGTACTTCCTATATATAAGTGCTTTTATCACATTACATGTCGTAGCGTTATCTAGATCACTTGGACGAATGTTTTCAAACAATGTCACGCAACGATGTTTACTTAAAGATATAAACCATACAATGCTTACTTTCAAAGACGATTTACTACTTGGTTTTACAAAAACAAATGTTTTCAGTCAAGATTTATGGCTACAATGGTTTTGGTTTACTTATATCATCTTGTAAAGATGATAAAACATATTGCAATATCAAACACTTTTTGATTTCAAGGTACATACTCGACAACTCCCATAGTTGGACGAGGTATTGAAATATGGATTCAAAGCCATGAATTTGACATACAAAACCTATGTACTCGCCAGCATTTTTATGCTAACTGTTTTCACATATGTTTCAGGTTCTACTATGTGATGATTGTTTATTGCTTGCTACACATAGGATGGACGCGGGCTTTAGTGACTTAAAACCTGAAAGACAATTATTGTACTTATTTGGTTTGTATCAAAACAATGTGTATATTAATGAAATAAAACAAAACTTCAATTACCATGTATTGTGAAACAATGATTCTGTTACGACACTCCCCGATGTTTCCGTCGCGGTTCGTTGTATTACGCGGTCGGGGTGTGACACAAAGTAAGTTTTCCTTTGGCAAGTGAATCCTATTGTTTCTAAAAGTCATTCACGATTTGTAAACATTCAATTTAGACATCTATTGATCATAAATCTCTCTTTTAGGTTTGACCCATGTAAACTTAGTTACCCGGATGATTATATCATTTCATCTCGTTCGTTTGATATCGATTTCTGGAACTAATTCAGTTGAACCATTGAGTCCTATTTATTGTAAAACTCGTATTCATAAAATTTGAACAAGTTTTGATTCAATTATAGTTAGTATTGATCAACGTATGACATAATTCTATCATAGCCTAAATCTCGAGGACGAGATTTAAAACAAATTGGGGAGGATGTAACATTTCCATTTTTTTATATTAAAATAAAGTATATAAAACTTATATTATTAAACTGGTAGATTACGAGTAAGTTGACTGTGAGAAATATGAGGTATCTTGACGAACATATGACTGTTTAAATTAAATAATAAAAATACATTATAATTGACCTTACTCCATTTCTAACGAAACTTAGGTCAAAATGTAGATAAAATTATGCTCGTTCTAATGACATATTCATCGTTTTATGAAACGTCATATTTTAGAAGTTATAAGCGATAAATGAGTGAAGCAGCTGAATTAGTTATAATAATAAAATAATAATAATAAAATCTAAACAAATAGATTTAGATTTTTGTGTGTACGTGGAAGATCAAGATCAGAAGGAATCAATGAACTTGTTTTCCAAGTTTCTATAGCAACTATATATATGCGCAGATGGTGAGCCTTCCATCCTACTCGCATCTGTTTCTTTCTCTCTAGCCCTCTCTCTGCTCTTCTGTATACACCCATTTTTCTTTAGTATTACCCCATAATCCTACAAAGCTCTGTCCCGTTATAAGTGTTTTAACCCCTAATCACTGATTCGATACCCTGTCCGAAAGGGTTATAAGTGGATCCGGGTTGTTCGGAAAGTTCCTTCCGGATCATCCTATATAAAGACACTTCTGGATACTTAAGCCAACAACTGGTCATTTTATCTCTTTGTGTGTTTTGTTCTCTCTTCTTTAGGCGATTAGGGTTTCAACTGCGTTTTTTGTGTGATTCTCAGTTTTTGGTGCTTGTTATTCATCTACGCAGATTACATCTTTGATAATCTGCTTGTTAGAGGAACATTGTGAGAGTTTCTGTCGAGTTCTGTGTTGTATCAGTTGATTTGTTTTCAGTGATTAATAATACTCGTTTTATATCTTATGTTCTTAATACCTTATTGACATGGTATCAGAGCTTCAATAGCTCTTGGGGTTCCATCGGTGTTTTTCTGGCCTCGTTCTTTGTTCCGCTGTGAGTGTTTCAAATCTGTTGTGTTTGGGGTTTTTCTTCTTGATTCTGGGGTGTACATCTGTTGTCGATTCCAGATCCTGAAGATCTGATCATCTTGGAGCCCGTGCCGATTCTTGGTGTTTGTGCCGATTCAAGAAATTGAAACCCTAGATTTAGGGGTTGGCATTTGATTGAAGTCTTGGTGAACTTTCTGTTTGCCGTCTTTAGATCTGGTTGCTGTGCATATCTTCAAGAAGTTTTTTGGAAGTTGCCGCTCCAGTTAGGGTTCAATCCTTGAAGATTGTAATCCCTAACTGGATTTGGAGAAACCCTGACTTGGGTTTGCTTACTTGGTGAGATCGTTATTTGATTCACGCTCACTCCGTTGTTACATTTTTTGCATTTAGGAATTGTTGTTTGCCGGACTAGTCGGGTCGGTGTTGATTGGGACACAGAGAGGGTTCACTCTGTTGCATTTTTTGTGTGATATCTGTGTTTTTTGATATTTCTGTTCTTGGTGAATACCTGTTGTTCTTTGTTTGGTATTTTCTGTGTTGATATATGTTCTTTGGTTGTGGTTATACTTGTAGTTGTCCAGCCTCTGTTCTAAGACTTGGGTAGGCACCTTTAGAGTGACGAACCTACCATCTAGCCCCTGGAACAGATTGGCTGTTTAGAATTTGCGTGTTTGAGTATAATCTTGACTGTTGTGTTAGTCTGTTTTTGTTTAAAAGCTTTATGATGGGTGATGAAAATGAAACTTTAATTAGTAAATTAGAACCTGATAGTCCTTTATACTTACATGCTAGTGATTCTATTACTTTGACTGTTGTTAATGTAAAACTTAAAGGGACGGAAAACTATACAGTTTGGTCTAATGCCATGAATCTTGCTTTAAGAGTCAAAAATAAAATTGGTTTTATTGATGGTACTTATGTTAAACCAGAGGGAAATGTTGTTCTTGAAACACAATGGGAAAGGTGTAACTCAGTTGTGTTAACTTGGATTTTAAATTCTGTCTCAGAAGATTTGTATCTTGGTCATGTTTATTCTAAATCTGCTTCTGAGGTTTTGAAGGAATTAAGAGATACCTATGATAAAGGAGATGGGTCAGTTGTGTTTGATTTGTATCAAAAGATTAACTCATTTGGTCAATCTGGTTTATCTGTTGCTGAGTATTATCATAAACTGAACATAATGTGGAAAAAATTAGATCAAATTTTGCAAATTCCTACTTGCACTTGTGATGCTGCAACACAGTTCAATAATTTTAATCATTTGATTAAACTGATGCAATTTCTGATGGGCCTGGATAATGTGTATAATACTGTTAGAACTAGTTTGCTTATTAGGGAGCCTCTTCCAAGTGTGAAAGATGCTTTCTCCATCGTGTCTAGGGAAGAATCACATAGAAACTCTAATGTGTCTGTGTCTAGTGATCGTGTTGTTGGTCTGTTTGCTAAGTCTAATTCTGTGATTGAAAATAAGAAAAAGAATGTTAAAGGCCAAAACCAAAACTTAAAATGTTCTAATTGCAATAAACTGGGCACACAATTGATAAGTGTTTTGAACTGATAGGATATCCCTCTTGGATGAAACCACCAAGAGGGAATCAAGAGAAAAAGGTTAATTCTAGTAACAATACAAGTGTTGATGAGTCTTATGTTCCTATTACTTCTTTGACTGCTGATCAGTTGTCTAAGTTGTTGAGTTTGATTAAAGACAGGTCACCTGAAACATCTCAGAGCTACAATGTTTCAGGTGAGTTGTTTTGTTCAACTGTTTTCAACAGTCCGGTTTATTCTTTTGGTTATGATGTGGGAAAAGGTTCTCATTATAGACTCGGGGGCTAATAACCATATGGTAAAATCTGAAACCAATTTAACTAATTATATTGATGTTTCTAGTTTAAAAATACAAGTAAAGCATCCTAATGGTACTAGTGTTGTAGTTACTAAAATAGGAACATTTAAATTGGCAGATGGTGTGATTTTACATGATGTGTTTGTTGTCCCTGAGTATTGTGTAAATTTAATCTCTGTGCATAAGTTAGCCAGAGATAATAAATTGTTTGTTGGGTTTGATGAACATAAATGTTATATACAAGACTTGTTAACAAGGAAAATCCCGGTGATTGGTAGTCAGCTAGAAGGTTTATATATGTGTGGTAATATTGTTGTGTCCAATATGGTGTGTCGCAATACTTCTATTTATACATTGTGGCATGCTAGATTAGGGCATCCTACTGATCAAGCCATTAAAATGTTTAAGGATACTTTGAACATTTCTTCTGGGATTGATCATGGTCCCTGTGATGTTTGTCACAGGGCTAAGCAGCATAGAGAGCCTTTCCCTCTGAGTGAACATAAAAGCTCTCATTTGGGAGAGCTTGTTCACTTGGATGGGTGGGGTCCTTATAGGGTTGCTAGCAGGGAAGGGCACAAATATTTTTTTACCATAGTTGATGACTATTCCAGGGTTGTTTGGGTATGTTTAATGAAACATAAAACAGAGGTTTTTGAAAATATTAATAGCTTTGTTAACATAGTTAAAACTCAATTTAGGCAATCTATTAAATGTTTTTGGAGTGACAATGGATCTGAGTTTGTCAATAATCAAATGAAACAATTGTGTAAACAGTATGGAATAGTTTATCAGACTTCATGTGTTTATACCCCTCAGCAAAAAGGAATTGTTGAGAGGAAACACAGACAGTTGTTGAATGTTACTAGAGCATTGCTTTTTTCAAAGTAACTTACCTGTTAGGTTTTGGCATGAATGTGTATTGACTGCTGCCTATCTTATTAATAGGACACCTACTGATGTGCTTGCTGGAAAAACTCCATATGAGTTAGTTTATAAGTTTAAGCCCTTCTTAGATCATCTGAAAGTGTTTGGGTGTATGTGTTTTTGTACTGTTTTGAATGAAAGTTATAAACTAAATAGTAGGGCAGAAAAGTGTCTTTATCGGATATTCTCATGAAAAAAAGGGGTATAAGTTGTTTAGTCTTGACTCAAAAAGTATATTTTTTTCTAGAGATGTAAAATTTTATGAAACAATTTTTCCTTTTAAGGAACAATCTGTGTTTGAAAATTTTGATTCTAGTCCAATAAAAGACATTAATGCCCTCAATTTTTTTTACATGTATGATAATTCAGAACTTGAACACTTTTCAAATGTGGATGAACCCGATAATGAAAGAAGGGGACAAGGTGAGTCTGATGTGATTACACAGGCGGGTCAGCAGTCAGTGATTCATGAGACTTCTACTGTGGAGGTTGATGTTCGGCAGATCAGTGAAGTTCAAGAGTCATCTGGTAGGGCAGACCCTGTGACAGTCACAGATGAAGCTCATATACCTTCTGAGGGTGACACAGGAAATTCTGAGGTATCAGTTTTACCTCGTAGATCTTCCAGATCTTCTGTTTTAGAAGGAAAAGTTAGATATGGTGTTGAAAAAGTTGTCAATTTTTCTAAACTTACTCTTGAAAATAAATGTTTTGCTTCTAGTCTTTCTAAAACCGTTGAACCCAAAACATATAAAGAAGCTGTAGAAGATCCCAATTGAATTTCTGCAATGAATGATGAGATTCAAGCATTGTACCGAAATCATACTTGGGATGTTGTTGACAAGCCAAAAAATAGAAGTATTGTGGGTTGTAAATGGATTTATAAGATAAAATATAAATCTAATGGTGAAATAGAAAGGTATAGTGTCACACCCCTAAAATACCACTTAGGGAGTGTCCCTGTTAGGCGTGTGACGTACCAACAACGAGCCACTAATTACATTGAACTCATACAAGTTTCAAAATAACATCCTCAATTATTAATGAAAAATTCCAATCACGAGTTTAAATGTAAACCAACATGTTCAGCGGAAGCAAATAATATTCCATAGTTAAATTGTTCAAAAACCAATGTGTAATAGTAACAGATAATCACATGAGTCCCTTTAGTCGACCCATGACCACTCCTGCTCCTCCAGACAGGAAGTTTCCAAATCCAAGATACCTAACGACCTGCGAGCATGCAACAAGTGTATCAGACAAAGCTGGCGAGTTCACAGTTTATGAAAACGTTTGTTACCAAGTATTTATTCCAGTACATTAACAAATGCAAAGGTAATATTGATAATATCTCGATACTGAACAAGACGGTTCCTGATGTATGTTTTGCCCTTTCCCCAGTGCTCCTATCAAAGCACTGGGCCCGACTGGGTCATTAGTTCACAACCGTCCTCCCCGGTATGGAGTGAGGGTGCCAAACCTAAGTAGCGCTACCAACTAATACCCCGTTACCTCCTCGGTAACAAAAGATGGGACTTAAGAGTGATAGAATGAGAATATTATCCAATATACCAGTTTTACCCAAAAGACTTATCCCTCCCCGGGATACCCACTGACTGTCCCAACCACCGGGACGCATGCTCAAAAGTAGTGAACTCACCTTTGATTTGCTCGGTAGGATTTTATACGAGTCTACCAGTTGATCAGGTATACCCTAAAGGAGTTACCGATAACAGTCAGCCATACTTGTATGTAAGTCACAGTTTTCGTATTCAACAAGTTCACATATTCATTGACCACATATAACACATCTACTGTACATATAACACATGCATGTAATTGATATTTTAGAAATCACTTTGTTCACACTGAGTCATCGAATATTCACTTATCATTTAGTGGTTTCAACGACTTTACACACATTCACAATTTCCTACGTATACTTCCAGTCCACATATTTATCATGTGACGCCCAATTACGTAGGCAGGCCTGAGTAAGACAAATCCCACTCCTTCCAAACCGGGTCCATTTGCTGCTGTAACCCCTTACACAGCTCATTAGTCAACCTTGACCCAACACTTTTGTTACTTGACTTTAATTACAATGTGTGATCCATTCTACAGTACCCAACCCACTTATGTGACACCAGTTTAACACTAATCAAGTGAGTGTGTAACAACCTACCCGGCCCAAAGCTGATCACGTAAATATATAGTTATCCCGACCCAACAGTTGTATATAACCCGGCCCACTTAACAATTTCCGGTTACACATACGTAATATGAATTCATTAGTTTGTTTCTATCAGCCCACTACTTATGCACATGTATTATCATCGGTTCACTGTTATGATTTACCCCCCCCCCCCCAAAGCAAGTTATATCCACAGGTAATATCATCACATAACCCACTATCGGCCACATCGATCATCATACCCGCAACATACTTTGACAACTCATTATGCAATGATCCCAATTAATCACTTTCATTGCCAGCACATAACACATTCAAACAAAACACTTATCCCTAGACTCAATCACATCATTCAACTCATATCATATTGATGTCCATGACTTCCTTGACAACACAATTGATATGTTCACATGGTATTGATTTGATCAAAGTTACAATCCACATGGGCCGCCACTTTGTTATCAAAATTATCGACCACCTATTTCAATTCTATTTTTATCAAAATTATCAACCACATGGGCCTTTGACTAATGTTACATCAAGATCCATACCATCTAATTATTCACTATTACATAAATAAAAGAAATCAATCTCATTTAACAACACATATAACAATATCCTGCGATCATGAATACCAATAGATAAAGGCCACTAACTAGAGATGTGACCGAATGAGATGCTACTCAAGAGGGGGGTCTGGTCTTCGCCGTCGCACAACAGGAAGGGAGTAGGGTTTGATTTGATAAGTTGTGATAATGAGAAGTTTGGGAAAAGTCACGTATACTTCAATCATAAAGCCAAAAAAATTCCAACAAGTGGGCCGACCTCTTATTAAGGAACTAAACATATACAAAGCCCAAAATGCGTGTGTGTGTGGCCGATATAGGTAGCAAGTATGAGGCCCAATATGCGTGGCCCAAGTATGCATGTCAACTAACCGAGTTACAATAACACACAATGCATTGGAGAGACATAATTAACGACAAGTTAAAACACAAGGTTAACGTTACTAACCGTGAAAGTTTGGGTTGTCACATCATCCCCAACTTGAAAGAAATTTCGTCCCGAAATTTGACAAGTAAGCGCAGTGACGTGAAGTGGTAAATCAAGATTGTTGCGAACTTTCCTCAGGTGCCACATATAAAGCAAGACTTGTGGCTAAGGGGTTTAGTCAAAAGGAGGGTATTGACTATGAAGAGACTTTCTCTCCTGTGGTTAAATTAGTTACTGTTAGGTGCATAATTGCATTGGCTGTCTAAAATAATTGGTGTTTATATCAGTTAGATGTGAATAATGCATTCTTGTATGGTGACTTGAATGAGGAGGCTTACATGTCTTTGCCTGAAGGATATAATTCTAATTATTCTGATGGTTTGACTAAAGTTTGTAAACTTAATAAGTCTCTGTATGGACTTAAGCAAGCCCTTAGAATGTGGAATGAAAAATTGGTTAGTGTTTTACTTAGTATCGACTTTGTACAAAGCAAGTGTGATACTTCTTTGTTTGTTAAAAATAAAAATGGTATCTTTGTTGTTTTACTTGTATATGTAGATGATATTGTCGTTACAGGTAATTCGTTAACTGAGATAGAAAACATTAAGCAAAGTTTAAAAACAAAATTTTTTATCAAGGATCTTGGTTTGTTGCAATATTTCTTATGCATAGAAGTGTTGTCTTGTGATAATGGTATTTGTCTATCACAAAGAAAGTATTGCACTGATTTGCTCTCCGAGTATGGTATGTTAGGTTGTAAGCCTATGAGTCTTCCAATTGATCAAAATCATGTTGTTAATACTTTGCTTGACATTAATTCTGGTCCTTTAAAAAATATCAATGGTTATCAACAGTCGGTAGGTAAACTAATTTATTTGTACCATACTCGACCTGATATCTCATATGCAGTACATGTTCTTAGTCAGTTTATGCATAGTCCTACTGAAGGTCATTTGAAACTTTCTTTTCACTTGTTGAGATATCTTAAATCTGCCCCAGGAAAAGGACTTTTGTTTAGTAAAAGCAGTTCATTTAACTTGTCTGGTTTTGCTTATTCTAACTGGGCTAAGTGTTTAGTAACTCGAAAATCAGTTACAGGTTTTTGTATTTTCCTGGGTGAGTGTTTAGTGTCGTGGAAAAGTAAGAAACAAAGTACTGTGTCAAGGTCTTCAGCTGAGGCTGAATATAGGTCAATGTGTGCTGCTACGTGTGAGTTAATTTGGTTGAAAATTTTATTGGGTGAATTACAAATTAAAATTAATATACCTATCAACTTGTATTGTGATAATAACGCTGCTATGTCTATAGAAGCAAATCCAGTGTTTCACGATAGGACCAAACATTTCGAATTAGATTTATTTTTCTTAAGAGACTTGATTACAAAAGGTGTTTTTAGATGTGTTGGTATAGAATCTGTAAATCAAGTTGCAGACATATTTACTAAAGGTGTTTTACTTAAAATACATCAAGTTCTTTGTGATAAATTGAAACTCTTTTATATGTTTAACTAATAAAATTGTGGGTGGGGGTGGGGGTGTTAAAATAAGTCATTTCATTTCTATTTCTTTCAATTCTATTATGTCTATATACTTAAAGATACTTTGTGTTATGTTTTACATGGTCTGGACCTTCATTTACATTGGGCTTGTACGTGGGCTTGTGAAGAGGACTTGGGCCTGTTGCTGATCAAGCTTCAAGTTTGATATTGTTGTTCAAGTTATAAGTCGGTGCTGTTACAATACAACTAACTGAAAGGGTTATAAGTGGATCTGGGTTGTTCTGAAAGTTCCTTCCGGGTCGTCCTATATAAAGACACTTATGGATACTTGAGCCAACGACTGGTCATTTTATCTCTCTGTGCGTTTTGTTCTCTCTTCTTTAGGCGATTAGGGTTTCAACTGTGTTTTTTGTGTGATTCTCAGTTTTTGGTGCTTGTTATTCGTCTACGCAGATTATCTCTTTGATAATCTGCTTGTGAGAGGAACATTGTGAGAGTTTCTGTCGAGTTCTGTGTTGTATCCGTTGATTTGTTTTCAGTGATTAATAATACTCGTTTTATATCTTCTGTTCTTTATACCTTATTGACACCCTATCTAACGAGACTCGACCCGTGGACTAACCTCCTGGTTAACCACTGTTTCTTCAAGTAAAATCAACAACAATAATCATAATTATAATATGTTTGATATTGAACTTTTAATAAAGTGTAATTTCATGTTTTGTTATTGTTATTTGAATAACAAAATATTCGTGAAGCTAATTATACAAAGGTATATATTCTAAGGAGTCATATAGAGAGGTGGGTAAAGCAAAGCAAATAACCACCATTGCAATGGAATGTATGAAAAGGGATGATGTGGTATCTTGGACTAAACATCCATTTAATGGCCATGGTGGTCAAAAAAACACACAATATAAAGTTTAAAGCTCAAATCCAACCCTTTTATCCTAAAAAATATGATGCTTAATTATATATCTAATTTCATAACGTGTTCAATAAATAATTTTAAATCTAAGATGTTTTTCAATAAATTAATGAAACTAAGAATCCCGCCCCCTAGCTCACTTGGCAATTCCCATGTGGTTTGGGTTGGACCGGCTTCCTCCTTGGAGGTCGCCGGTTCGATCCCCGGGTGTTGCATACGGGGGGTGGGACGTCCCAATGATAGATCGTATCCTACCGAGGCATGGTGCGGTCTTGAGGGCAACCAGCTGTTACCCCAGCGAGTCTCTCGTGTGGGGGCAGTATGGTTTCCGGGCGGAAGTCAGCTTGCGCGGCGGCCGGGGCCCGATCGAACATCGCGTCCGAGAGTGCGGGGCTGACGGGGGATTGTCTTCGACATGAACCCGGTGACCAATAGGTCCAGTACATAGAAAGTCACCTTCCAAAAAAAAAAAAAAAAAAAAGAATTTCATTATGATAAATACGTTTTTATTTTTAGTTCTTAAAATTATTTTTTTCTTGAACGGCCAACAGAATCAATCCCGAACGCTCTCGGGGCACCCACTGGACCAAACGAAGTACTCCGAGGGTAACCCGAGTCCACCACCAATTCCGGGGAAAACCCGGTAACTCACCCGCCCGTAGGCACGACGGTGAAATTATCAGTAAAACCGGTTTGGCTCAAGGATCGAACCCAAGTTTCCCTGGGTCTCCTATCATTGTCCACCAAAGCCTCACTCTGCACCAAGTGGGAGTTGAACTTGCATCTTTCAAGAGAAATGCAAGCCTTCCACCACTTGATCTAGAGATCATTGGCTAGTTCTTAAAATTATGATACTAGATATTTAGTAATAGGTACCAAATGGGTGGTGGTCCATTGGCAAAGGCAAAGCCTTTAAAACACCTAGGTTGGAAACGGGAAGGTCTTGGGTTCAAGTTCCACAGACGACAGGGATTAAAGAAATTAACCGTTAAAAAAAGATATTTAGTAATAGGTAATGTACATTATCCCTACCCTATGCTATATACACTGATTTTAAAGTGTACATAGAAAGTTATGTAAATGTCATTTTAACCCTTTTTGTTTATTATAATCCTTGAGTGAATTACGATTTTGGCCCCTGTGGTTATAACATTTTTACCCTTTTAGCCCAAAAATGAATCTTTTAACATCTGAGTCCCCAACGTCTTTTTTTCTAACCCTTTTGGCCCATAACACTAACCCCATCCATTTACTTTTAGGGGCCAAAAGAGTTAGAAATAAAAAAGACGAAAATGAATTTTGAGAGTTATAACCGAAAGGTAAACTACTAACATGGGAGGCTCGACTTAATTAGAGACCTAAGGCGAAAAATAATTTTGAGAGTTTTCTCGCAGAAATACGACAATTTATGATATTTAAACTCATAATTACACTCCGGTTCACTAAATCTTTTGAGAAACTTCAAAGGTTTTTAATTTTTTTTAGAGTAAACTGCCATTTTGGTCCCTGTGGTTTGGGCACTTTTGCCATTTTAGTCCAAATCTTAAACTTTTTAAATCTGGGTCCCTGTGGTTTCACTTTTATTGCCATTTTAGTCCAAAATTCAAAAACCCAATATTTTGACTGTTAAAAGCTGGTTGTTTTGTCTTTTTGTGCAGGGGTATAATCGTCCATCTTAATTTATTATAACCTAATATTAACTTTAAATATATATGTATTACCTTTAAATATCTCTGCACACTCTCTCTCTCTCTCTTCTCTCTCTCTCCAAACTCTTCATTTCCTCTTCAACTCATCAGACAAATGATTCAGATCATCACAATCTCTTCATCACCATCTGTTGCTTCTTTTGCTTCATCTTCTTCATCACCTCCGCCACCAGCACCGCCTCCACCGCCACCGTTACCACCTCCAGAAGCTCCTCCACCGCCGTTACCACCGGAGAAACCAATCTTTATCACCAATTCTTTCAGTACCAGATTCTTGGTCACTAATAGCTAATAACCCTTGGTTGTATTGATCAATGATAGTGTTGTGGTGTTTGTTTTCTTTGTAAGTAGCTTCTGGGTGTCGGTGGATTTGGGTTTTTTAGGGTTACGGTTAGAGTTTTCAAGATTTTGATCAGTAAAGTTGTGATCAATGATGGTGACGACGGCGGCAGCAGCGCCGCCGTCTGCAGCGTTTCGGTGGTGGTGAATCCCCAATCTCCATCTCTCGAAACCCTAAATCCAGATCTATCACCGCCATAGTTCATTCCACAGGGGGTGGTGAAGGTGATGGTGGGGTCATGGCGGTGGTGGCGATGGGGATAGGTAGTGACAGGGTTAGGGGTAAGAAAGGTGGGAGAACGGGATTCTTGTTTGGTGAATTGATGGGAATGGCCCTGATTCAAGGCGGTGTTGATACACACAGGGAGGGTGAAAGAGTAAAAAGAGGTGAGAAAGGGTAGCCGAGAGTTTGACACTGGAATCAAAGTCAATAGCTGCTGCAAATTGCAGAATGCATACACTATAACTTGTGTGTGTATGTATACATACATGTATGTTCATTTATGAAACCCCCAAATCAAACAAATGAAACGGTTTTTTAATCGACAGTAGGAAGGACGTTATTGAAGGTGGTGAGTGGCGACGGTGGTGAGCGATGGGGATAGGTAATGACGGGGGGTGGTGAAGGTGACGGTGGGGGTCATAGCGGTGGAGGTGGAGGTTGTGGCTGTGGGTTGAAGACGAAGGAGATGAGAAAATTATATTTTCTTTTATTAGTTTTAATTAATAACCATTATAATAAAACATAAATGACAAAATTACCCCTGAGGAAAAGGACAAAACAGGGGGTTTAGTTTGGAGAATCTGGTCAGATTTTGTTTTTGGACCAAAATGGCAACAAAAATGAAACCACAGAGACCCAGATGCAAAAGGTTTCAAATTTGGACTAAAGTGGCAAAACTGCCAAACCTCAGGGACCAAAATGGCAGTTTACTCTTTTTTTTATTTCATACAAATTAGGGCTGGCAATTGGGTACCTGTTAAGACACGATTAGACCTGTTTGACTGAAAAATACACCCTTTGACTTTTTTAATTTTTAAAATAATTAAAATTACAATGTTAGGATCTATCATTTATTCATCTTTGTACATAAAACATAAAACTGTTTTATAAACATGAGGTAGAAAGTAGTTAAACGAGTCGTAATCATGTTTGAAACTTATGTTGTGCGCGCCGTCAGAAACATGTTAAACCTGTTAAGACACGATTTGCCAGCCTTAATACAAATGTATAAATCAAATTTCAAGTAAATGTACAAATAATTGTATTCCAGACCATGATGCAATAATTCCTTATTATGTCCGGTTTCGAGGTAGAGATAGAACATGTGGATATGCTTTCTTTGCTTCATCCGAAAATATTATGATTTATAAATCTCAAATTGGCAAAGGTTTTGCTCTCGTTGCATAACAAAACCTTAAGAAAATTAAATGTCTCGTAAACATGAGAGCCGAAAACAATCACATTTTTTCTTATACATCATGTCGACTCTTAAAAGATTAATTATTCTTTTATTTTCTACATCTGAATGGTAGGTTAGAAACTCATGTATTACACAATTTAAATAAAAAGAATATCCTAGTTAATTTTTTTATAAAGAGATAATGGATATGATATTTAAAGTGAAACAAAAAAACAATAAAAATATTGGAAAAGAGAATTATATCGTTTTTTTTAATTATCAATCATGTTCGAGTTAAACAATGAAGGCATACGTGATACCAATGTTTTAAAAACCGGTTCAAACCGGCCGGTAGTAAAAGGTGAACCGTCCGGTAGGATCGGTTAAACTGTCTGGTACACCCGGTTGAACCGTTCGATACACCCGATTAACTATTTCAAAGTTAAATCCAGTAGTTATAAAAATCAGATTTTAAAACATTGCGTGATACGATCAATATTCGTGCTATATCTCTTCACACTTGTGGAGCCCACATCGGTTTGACCAACATGGATTTTATAAAATAAAAACAAAATTAGCGGTGACGAGCCGCTGCCGATTCACCCATTCGACTATTACCGCGTTACGGAATCAAATCTTTCCGGGAGACCTATGCGAGTTTCGAAATTTGGTTTTTCAACACGTTCAACTTTTAAAGCATGAAGTACACGTGGTTGATGCATATTGTTCTGGATTTGGTGATTTCTTATCTGGAAGAAAGGATTCTTGATTCTTTTCTTTATTTCTATTTCATTTTCGAGTATTAATTAACTAAAATAACAATAAGAATATAAGAATATGTATTCTGGGGTACCACTGCTCGTCACGTCGAGGCCTCCCGTATGGAACACCGCAATACAAGGGCGTGAAAGGGTGTGGGTGCTTTTTGAGTCCATCTGTTTAATGGTTTTAACCATTTAAATTCAAAATAAAAAAGTTTAACATTCTGAGTTTTCAACCGCTCATTTTATAATGTTTTGAGTCCAATTTTTAACACTTGTACTTTTGATTTTAGACTTAAGTGGTTAAAACCACTAAAACACAAGGGCTCAAAACGTTTAAAATGAGCAGTTAGGGGCTCTGAGCGTTAAACTTCTTGATTTTTAACTTAAGTGGTTAAAACCACTAAAACACAGGAACTCAAACAGTAATTTACTCTTTTCTTTATTAATAATTAATATACAAACCAATCATTTAGTTTTACCACATCTTCTTCTTTTCTTCAAATTTTCTTATTAACCTACCCACCACATTTCAGATTCACACACAAAAAGTGAAACCCCTCAATAGCCTATGTGGCGCTAATTCACCACAACACACAGTCTAAGTTGCGCCATCAACAAACAATTTTATAGTTGACAAGAAAAAGGAACAATTACCTAATATTTGATAATTCTAATATAATAATTGGTATTGTATATTTATAACATAAATGATGAGTTCATAACTAATTGATGTTGATAATCCTAATATAGTAAGTGATTCGACTGAACCTACTCGACAAAATGTAGTTAGCGATTCAACCCAAGAATGTTGTTACCAACATTATAAAACTATTTAAATAAACATAAGAGTGAAATAAATTTTATGATCATATTAGAAAACTTGTACCACTCTTTTACAATTCTACAAATTTCATTTCACTTGTTCTTATTTTACATTTTTTTTAATAAAATAGCAATTTTTATGGAATATTAGATTTAAATAACATTAACTTTCATCAATTGGCCGATAACACTTCCAACTTTCGATTTGTATACCAACACTCCTAACTTTCAATTTTTTGGCCGATAACACTTCCTAACTAACTGAACCCTAACTCAGTTAGTTTTTGCTGATGTGGCATATGATGTAACCTTTTATGCTGACGTGGCAGCTAATGTGGCATTTTTTGATGATGTAGCAGCTGACATGGCATTTTTGATGATGTGGCAACTAACATGGCATTTTTTGATGACATGGCAGCTGAAATCAGCTAACAATGCTAGAGTTCAGTTAGTTAGGGTGTTATAGGCCAATAAATTGAAAGTTTGGAATACTGGTGTCCAAATCAAAAGTTGTTATTGACTAATTGGTGAAAATTAAAGTTATTTTAATCCAATATTCTAATTTTTATTTCACCTTACAAGGTACAAAACACACATTTTTTCCGACCATGGTTATATTTTTCTTTCCACCCATTTTCTTTTTAATTAAACTATATTTATATAATTATCGAATTAATAATACCAACCCACTAAACAACCAAAAAATACCACCTAAGCATGCTGTTTAACCTACGCCCTACATTCTTTTTATCGTGCGCCACTTTTTGTCCACTCGCACAATCAGTGTGCATATATATTTACACGTAGTACAAATCTTATTTCGCCCCTGTATCTTAGCTGTGCATCAAAAGCCCTAAATACATCTCTACTCAAATCAACCTGATTTCGAGGTAAATTCTGTGTTTCCTGAGTTTAATTCGCTTGTTTTTCTTTGTTTCTGGTTCAATATTTGTTTATATTTGATAAATTAGGTTGATGTGTTGATTTTGCATGCCACAATTCTGTTATTATGATTTGATTTGCGTGTTTGGATCGAATTGAATGTTGATAATTGAGAAATTCAGGTTTTCAATGGTTATATTGTTGAAATTGAGTTTTATGTATTAATCAGATGATAGTTTGATTGTTGCAGGGGTTGTTAATTCATGTTTTGATTGAAGAAGAAGAAGAAGAAGAACGAAAGAGACATTTTTTTTTTGGTAAATTATTGCTTTGAGTTTACTTTTTTGACCTATTAATTAATGCAAATGAAATATTAAACTGCTTGTAACCTTGTTATTCATATCAATAGTTTCATCTGCTTGTAACCTTATTATTCACCATAGTTATTAAAGGCGTTAGGCGCACCCAAGGCGCATAGGCCTCGTCTGGGGCCTAGGCGCAAGGCGCAAAAAAAGCGTGAGCCTGAGAAAAAAAAAAGCGCACAGCAAAAAAAAATTAAAATATTTTTCTATAATAGAAAGTTAATACTATTCTTCAAATAAAATAAACTAAAGCTATTATATAACATTTAATATCGTCTATCTAGTACCAAAAGTTATAAAATGCTAGTTTATTAGTGTAGAAAAGTTGTTTCGTTAGATAAAAGTAGAAATCTAGCTGTAATCTTGCCGGAATTTAGAGAATTTGGCCGGAATCTGCGCATGAACCATCACATGGAGAATTAAAGCGCGATTGCCTTGACTTAAGGCGCAATTGCCTCGCCTCGCTAGGAAATTGGGCCTAGGCGCAAGAGGCGATGGCTTTTAACAACTATGTTATTCACTATAAATTGTTTTATGTTTTGTGAATTTTGGTTTTGTTTATTTAATAGCAAAGAGTAGGTCTTCATTGGCTGCTTATCTTATATTTTGTCTTATGCATATGGAAATAATCTGTTTTTTCATGCCTTGATTGCTAGAAGCTTATGGTTATAGTCATTTTGATGCTTCTTGAGTCAGATCATGATTTTTGTTATTGGTTTTCTTTTATGTGTTTGCATAAAGTTTTTTGTACTTTCTAATAGTAGAAGGCACATATTGTTGTATTGATTTTGTGCCCTTAGGTTTGAGTAGTGATAGAACCGAGTTCGAGATCGGTGGTCTCCAAGTTACGAACGAAGAACAATTGTAAAATTAAAATTGAAAGTAAATATAAGAGAACAATTTCTGCAACTTTTTCTTCTTCTCATTCAATAAACTAACTGGCCTTATATAGGCTTACAAACATAAAAGGGAAACGTGCACATGCATACGAGATTTTAACTGAAATAGAGATAAATGGAAATCATGGGATAATAACATGCATACTACGTGGGTAAATGGAAACGTGCAGACTTGGAACATGGGTACTGCGTTGGTTAGTCCGTATCAAGTAGGCAGGCGAATATGTTGGGATCGGATTCTTTAAAACAGATCAGCACAACTATAGCCAAACGGTCGTAAACAGGACAAATAACACATAGTGATTTGGGTGGTTAACTCCTCAAGGCTAGTCCACTAACACAAACTCGCTAATAAATCATGTTGTAACTCTCAACCCTCTTGAATACGCTCTCCAATACTCTCTCGAATCTCACTCACAAACATATATAGGGTAAACTTATTTCTATATGTGTTAATCAATTCTTTGTTTTTTTGAGAAACATTCTCAAAACTAGTTTTATGAAATGAACAACTGTATGTTATTAGCCTCTAACCTCTTAAATTTTCAGTTGCCAACGTGCTGTTCCTTTTACTTGATTATTGCTATGGAAATGTTAGATTCTTATTTTCAGTCACTATTACGTGTACGAAAGCTTTATAGTTTGCATGACTTGCATGAAACAGGATGAGCATTTCAAGAGGCTGCACCGGAGCATTCTTGCAGAACTTCTGTTAGCAGCTATAGTTGATTAATATAGTTTCAGATTAACACATAAACAAATGGATCGACGTGATACTTCAGGTTTTGTCAGTGGGGGTGCTATGTATTCGGCGTACGTTGACAGCTGACCCTAGCATATTGTAGCTCTCAGAAATACCTAACATCCTAGATCTTTAGCTTAGAAAGACCTTTTATTTTGTAGATAATTTTTATATCCCGGAAGTTAGTTCAACCGTTCTTTTGCTAATAAGGTTCGATCAAATCAAAATAAGAGACTTGCGGATAACTTGAATGGATTCCAGGTTCCACAATACGGGTTTTACCACCGATACCACATTACGATTGGATTTTCCGGGTTTGTTCAATAGTTCGATTCCCGCATCAGTAGGTATCAAACGGAAATGGGGTTCGGTAAACGGGTCAATGGATGCACAAACCGGGTTTCTTTTTAGCCTCTGGCCAGGCCACTCTCCAAGCTCATCCGATAGCAAGGCGAGTTCGGCCACCGGGTGCAGCAACATGTCTTCCGCTAAAGAAATCGATGAAGAGTCATCAATGGATCTCGAGTTGGACTTCAGTCTCAATCTTGGCGGTGAGAAGACACATTTTAAAAACAAAACGTCTGCCTGTAAACAACCGTCAATCGTTGATCTGGAATTAAGTCTATTTTCCATGCCTGATGAGTCTGACGTCACGATGGTTCCCCCTAGCCCGCAAACTGTCTGTTCTGACTTCAATATGACCGGCGGGTCAATATCGATACCAACAAGTTCAGTCACGTGTTCATCTGGAATCACCGAGGCGCATCAGCAGCAGAGAACCAGTAGTACGAGGACATGCCAGTTTTTCGGGTGTGGAAAAGGAGCAAGAGGTGCTTCGGGTCTTTGCATAGCGCATGGTGGCGGTCGGAGATGTCAAAAGCCCGGATGCCATAAAGGAGCCGAGGGCCGAACCGCTTACTGTAAAGCGCATGGTGGTGGTCGAAGATGCGAGTTCTTGGGGTGCACCAAGAGCTCAGAAGGACGGACCGATTACTGTATAGCTCACGGTGGTGGACGAAGGTGCAGTCACGACGGTTGCACGCGTGCCGCTAGAGGGAAATCCGGGTTGTGCATACGCCATGGCGGCGGTAAGCGATGCCAGAAGGAGAATTGCACGAAGAGCGCCGAAGGGCTTTCCGGTTTTTGCATATCTCATGGCGGTGGCCGCCGGTGTCAGTTTCCTGTATGCACAAAGGGTGCTCAGGGCAGCACCATGTTCTGCAAGGCACATGGTGGCGGGAAACGGTGTACGTTCGCAGGGTGTACCAAAGGTGCGGAAGGAAGTACGCCGTTTTGCAAAGGTCATGGTGGTGGAAAACGTTGTGCGTTTGAAGGCGGTGGTGTTTGCCCGACAAGCGTTCATGGTGGAACCCTATTCTGCGTGGCGCATGGTGGCGGCAAGAGATGTGTGGTCCCCGATTGCACGAGAAGTGCGAGGGGGCGCACCGACTGTTGTGTCCGCCATGGTGGCGGTAAGAGATGCCAGTTTGGCGGGTGTGGGAAAAGCGCACAGGGTAGTACGGACTTCTGCAAGGCCCATGGTGGTGGAAAAAGATGCTCATGGGGACGGGCAGGTTCGGAATATGGTGTTAATGACGGTGTTTGTAATGCGTTTGCCAGGGGGAAAAACGGTTTATGCGTCTCTCATGGGGCTTTGGTTCAGGATAATCGGGTCCATGGTGGTGCCACCTTGGGAACTCTGGTTCATGAGACCGCACCCACCCATCCTCAAAACTTGAATGAAATGTTCTACCCTCCACAGGTGGCACCCGATGCTACACAACCTGGGTGTGTTGCTTCAAGTTTTAGACCTAACAACAGGAATCCGGTGGCTGGACCACTGTTGTCGACAGGTGCAGAAGGGAGGGTCCATGGTGGGAGTTTGATTCATTTGCTTGGTGGCTCGTAAAATTCATGAAAAGTTTTATCGTAGTGCGTCAAAATTTGTTATGAAATGGGTGGTGATAGCATCAATCTTTGTTTGGTTTGTTTTCAAAATTTGTTTAAGCAAAAGAATGCGTGTGATTGCTTTGGGTGTATGAATAAGCGGATATCTTTTGTATATATGGCAATTGCACCATGTTGTTTGTGAATACCTTTTTTTTTTTTCTTTTGAGATGTTATTGTATGCAATTATGCCACAAGAATTTGTTTAACTATGCAGATCTGCCACCAAACAGTTTTGGCAAAACGCATTTGGCTAAAATGTGACCTGCCTTTTCCAAATGAAAACCGCAACTCGAACATCTCCCATTACCAACCGTCATGCCCCTAGCCCCAAGAGCATCCAGAGTAGGAATCTGCCAAGCGAAACAATTGACTTTAGGAACCGCAATGGAGCTCCACTTGAACAAACCCGCCTGCTGCAAAGAAAAATGCACTACCTCCAACAAATCTTTTCTCACCTGCTTAACCGAAAAATCCGTTTGCACACCGTTCGAAAACAATTTCCATCTGTCTTCTTCATCTTTAATCGACACCTAGCTGAGAAGACTTTTCACCTGGTATATTTGTGGTTTTTCATTGAACGTGCCACATATTGTCCGGTTATTATAGAAGCGTTTTCCATGAAGGTTTTACTTTTTAGGATGCAACATGTGTGAATTTTAGTTTTAGGGGAGGGTATTTGCCTCAGTTTACCTGCTGACAGCTTTGACAACAATATACGCAAAGTTTGACGCACCATATAAAGAATTACACAACCATTGTAATCAAATGTTACAAGTATTACTCTAGTCGGTACTGCAACATGATAATATAAAACGTATTAGGAACGGCAAGTTTGACACACCGTTTAAACACATACGTCGTTGCAAGTAAAACCACATCTAAACCTTTTTTTTCGAGTAAACTGCCATTTTGGTCCCTGTGGTTTGGTCAATTTTGCCACTTTAGTCCAAAACTCAAACTTTTTGCATCTGGGTCCCTGTGGTTTCAGTTTTATTGCCATTTTGGTCCAAAAATGAAATCAGGTCATATTTGTCTTATAAAATCCTGTTATTTTGTCATTTTCTTCAGGGGCAAAATGATCATTTTTTTTTATAAATAAATATATCATATTTTATAAGACAAATATGACCTGATTTGCCACAGAGGAAAATAACAAAATTGTAGGATTTTATAAGACAAGTATGACCTGATTTCATTTTTGGACCAAAATGGCAATAAAACTGAAACCACAGGGACCCAGATGCAAAAGGTTTGAGTTTTAGACTAAAGTGGCAAAAGTAACCAAACCTCAGGGACCAAAATGGCAGTTTACTCCTTTTTTTTTCATTAGTTTATAAAAACATCACAATCAGGTGTGTTTTTACTTCTTTCTGTCATAAATGAGTTACTATTTTAGAACCAAACAAAAGAAGATGAGAAGATAGTGTAAAGAAAAACCAAATAAATAGAGAAAAAATAAATTGTCAGAAGTGGGATTTGAACCCACGCCCCCTCTCGGAGACCAGAACTTGAGTCTGGCGCCTTAGACCACTCGGCCATCCTGACTTTTGCTTAATGTAGCCTATTATTCAATGTATATCTAACTGAACGATGAGAACATCAGGTTCAACGTCTTTTTTAGTTATCACAGATTATGTAAATGAGATTACATCAAGTTAAAAACAACTTGAATATATATAACTAGTTCTATACCCGTCCTGTGGACGGGTATATTAATGGTATAATAGCATAAGGAATTCTTCACACCTGGCCTAATTTGGCACGTGCACCCATTACACCACCGAAAATTGCCGATAGGAAAGTGTACCAGGTATGATATCCAAAATATATATCTGAAAATAAAAATAAAATAGTATAAACACTATAGGGACTGAAAAGTATTAGTATGTGTTAAGATAATAGAACTCAAGTTCGATTAAACGTTTAAGTCCTTGTGTTGCCTGTCATATCCATAGCAGACGAGACCTTTTACTGTTTTTTTCCCGTAAAACAAATACATCTCAAAATAAATTGTTTCACATGTTACATGCACTAACCCATAATGGAAAACATCCACAAAGTCAAAAAATGTTAGAAACAAAATGAAGATTTTTATTGTTAGTTTTTCATTTTCATATTCAAACATTTAAATTTGAGTCTAATTATTTTTTGATGTATTTGTTTCCGTATGGGCTGAGCTAGATCTGCATTATTGGGCTTGTTCTAAGTTGCTGCTTCTGCTGGGCTGCTAGATCTTAAAGTGGTTGAGCTCTTGGGCTGTGTTAAAGAAATAAAGGTAACAACTGATGGGTTTGGGCCTGCCTGCAGGATCTGATTAACAGAGTGAAGGCTAGGTTTCTAATTCTATATGCTCACGTATATCTTTGGATGTTTAGAGAGGTTTTTTCTTTTCTTTTAGCCTTCACTCTCGCTTCATAATGATACAAGTATGCATTGTGTCTTTCAACCCGTTCCCCTTTTAACTAAATTTCATATGAACCATTTGAAATAAATGCGACCCGTTTGAAATAAAACACAAACCAAGCTAATTATTAAACACATCTCTTTAAGCTTTAGGTTCTTCAAGTTCATTCTTTGTATTTGAAGAAACACGGGTTCACCGCCGGGATGACCTGACCGTGCTCTACATGAGGGTGAAGAATCACGTCTTGTTCTTCCTCTTGAACCTAGATCTGCAATGGAGAAGAGAAGAAAGTGGAGCTGTAGAGATTGCCGGTAGGAGAAGATTCTCCTGTTTCCAGCTACAAAAGTGTGGCGGCTCCATATGCTCTACCCTAATAATGAGGTGAACACCTCTTTATATAGGGGGATATGGGCCTCCCCTAACCTCAATGGGCCAGGCCCAGTTAGGGGTTATCTCTACAAGCCCCGACCCAAAGTAGTGTAAACTACATCGCGTTGGGCCTCGCGGTTGGGTTAGTAGCAACAATAATAAATAATTAATATAAAAGCAATACGTAACGGGACGTCTGACCGCTCGGGTCGGGTTTAATACCGTACCCCATCAAGTCCCCCAGTCTAGTGCTGCTCCGCGTGCAAGTGTGGTAGGAGTACTAGACTTGTTAGGAGTGCTCGAAAGTAAAGATTGAGTTTTAGGCTTACCAGTCGCCCAGATGCGGGAAAGTTGTTGTCCATGCTTGTTGCGTCTGTCTTTCACTGTGAGTAGAGATAAATGGGATAATGAATATCCCCTGGTTGTTCACCGTGGAAATTGATTGGGCAAACCTGGCGCACGCTGTTTGATTGCGGGTAGTTCCTATTGGCGCATTGCCATGAGCTTGTCAAGGTTGCGCGTACGTAACTAGTTTTAGGTTTATTAGTTGGGTTTATGTTTCGACCATAAGGGTTTAGAAGGAGATGGGCTGATGGGCCTTGGGCCTGAAGACGACGACAAAGAATGTCCGCTCTGTCCCTTTGGTGCCAACCGTTTATGTCTTCTAGAAGATCTTTGGTGCTGGCGCAAGGCTTAGGGATTGAGGGCCTTCATTCAGGATGCTAAGTGCTGAATCTGATCTTCATTCCTGTTTGAACCTCGCGCTCGGCTTAGGTTATGTCCAAGCAGCTCGCGCGTGGTCTGTAGATTAGTTAGATAACGTATAAGGAGTATGGTCTGCGCGGCTTTTTGGGACCATACCCCTTTAAGTCCCCCCAGTCCAGTGCTGCTTCCATGTGCGAAGTGAATGGTTGGAGCTCTGGACTCAGGAAAAAGAGAAAGGAAAGGCGTGCTGGTCTTTAAAGAATTTGCTAGGTCTTGGTAGCTGGCGCGCGTGTAAGTGTTTGTCAATTATTACGGTGCGGCTAACAGGCTTGCTTACTGATAGGTGTTGCTTTTGAGGGTTGGCGCGCATGGTCATCGACTGATGCATGCGGCGTAATCCTTGCTAGCTTCAGTATGAAGTCTCGTTGCAAGTTTATGCGGGAAATTCTTCGAATTTTGAATTCTGACAGGTTGGTGCAAATGTCGTTTGATGGCGACCCTTGAGTTGACTACTGACGCGACGATCCTCATGCTGACACTGACGGTTTGTCTTTTGTCAGGCGAGTGAGGCCAAGCTCTAGCAATGTGCACCCAGTCGTGTGGCTACTCTAAAATATTCACCTTTGGTGACTTCGCATGGTGCGTACACAGTCGTGTGGCTATTGTAAAATATCCACCCTATGGTGTGACTTCTGTTGGTTAGCGCTAGGTGCGCGCGTGTCTTAAGCCATGAAGCGTATGTATATATAGTGTTTGAATCCTTGTAAACTGCTGCCTACAATAGTTTCACGTGTTAACCTACTTTGAACAGGTTATCGCGAATGAGAATTGGCATAAAGTTGCGTCATGGATGATGAAGTGGAGACCCGAGCCTGCGCTAATCCTCTGGTGTGACTTACCAACAATGTGGAATGAAGCAAGGAGATGTGGCTTGTCTTGAAGATTGTAGGTGTAAGCGAAACTTTATTTCAGCCAATGCGTTTTTGCGTATACCCAAAGTGGTGCGTGCATTTGTAGCACAGTTTACGTTTTGTAAGCGTTTTCATATATGGCTAAACATGCGCGCGCGGGCGACACACACGCTCGTATGTAAAGCAGCTGGGTTGCGTGGAGATTAGCGTGCTTCCATGTGAAGCAGCAAGGCTCGCATGGAGGCTGAGATGATCGTATGTAGAACAACAGACTTGTATGGAGATCGACGTGTTGGTATGTAAAAGAGCTTGCGCGCATGGCGACTTACGTGCTCATAAGTAATGGGGCATGCGCGTGCGAAGACTTCCGTGCTCGTATGTAAAAGAGCATGCGCCCGCCGGCGACTTACGTGCTCATATGTAAAAGAGCATGCGCCAGCCGGCGACTTACGTGCTCATAGGTAAAGGAGCATGCGCGCTTGGCGACTTATGTGCTCGTATGTAGAAGAGCTTGCGCCAGCCGGCGACTTACGTGCTTATAAGTAAAGAAGCATGCGCGCTTGGCGACTTATGTGCTCGTATGTAGAAGAGCATGCGCCAGCCGGCGACTTACGTGCTCATAAGTAAAGGAACATGCGCGCTTGGCGACTTATGTGCTCGTATGTAGAAGAGCATGCGCCAGCCGGCGACTTACGTGCTCATAAGTAAAGGAGCATGCGCGCTTGGCGACTTATGTGCTCGTATGTAGAAGAGCTTGCGCCAGCCGGCGACTTACGTGCTTATAAGTAAAGAAGCATGCGCGCTTGGCGACTTATGTGCTCGTATGTAGAAGAGCTTTTTAGGCTTTCATCGGTGTGCGTGAGGATCGCTCGTTGCGTTTCACCGATTGACTGCATTGCCTAACCTGCGAATAAGTTGACATGGTAAATTGTAATAACGAGTCTAATATATGGAAAACGTTGTACCGAAACGCTGTCCTTGGGAGGTGCTCGTTCTATACATCCATACTCCGTAATATGCGAAAGCAATTCTGACCCTCAAAATGGTGTTGCACCATGCTAGTCATTCAGTTTATGGCGGCTAAATAGATGTTAGTAGCTTTGTAATAATATTGATAAGCAACGAATGTATACTATATAAACATACCGCAAGCCCGTGTATATGGCATGGTTTCCGAAAAGAGATATAAAAACATGTTTGCCAGTGGTTTATGTTTTAACATAATTGTTAAATTGCCTTCGAGACGAAACATATGCCTCTTGAAGATGTCAAGTAAAGACATCATGATGATAGACATGTCTCTAATGTAAAAAAAAAAAAAACTTTAAGTTGTGACGCTTGATTGTGCGAACGTCTACTTAAAATTACTTTAAGTTGCAATGACAAGCAAGTATAAAGATATAAAGGCCACTCATGAGAAAATTGTACGACCAGATAGTTGACCTTGATTTTGTATTGTATCTCAAAATGTGTCTACTGTAATATCTTTGAGATATGCATTGTGCTCATAATTCTTACATGAATCTTTTCTTTATGATAAAATAATAGACACCCTTAAGTTGGTTCAAGACAAAAAGTGTCGGATGTTCCAAGATTAAAAGTGTCCTATTTATAGGATATATGTAGGGGTTACTTATGTGGAATGTTGATAGTTATGGGCAAGTTTCAAAAACTGTATTTGTGAACCCCGAGGTAACTTCAGATACCTTTTAACTCTACAAATGACTTTAGTTTATTTCACTTGTTTATCAATCAAAAGTAACATCGTGGCGGACCAAGCATACCCGCGCAAAAGCATGCCGGAGTGTGTCCGGCAGGCGGAGATTACTCGCGCGGGGGTAACGTGAGACGAGTATATATCATTTGTGATGAAGATAAAGCCATTAGAAAGGGATTTCAACAATGGATGATCGACAATAACCCAGTGGATAGTGTGAAAGAATTGAAAGAAGTTGATCACATGGCGATGTTATGTGACTCAAAGCAACTCAATGTTTGTCTTCTTGACATAGCCCATGCATATGCTTAGTCATTGACTTGTCTAATTTTAAAGTTGTTTTCTGATAAATAACAAAATTATTTGAAATTCATTTTCAAATAATTTGTCCTAGCATTTAAGTTGTATGTACCAATTATAGGCTTGACTATCATAAGAATTACATATGGAAAACAGCCTTTAAGAATGTGACTACGAAATATATATTTATAAAGATGGTTTAAAATTAAGTCTTCATACCAATAAAATAAGAATGTAACGTCTGTCAAGTACTCGCGCGGGGTAACGTATGGCAAGTTACTCGCGCGGGGTAATGTCTGTCTACTCGCGCGAGGTAACGTATGGCAAGCTACTCGCGCGGGGTAACGTATGGCAAGCTACTCGCGCGGGGTAAGGTCTGGCAGAGGTGTACTCGCGCGCAAGGCGTAGAGCATGAGCGTGCCTGGTGCGCGAATAAGCGGAACCATGTCCGCCGCGTACATGGTGTACAGCATGTGCAAGCCTGGTGCATGAGTAAGCGGGGCTGTTCACCACGCGCGAATTTGCAGAGCATGAGCATGCATGGGCGCGTGAACAGGCGGAACTTTGCTCGCCGCGCACGGGGTGTAGAACATGTCTGCCGCGCAAGTTAGCGGGGCATGTTCGCCATGCGCGGGATGCAGGATGTTTGCCTTACGCGGGGAACATGGTTCTGAAAAACGAGAATTGTTAATTCTTTATTTTCGGTATACATGAGCATGTGCCAGTGCACGTTCTGACAGCTCAGTAGCTGTTCGTTGCCCTTTACAGCTGTAAAGGTTTTTTAACTTGTCGTATTTACCATGATGGTTTTCTCTCTCTCTTTTTTTTTTTAAATAAAACAGCTCACATTTCGAAAGGGTGGATAACAACTGTATTTCCTTTAAAAGGGATGGATAACAGCTAACCTTTGTTATCTAACATTTAAAAATAATTTAAAATAACAAAAGCTGAAAATCTCTCTTTTCCAAGCACCAAACTCAAAGCTTAATCACATATTACCTGAGCTCTTCATAGTCGTTCAATGTTAAATTAATAGAGCACATGGGTTGAGAAAGGTGATGTAAAAGAATTTTGCAATTCGTTTTTCTTTGTAACAAATTTGTTTCATGTGGCTTTTGTCATAACTTTACTTGAAAAAGGTTTGCACCCGAAATAGTAGAGTAGCTGACTTACTTGTTTGATGCATAAATGATGGCGAAACTTGTTGATGGAGGCATAGGACCCCCTTTGGAGCTCAACGGAGCTCAGATCTGATGGTTTCTTGGTAAAAAACGTTTGGATCTGGTTGAAAAAACGCAGATATGAAGAAAACAGACCTGGATCTAGAAACCTTCTTGAAAACCGCAGATCTGAGATGGGGAGAAGAGAAAAAACGAGTTTTGATTCTTTGATTTAGATTTTGAACCGGTGGGCGCCAATGAAGAAACACGGGTTCACCGCCGGGATGACCTGACCGTGCTCTACATGAGGGTGAAGAATCACGTCTTGTTCTTCCTCTTGAACCTAGATCTGCAATGGAGAAGAGAAGAAAGTGGAGCTGTAGAGATTGCCGGTAGGAGAAGATTCTCCTGTTTCCAGCTACAAAAGTGTGGCGGCTCCATATGCTCTACCCTAATAATGAGGTGAACACCTCTTTATATAGGGGGATATGGGCCTCCCCTAACCTCAATGGGCCAGGCCCAGTTAGGGGTTATCTCTACAAGCCCCGACCCAAAGTAGTGTAAACTACATCGCGTTGGGCCTCGCGGTTGGGTTAGTAGCAACAATAATAAATAATTAATATAAAAGCAATACGTAACGGGACGTCTGACCGCTCGGGTCGGGTTTAATACCGTACCCCATCAGTATTTCATTTTGCATTGTTGCCGGCTGATCAAAATTAACATAATAAATTAAGCTAAGACTAACAAATTCGAGTAACTATTCAAATAGAAGTTGAAAATTCAATAACATATAAAATATTTGCAATAATCTTTTAATAGATATTATAGTCTAATCAGGACTTTGAATTTATTAAAAAGATTCCAAAAGGTTGGTAAGGAATTACTACTCAATTAACACCAAAAATCTTGGTAAAAGGCTAAAAAACTACGATATAATAAATTTGACTCATTCACTTTGTGCACATAAGATATGTAGAGCATGTTTACCTTATTAGTAGTTCGACTTTCATCCTCGCCATCATCCAGCGATGATCGATTATGTGTATCCAGGTTGTCGATATATTATTTAGATAAAAAATAATTAATAAGCAAGCAAGTAAATAATAAAACAAAAAACTGTATTAAACTTAATAAATTAATTACTAACGTTGATAGCATGTTCCTTCCCATGAAAATTCTCCTTCTTGACAACATTGCTGCAATGTCATGTAATAGTGATTACTTAATAACTAAATTTATAAAATAAACAATTAGCATGAGAGTATACTTTCGTCTCCAACACATAATATAGTACTTTAGAATATAAAATTCTTGCTTGAACCTACAAAAATCGCTCAATTTGAGAAAAAAAATATATATAGGATTTTGAACTTACTGAGATGGTCCAGATGGTTATGAAGAAGAAGAATCATAATGAAGAATTCTAAAAATTGTGAATTACGCCCCAAAACTGCAGTTTCAAAACCTCTCCACAACTGTTGCTTCTAGAAGAAAAAATGGAATTTAAAAGGCTAGGATTAAAAGTTGAGGGCTTTGAACGGTCAAGATCATCCTAAATTAGAGTTGACTTTAATGGGAACATAAGAATATATAATTAGTTAAAAACAAGCACGTAAGAAAATAAAAAGGTGTTTTTGTTAAGTTTTAGAATAGTGCCGTGAGTTCGGCGTCGTCGAAACGTAAAGTAACTCGAATGCCACCTAGTGAACACGTATTATATTTTACCCGACTAATTTCTGAACAAAATTTATGTTAAAACATAGGCCAATTGAAGTTGTATCTAAAAATAAGTACAAAAACTTACATATACATATATATATCCCCTATAGATATATTGTACCCATAAAGTGAAATTTAACGAAGTTTTTTAAAAGATAAGGTATGTGATTATCAATGCTAAAGTTAAAAGAAAAAGAAAAAATACACAAACAGACAAAATAAAAAAAAAATAAAAAACACGGCAGCTAGATTGACAATAGTTACAACGAATCTTATATTATATATGTACATCATGTCTTGGAAGGTTTTCAAAAAATATTCAATGTTTCACTTTTGACCTAAAACTATTTGTTTTTCTACTTTTAACATCAAAAGTTTTCATCTCTTGCAATTTTACCTCACAACTTTTGTACTTTCAACTTTGATCCCCACACTTTTCATATTTCGTAAATTTTTTGTTTTAAATTTTGTGAGTTAACATGGCGTAACGTGTGTGTGGTTCAACGTTTTAACGCTTCGTACTAGATTTTGCGAGTTAACACGGCTCAAAGTGCACGTGTGGTACAACATTTTTACGTCGTCTATCTTTTCCCCGTTTGACAGGTTCGTTACAACGCGTGGGGTCCTAAATCGACTTAATTATTATTTTCTATGTTTTATGTTGCAGTTTAATTTCTTCTCATTAACACACCATAATTTCAGTATTAATTGTCGCTGACGGTAGTGTGGCAATGATGCCATTCGGCACGATTTTACGTCACGCTGCATTGCGGCGGGTGGTAAATCTAGTTCTAATATAAAACGTAAAAGTTTTATTTATTTTGTTTTAATATTATGCAACTTGGAGGGAGATGATACTAATAAAACCAGCAATTGGATCAAATAGCGGCGGTCTGACAATTTACCCCCTTCTAGGTGTGGTGTGCCTCAGTGGCTCTGCAGTCTCCCGCATTCATGGTATCATCAAATTGAGTTTTGCTTGATTAGATCGTGGGGCGGGGTTGGGTTTGGGGCATTTGCTGACACGTGTAAAAGGAGCCCCCCACTGCCTGGTTACGTGTCCGCGGGGTATGGCGGGGCGTGGGTTGCGCTTGGGTTGGGTGCACCGCGGGGCAGAATGGTTTTTTTTTTTTTTAAATACAAAAAATTTATAAAAAATCACACAACATTTATAAAAAAAAACCTACAACTTCATTAAAATTTTAAAAATTACATAATCCTAAAAATTACATAATTTCTAAAAATTACAAAATAAACAAACCTAGAGCGTTAAAAAAATTTCAAAAAGGTCGATCTTGTCGAACGCCTTGTTTTCCTTGCCTCGAAACTCTATGTTCGCCACCGCCACCCGGTCCTCGTGGCTTAACTCGCCAGCGGGAACGGCTTCGTAGTAAGCCTTGAAACACTCGAGCTTAGGCCGTAGCTCGCGCCATTTATGTTGGCACGCGTTGAGGTTGTGGCGGTCGTTACCGATGTTATGCCGGTAGGCCGCGAATGCTTCCGCCCAATATTTTGTTTGGCCCGGTGGCCGCCCCTTCATAGCGTCGACGACGCTAGTGACGAGTGTCATTTCTTCTTCACGGGTCCAGGATGCCATAGCGGTGTTGGGTTCGTGGGATGGGGAGACTAGTGGGGTAGCGGGTTCAAGAATGGGTAGCCGGTGGGGTTTCGGTTCGTGGGATGGGGGGACCAGTGGGTTGGGGGTTACAAATATATAGAGGATGTTGGGAGACCGGGGTGGCGGTTGGGTGGTATGGGGGGACCGTTTGAATTTTTAAATTCAAAATTTGAAATAGCCGCCTGACGTGGCGGGGTGATCCAATGAAATACCGCCAGCTCGCTTGGCCATTCCGCCCCACGCCCGGCTTGAAAGCCAAGCCCCAAGGGGCCACGCCCCAACCCAAGCTCCATACCCCACGGCCTTATATTGTCGGCAAATTTTCAACGTATACAAACCCAATGAGGGGTAATAGTTTTGTTTTCTTAATTGTGGGTTTGGCGGCCACCTTTCTTCTTTCTTTTTTTTTCTTTTTTCTTGAATAGTTTTGTTTTGTGATTGGCTAAAAGTGCCATTGCTATTTTCTTTTATTAATAAATTTATAATACTTGTCTATAACTTCTGCTAAATTACAACTTTATCCTAAGTTTAAAATTACGATTTTTCCTCAGTTAAAAATAAAATTTTTATTTTTCCCTCAGTTAAAATTACGATTTTGCCCCCATTTCAAAATAAAAATATGCTTTTGCCCCTGCTATAGTCCTGCCAAATTACGATTTTATCCCCAGTTTGAAATTACGATTTCGTCCTCAGTTCAAATAAAATTTTCGTTTTGCCTCCAGCTAAAAATTTACGATTTTGCCCTCATCTAAAAATTACGATTTTGCCCCCAGTTCAAAATAAAATTATGGTCTGCCATCAGTTCAAAATATGATTTTGCCTCAATTTCAAAATTACGATTTCACATCAGTTCAAAATTGCAATCTTGCCATCGTTTTTTTTTTTGGCAAAACTATGGTAGTGTTTTATTTTACTTGGTTCACTCAATATACTTTTTTTTCGTCCCAACAGCCTAGCACTCGCTAGTTGGTGCTCACAAATTATTGTTTTGCCCCCAGCTCTAAATTACATGCTTGCCATTGTTTTAGTTATTTGTTAAGCATAACTATCATAGTGTTTTCGTTTAATTGGTTGACTCAATGCTTCTTTTTTTAGATCGTGTTACAAGTAGCATGTATAAGTAACCGAAATACACGCGTTGTTATTAAACTAGAAAATATTCGATTTGGCGCCCCACAACGCGGGCGGCGCATAACCCTAGTTTCTTTACAAATACCTCAGTGGCTTTGAGCGAAATACAAATACCTCTCTTTTCCAAGGTATTTAAAAGCTTTTTGTGTTTGTTAATAGAACACTACCTTAGAACATATATATTGGTACACATGAATAATGACTTCACCCATAGGCATTGTGTGTCATATGACAGTCCAGTCAGTAATAAGGCATTATGGGGGTTTTTCTAAAATGGGTATAGTGGGGATGTGGACATTGTGGGGCATTATGTTAAAAGAGGTATAATAAAATTAAATAAAAGAGTAAACTACACTTTTACCCCCTGAGGTTATATGTGATTGGCACTCTTACCCCCTAAAACGAAAATTTTACTGTCTGACCCCATAACGTTGTCAATTTAGGCAAATGTTACCCCCTGGTCTTTGTGTCCGTTAGTTTGGGATGTTATCTTCAGACGGTTAAAGGGAAAACTGGTAATTTCACCCCTAATGGTTACTTACATCCCTTTATGTTCCACATTTCCTCAATCTGAAACCCTGAAATTAACCTAGTTCTCAAGATCATCAATTTCTGTACATGGCGCTCCTGCACATTTGAACAATTACAAGCGGAATCCAAGTTGTTAGCAGTATGGATCTTCAAATATGGAAGATTAGAGCTAAAGATTAGTATTTTGAACCAGACGAGATGTACCGTAAGTGACATGCAAGCATACAGGTCTTAGTTAGGTAAAAAAAATGAACCTTTTGTTGTGTTAATCTGATGTTGATGTTTGTTTACAGGTGACACTCAGTGATAATTTACAATAAGGGTACACCATGGAGGTAATTTTGTAAAAAACCCAAATAGGGAATACTTAGATGGAAAGATCAACTACATTGATCATGTAGATTTTCGTGTGTTGACTATGGATGTTTTAGATGAGATGATTAACAAAATAGGTTACGATGATGGTATCTTATTCTACATTCATTACAAGGAACCTTACGTGTCTTTGGATTTTGGTCTTAGGACATTAAAATGTGATGTTGATTTAGAAGATATGTTTGATCACGTGCGTCAAGGTGTCCACCTGATAGACATGTATGTTGAACACTGGAGCTCAACAATTTTGATGGAGTCGTTTCAAGATCAAGCAGGGCCATGTATAGAAATTGTTCCAGCATCAGTTTTAGTACACAATGCAAATGAAAATCAGAATGAAATTGAGGAAGAAAGTGAAAATCAGAATGAAGTGGATGAAGAAAGTGATCATGATTATGAGTATGTTGAGGAAGATAATATGGTTTATGAAATAGAAGTCGATGTGCAGAGGTTCAGGGCTAATGTAGAATTTACCAGTGAAGAATTGGATGGTTCAAATGATGGGACCATGATGATGAGACAAATGTAGAAGGTCGTCTTCCTGTAGACCTGGAGGACTTTGAAAGTGGGTCTGATGACAATACAACACTTAGAGATGGGGTTGCCAAGAAGATAAGGAGGAAAAGGAAGGTTGTTGCCAAAGAGAAGGGTGCAGATTATGTACCCTTCTATGTTGGTCAGCTTATCGATGACAAGAGTAAGATAAACGAGATGGTGAAAAACTATGCTCTTAAGGCTAGGAGGGATGTCTTTATCCTAAAAAACGAGTTGTTAAGGTATAGAGTAGTGTATTTTGGTAGTAATCCACCACTATTTGGTGTTGCAAAAAAATGATATAAGGAGGGGCAAAGTAAAATCAATGAGGAAGGGCAAAAATACAGGCACACTAAAAGGCACACAAAGCCCACCTGCCCTTGGGCAGATCACATCTCAAGGAAGACGGCTAAGGAGAAATGGTGTGTGAAGACAGTTCATAATCATTATAACTGTTTGACAACCAGGGACGTATCATTGTATACAATGAGTTCGATTTCCAGGGAGATCCAACCTTTGATTGAAAGCAATCCAGAGATGCCAATTCAAACAATTCAAATTCAACTTCTTAGGAAGCATCAGCTAGAAATATCACTACATAAGGTGTTCAATTTAGCTTGTATCATATGCAAATATAATTTTGACAGAAAGTAATTCGATTACATTGCAAAGTTTAGTACAAATTACACAATACATGGGAACAAATAATTTAGTGGTCCAAAATACAACATACAACAAATTTAGATGCTGGTTTCTAGCCTATTTCCAGTGACAATCATCCTAACAAGACCAATCCGAATCCGAATCAGAACCATGCTCCCCTTCATATGGATTGTGGTACCAATCGTTCTCTTCATCCTCAAAACTGTAATCCCATGCATGTTACAGCACTTCAGGGTCATAGTCTTTTGTCGGATCTTTGAGTGTCACTTCATTCTCTGTTTGTTCCTCCAAATAAGGTCTGAGTATGTAACAACCCTCGGTAAAACCAACACTCTCATAATTTTTCCGACACTCTATTATATTTTAAAATATCATTATATGTCTTATATTACACCCCGTATGTAAAAACCGAGCCCTAGTTATGTTATAATTATAAAATAAATCAAAAACAAGAAATATAGGGCTGAGGCGGGCCGCGTAAGACCTCACCACAAGTTCACGCGGGCGGTATCAAGGTTTAAACTTGATTCCGGTGAAACTATTAGTTCAAGCGGGCCGCGTAAGCCTTAGCTTAAACTAACGCGGGCCGCGAGAAACCTATACACGCGAAGACACCAGATGCCGACACGTGTCAAGTCTACTTGGTGACCGGACTAAGCTATTCTGTTGACCAGGTTTGACGCGGGCCGCGTAAGCCTTGTCTATGTTTTACGCGGGCCGCGATAGGACTAGAATCAGACCATATTAATAGATAGCATTAGTTTACGTTTTTCGTCGCTCACAATCTCAATTCTGTAGAGAAGTTATAATACACAGGTATTATACCCCTAATTAGCGAGGTTCTGCTCCATTGTAAGTATTATAACCCCAGTTTCGTAATAGTTACACTGCCCGATTGATTTAGGGTTCCGTAACAACTGTCGTGGTTCTGCCCGACGTAGTTGTTGGAATGCCGTCTCGGGGAGGGTATCATTAATAATTTCAAAGGGTTTTGATACTAACCAATGTACATTTGTATAAATTATAGATTATATCCAGGAAAACCTTACGAAAAGCCTAAGACAGCAATGTGAGTTTATCCTCTTTTTAATGTTTTTGGAATAATTTACAAAACCTTAATTGTTTTACAATGTGATTAAGCGGTGATTGAGTCTTTGTAGTTCTTCAATTACTGCCGGTATGTTGGGTTTTGTATACAAAATGTACTACACTGTGAGTAGTAAGTCAAGGTTGACAATACGTTACCATTGGACAATGAGTTAGCCAATGTCTAATATGACCCACAAGTCAGTGGATTGATAGTACCAAATGGAGTAATTGTGTAGACATAAACATTGTAATCGTCCTCAATACTGTTTTAATCGATAAAATGTTTCTTGATTAAATTGGGATTCACTCACCAGTATTTCCGACTGACAAATGTTTTTAAAACGCGTTTCAGGTAACCCAATGTGAAAGCCAATTAGTAAAGAGCCAGCTGGAGAGCACTGAAGGCTTGGGGATAATGTGGCTATAAAAGTTACCAAATAAACAATGTTTTAAATTCAATAAAATAGGGTTTGTCCCTATAAATGTATTGTAATAAGAAACTTGGGTTTTGCCCATGTTATTATTAATATCAAATATGGTGGTTTTACTCTGATAAACATTTCCTAACTACGATCCTGATGTAAATTCCGCTGCGAGATTTAACAACCTGATACCACCGAAACTCTGTGATCGCGCCCGCCCGTTCCCGGGGATCAGGGATCGGGGGTAGCGACAGAAGGTGGTATCAGAGCCTAGCCACTGGTCTGAGCCAAAGAAGTGTTCTGCTGACACTTAAAATTTTGAAATTTGTGTTAGGAAATAAAATTATGGAAATATGTGCATAACTGTATTTATTTGTTATGTGTTATTTGACTATTTGTTAGTTTTCAGTATGAGTGATCAAGGACCCTCAGAAATGAGTCGTCAGTTGTCTGATTCACCTAAGAGTGAAGGTACATCATCACAGCCTGCCCTCTCTGGGTATACTGCTGATCAGGAAGACGGGATATTTGCCTTTAGAGCTAAATCTGAAGAACCATTTCCTAATAAGAAACGAGGATGGTTCAGTAAAGAAGCTTTTGCTCGTAGGAAGAGAATGCGAAAATTGCAACAGCAAAGGGCCTTAGCAGCTATTAAGCGAGAGACAGATGCTCATACGCAAGATATGCTTAATAGAAGCCTAGATAATTTCCATATCCTAGCTACAACTGCTGCTGACCCAAGTCTGGAACAACTAGTAGCCCCACAACCACAAAACCCAGAACAACCCATGGAGATAGAAAATCAGGAAAATCAAGTGGAGATGCATGACTTTAACCCAAAAGAAATCCCCAATAGACCCAAATTATGACCCATGGTGGGACGAGAATAGGGACTATGTGCAACGTTACTCTATTCCTTAAAACACACATATAGGAGCCTATTCAGGTATGGACCCTTTAGATCCATATTACCATGATAACTACATTAGGGGAATCTTGGAAGATCCTTACCAATTTCAGGCACTTTTAACTCCATATCAGGAACCCGCACCTCAGATTCCAAACCCAGTCCTAGAACCTGCACCCCCAATGAGTGCAGAAAACGTCCAAGAACTTAGGACTTTTGGGGAGGAAATTTTAGAAAGCAGTGAGAGGATGCGTCAGGTGGGAGAGCGTCTCGTATGGAAATACGATGAGCGCAATATGGAATTTTGGATGAATCCATATCCGTGAATGTTAGAATGGAGGAAGCAGTAGTAATAATAATATAATAAAATAAAATATGTGTGTACGGATGCATATTATTATTTTATTACTGTTGGTATTGTAATTTTTATTTCTGTACTAGTGTGTAATAGACGCATAAGTATATGAAAAAGAGTATAGTAGCAATGATCTACGTTTTTGGCTAGATTGTGTGTTATGTGATATTAATTGTGATATTAATATGGGATAAATGTTTAAAATTCAGATGGCCGACGAAGAAAATCAAGGAAATCTGAATAACGATAACCAGAGTAACATTAACGTGGTTAATGATAATCCGAGCATCAATAACAATGGAAACCAAGTGGACAATAGTGTTATCCTACACATAGTGGCACAGGGAATTATAGATGCAATGCCGTTTATTCTTCAAACTGTTAAAGAAGCTGATAATAAAAGTAAACATAGCAGTAAGCGACCCGTTGAACCTAAAAACAGTGTGAACAATGGACCGGTACTTCAAATGCATATTCCCAAAAGAAGAAGAACCATGCCTTATGGTTGTTCTTATAAAGAATTCTGGTCTTGTAAACCAATGGAATTCTCGGGCAATGAAGGGGCCATTGCAACCTTACGCTGGATAGAGAAGACTGAGGCAGTCTTAAGAATAAGCAAGTGTGCTGAAGAAGATAGAATATTGTTTGCTTCTAATCTGTTTAAGAATGCAGCACTAGAATGGTGGAACACTATCCTCCAGACAAGAGGAAGTGATCAAACCTATAATATGGAATGGGAAGAATTTAAGAATAAGGTAGAAAGGAAATTATGCCCACCCAATGAGAAGGAACAGATAGCAAACAAATTCCTAAATCTTAGGATGACTGGTGTAGATAGTAAGTGGTATACTAAGATATTCTTTGAATATGCTAGAATAGTACCAACTCTTGCTTCACCAGAACCAGTGTTAATTTCTCGTTATATTTAGGGATTAATTGGGGAGATTAGACACATAGTCAAGGCAGCTAAACCTCAAACCATAGAAGAAGCTGTAGAACTAACAAATGCCTTGACTGATGAGTTAATTCGTACTAGAGAAGAAGACCAGAGGAGAAACCTAACCCAAAGGTTTACTCAAGAATTCCGTTCTGGAAATTTCAATCGTAGGAATATGGGTTCTACCTCTGTACCCTATTGCAAGGTTTGCAAAAAAAAGCACTCGGGAAAATGCTCCAATCTCTGCAACTATTGCAAGATGCCAGCACATAAGGAAGAAAATTGCAAGAGGAAATCCAGTAATGGATTATGCTATAACTGTGGAGAAAAATGTCATATCAGGCCAAACTGCCCAAAATTAGCTCCAGCCACAGATAACAAGAATACTAAAAATGCTAGAGCATTTGTTTTGACTGCAGAAGAAGCCAAGATGATCCCAGACGTTATAGCTGGTACGTTTTTAGTTAATGATATATTTGCTAAAGTATTATTTGACTCTGGTGCGGACCAAAGTTTTATTAATACTTCATTTTGCCAAAATTTTAAATCAGTCATTAACTAAACTACCACAAGAATGTCTAGTAGAAACAGCTAATGGAGAAACTGTTAGGATTTCTGAAATCTTGCAGGGAGCAAGCATAGAAATTTTGAATCAGAAATTTATAGCAAATCTATATCCCATGAATCTGGCAGGATTCGATGTTGTTTTAGGAATGGATTGGTTAATAGCCAATAAAGCTAATATTGTATGTGATCAAAAGTCAATTCAAGTAAATTCACCAAAAGGTAAAACGATCACAATTAAAGGAAATAAGTCTTCTAAGTCCACTAAGTTCATCTCTGTAATGAAAACTGCAAGTTGTATAAGAAAAGGTTCTATAGTGTATTTGATTTCTATAATCACTAACACTAAAGGAAAAGAACTAAAAGATATTCCAGTAGTATCTTAGTTTTCAGATGTCTTTCCAGAAGAATTACTAGGACTACCTCCAAACAGAGAAGTTGAATTCAGAATTCACCTACTACCAGGAACAACACCAATTGCCAAAGCACCTTACCGTTTGGCACCTGCCGAAATGCAAGAGTTGAAGAAACAACTAGATGAATTGTTGGAAAAAGGATTTATACAACCAAGTTCGTCTCCATGGGGAGCGCCGATACTGTTTGTTAAAAAGAAGGACGGATCAATGCGTATGTGCATTGATTACCGTGAATTAAACAAGGTCACGATTAAGAATCGGTATCCATTACCAAGAATCGATGATCTGTTTGATCAACTGCAAGGAGCTCAATTTTTCTCTAAAATTGATTTAAGGTTAGGATATCATCAATTAAAGGTACAGGAAGAGAACATTCCTAAGACCGCATTTAGAACAAGGTATGGTCATTATGAATTTACTATCATGCCATTTGGTTTAACTAATGCCCCAGCTGCATTTATGGACATGATGAACCGAATATGTAAGCCATATTTGGATAAATTCATAATTGTATTTATAGATGATATTCTAATTTACTCTAAGAGTAAAGAAGATCATGCAAAGCATTTGCACGCACTTTTAAGTTTGTTAAGAAAGGAAAAGCTTTATGCTAAGTTTTCAAAGTGCGAATTTTGGTTAGAACAGGTACAATTCCTTGGACACTTAGTCAATCATGAAGGAATTCATGTAGACCCAATCAAAATCGAGGCAATTACTAAATGGAAAACCCCTGAATCACCAACTGAGGTTAGAAGTTTCTTAGGATTGGCCGGTTATTATAGAAGATTTATTAAAGATTTCTCTAGAATATCCATTCCCTTAACTAAGTTAACCTGTAAATCTGTTAAGTTTGAATGGGGATTAAAACAAGAAGAAGCATTTAGAATCCTTAAGCAAAGATTGACCCATACACCCATACTAGCATTACCAGAAGGAACTGAAGACTTTGTAGTCTATTGTGATGCTTCTAGATTAGGTTATGGATGTGTATTGATGCAACGTCAAAAGGTTATAGCTTACGCATCTAGACAACTTAAGAATCATGAAGAAAATTATTCAACCCATGATCTAGAATTAGGAGCTATAATTTTTGCTCTTAAGATTTGGAGACATTACCTTTATGGTAGTAAGTTTACTATATTTACTGATCATAAGAGTTTAAGGTATATCTTCAAACAAAAGGAGTTGAATATGAGACAAAGACGCTGGATAGAGATACTCAGTGATTATGATTGTGATATCCAGTATCATGAAGGAAAAGCAAATGTAGTAGCAGATGCTCTAAGTAGAAAGTATCATGAAAAGCCAAGAAGGGTACGTTCTCTTAAATTAAATCTGCAAGTAGATTTAAAAGAGCAAATAAGAGAAGCACAAGAATCAGTAATCAAGGATGATTCTGAAAAATTAAAAGGTATGTTAAAGGAATTAAAACAAGGAACAGATGGAATTTGGAGATTCCATGAAAAGAGAATGTGGATACCTAAACTAAGAAACCTACGTCATCGTATACTAGAAGAAGCCCATAAATCTAAGTATACAATGCATCCAGGAAGTGATAAAATGTACCAGGATTTAAGGAAAAATTTCTGGTGGATAGGAATGAAAAAGGACATAGCAGTCTATGTTTCTAAATGTTTAACTTGTTCACAAGTTAAAGCTGAACATCAGAAACCCTCAGGTTTGTTACAACAATTAGAAATGCCCGTTTGGAAATGGGAATTGATAACAATGGATTTTGTTACTAAATTACCCAAAACTAGGAAAGGAAATGATACAATCTGGGTGATTGTAGATAGACTAACCAAGTCAGCTCATTTTCTACCAATGAAGGAAACAATTAGTATGGAACAATTATCTAAATTGTATGTAAATGAAATTGTTTCTTTACATGGCATTCCTTTATCAATTGTTTCTGATAGGGATAGTCGCTTTACATCTCATTTTTGGTCAAGTTTTCAAAAGGCAATGGGAACCAAGTTAAAGATAAGTACGGCTTATCATCCACAAACAGATGGACAAAGCGAAAGGACAATCCAGACAATGGAGGACATGCTTAGAGCTTGTGTAATTAATTTCGGAGGTAATTGGGACGATCACTTACCTTTAATAGAATTTTCTTATAATAATAGTTATCACACAAGTATCAATGCTGCACCATTCGAAGCACTTTATGGACGAAAGTGCCGAACCCCAGTCTGTTGGGCAGAAATTGGGGAAAACCAACTATCTGGACCCGAAATAGTGCAAGAAACAACCGATAAGATTATTCAAGTCAAGGAACGACTGAAAGCCGCACGTGATCGACAAAAGAGTTATGCTAATAACCGACGCAAGCCGTTGGAATTTCAAGTAGGAGATAAAGTATTGTTAAAAGTCTCTCCTTGGAAAGGAGTAGTAAGATTCATCAAATGGGGAAAGCTAAGTCCCAGGTATGTTGGACCTTTTGAGATTATTAGAAGAATAGGACCTGTAGCCTATCAGCTACAATTGCCAGAGGAAATGGCAGGAATACATGATGTGTTTCATGTATCAAATCTCAAAAAGTGTTTAGCTGATGAATCATTGATAGTATCTCTTAAGGATATAGAAGTAAATGAACAACTCAAGTTTGTAGAAAGGCCTCTACAAATTGAAGACAGGAAAGTCAAGAATCTCAAGCATAAGAGACTAGTTCTGGTCAAAGTAAAGTGGGACTCCAAAAGAGGACCTGAGTACACATGGGAGTTCGAATCAGAAATGCAAAAGAAATATCCGCATTTATTTCAGTAGATCTCGAGGACGAGCTCTAAAACAAGGTGGGGAGAATGTAACAACCCTCGGTAAAACCAACACTCTCATAATTTTTCCGACACCCTATTATATCTTAAAATATCCTTATATGTCTTATATTACACCCCGTATGTAAAAACCGAGCCCTAGTTATGTTATAATTATAAAATAAATCAAAAACAAGAAATATAGGGCTGAGGCGGGCCGCGTAAGACCTCACCACAAGTTCACGCGGGCGGTATCAAGGTTTAAACTTGATTCCGGTGAAACTATTAGTTCAAGCGGGCCGCGTAAGCCTTAGCTTACACTAACGCGGGCCGCGAGAAACCTATACACGCGAAGACACCAGATGCCGACACGTGTCGACATCGTGTCAAGTCTACTTGGTGACCGGACTAAGCTATTCTGTTGACCAGGTTTGACGCGGGCCGCGTAAGCCTTGTCTATGTTTTACGCGGGCCGCGACAGGACTAGAATCAGACCATATAAATAGATAGCATCAGTTTACGTTTTTCGTCGCTCACAATCTCAATTCTAAATCTCAATTCTGTAGAGAAATTATAATACACAGGTATTATACCCCTAATTAGCGAGGTTCTTCTCCGTTGTAAGTATTATAACCCCAGTTTCGTAATAGTTACGCTGCCCGATTGATTTAGGGTTCCGTAACAACTGTCGTGGTTCTGCCCGACGTAGTTGTTGGAATGCCGTCTCGGGGAGGGTATCATTAATAATTTCAAAGGGTTATGATACTAACCAATGTACATTTGTATAAATTATAGATTATATCCAGGAAAACCTTACGAAAATCCTAAGACAGCAATGTGAGTTTATCCTCTTTTTAATGTTTTTGGAATAATTTACAAAACCTTAATTGTTTTACAATGTGATTAAGCGGTGATTGAGTCTTTGTAGTTCTTCAATTACTGCCGGTATGTTGGGGTTTTGTATACAAAATGTACTACACTGTGAGTAGTAAGTCAAGGTTGACAATACGTTACCATTGGACAATGAGTTAGCCAATGTGTAATATGACCCACAAGTCAGTGGATTGATAGTACCAAATGGAGTAATTGTGTAGACATAAACATTGTAATCGTCCTCAATACTGTTTTAATCGATCAAATGTTTCTTGATTAAATTGGGATTCACTCACCAGTATTTCTGACTGACAAATGTTTTTAAAACGCGTTTCAGGTAACCCAATGTGAAAGTCAATTAGTAAAAAGCCAGCTGGAGAGCACTGAAGGCTTGGGGATAATGTGGCTAAAAAAGTTACCAAATAAACAATGTTTTAAATTCAATAAAATATGGTTTGTCCCTATAAATGTATTGTAATAAGAAACTTGGGTTTTGCCCATGTTATTATTAATATCAAATATGGTGGTTTTACTCTGATAAACATTTCCTAACTACGATCCTGATGTAAATTCCGCTGCGAGATTTAACAACCTGATACCACCGAAACTCTGTGATCGCGTCCGCCCGTTCCCGGGGATCAGGGATCGGGGGTTGCGACAGAGTACCTCAAAGTATTGATCCTCAAAGTATACATAACTTTCAAGTTCTTCAGCTGTAACTACATCTTCATCCTTATCATTCTCATTCTCAGCAATAGCTTCAAGATTACATTCAGGCCAGTGGCGAAGCTTGAGATTTCCGACCGGGGGTTCGAAAACGTATATACCAAAAATTTTTATAAAACTGGGGGGTCAAAAACGTATATACCCAAAAATTTCTATACGAAAACTATATACTCTCCACTAACGAGTGAAAAGTTCGGGGGGTCGGTCGTCCCCTCCAGCCCCTACAAAGCTACGCCATTGATTCAGGCTACCAATATAACATTAAAACAAACATTAAGAACTTGAAAAGGGGAAATTTAGCATTGCAATAACTGGAAAGTTAGTTACAACTAGTAGAAAATACAAATACTAATATAATTTGTCTACATTTAACTACTTAAGCAAATAAACTAGCACAATCAAGACCCAAGTAATCCCTAAGTACAACTTCCATTTGAACACATCCTCATTCTTGTACTGAGCCAATTTGTCTTTGCACTTAGCCAACTCATCCTTATCTTTGATACTTTGAATTAAAGCAGGCATTACCTCGCGACAAATTGGACATCCCTGTTCTTCACCAACATCAGCCCATCTAAGGAATCCGCATCCTCCAATCTAAAATCAGACATCAATAACAACATAACAACTCGGTAATTATCCCACAACTATATTCAATATGCATAACTCAGAAATCACTTACACATCGCAGATACCGTCTTCCAGGATTTGCCTTCGATTCCGACTGTTTGTAAACAGTTTGGCCACCACAAGGACATATAATAGGGTTCGGTATTCACCATTTTACTTTTCGATCGAAACAGGTTGGAAGAAGAACCAGACATTTTCCGTTTGACGGAGACGGCACAAGGAGCTGGAGCGATTGGAGATCTGGTTGGGGCTAGAGCTGGATCGAAGAGACGACACAAGGAGCTGGAGCGATTGAAGATTTGGCTGGGGCTGGAGCGATTAAAGATCTGGCTAGGGTTATATGGAGGTAGGGTTATATGTGTTGAGGATGAAGATGGATGGAGGGTATAATGATCATTTCATCGATTCAAAACGGTCAGAGTAACGTTGAATAGACAGAGGGGGTAATGCTGAGGGAAATAGACAACGTTGGGGGGTCAGACAGCAAAATTTTCGTTTTAGGGAGTAAGAGTGCCAATCACATATAACCCTAGGGGGTAAAACTGCAGTTTACTCTAAATAAAAAAAACATCAAAAAGATCTTATTGGCCAAACAAAAACCATCAGAAAAGTCATTGGCTAATTCCTTTCATCTCTGGCGTGGAAAAAAGAACGCCCTGGGCTTTTTTTTGAAAATAACGCCCGGGGGGGGGGGGGGATGGGCGTTGTGGGGCGTTTTTAGGGAAAAAACGCCCAGAACCCCCTACTACGGGTAGTCTTATTGGTAAATTGTTTCTTTAACCCTGGTAGATGAACTAGTCGTCTGAAGAATACAACATCATAACTTGTTCTATCTGTCTATAATAAACCCATAATTAGAAAGCTCCCCTGATTTAACCTAACGTAAATTGTTTTAGGTAAGAGTTTAACCCATAACCTCTCTTAAAAGAACCTTAGAATAGTTAAGTTCCACACAAAAAGTTATTAATAGTTAATTAAACTTATGAAAACAACAATTTAAATAGTAACAAAAGATTTCTATTACGGAAATAATTGTTTGTTTATCACTAAAAAAGAATAGATAAAAATAATGTCCAAGTGAAACTTGGGTTGAGTTTATTAGACGATTTCTTTCAAAGTCTTTACTGAATTCATGGATAACTAGTACTTTGCACAATTGCACGTTTGGTTTAAATAAAATTTATATCGGATAAAAATAAGTGTATCACTAACACAAAGGTAAATTTAATTTTTCATTGAAAATTGAACAATACTGCTCGAACAATATCCATACCAATAATCGTTCTTATAATTTTTGATTTATGTAAAACATGTATCGAATTTTTGTCACGAGTGTCAATATTTTACCGATACTATGTCAAACCGAACCAAAACCGTTCTAACGCTGGCCACATCAGTATCACGCAAGAATCCCCACTTGTTTTAGTAAGTGCAAATTAACCAAAATACTATTATCAAACAACTCTTTATTTTTTTAACCGCCAACGAATCATTTAAATGAGATACTAGTAAAATTAACCACATTGGGATACACACAACTCCGAACCAGGTAAAACTCTCACCTAGGACCAAGGCCAGTGAACACTCGCCCGAAGGCACAACAGCGCACTAAGGTAAAATCCATTCAATTCAATGAGCGAACTAACGATCGCCCCCTACTAACTCGCCTAGTCTCCCCATCATCACCTGATGCCGCAGAAACTAATGAGAGAAAACAGGAAACAAACATGCATCACTTAAAATATCAAGTCTCTTCCTTTACACTCTAGGGATGAGCTCGGTACCGACCGGAACCGGAACCGAAAGTACCGGTACCAAAAATCCTCAAAAGTGGGTACCGGTACCGAAAATCCTCAAAAGTGGGTACCGGTACTGGTACCGAATATACTCGGTACGGTATGGTTCGGTACCCCCGGTACCGATACGGTACCTGTATTTGAGGGTAAATACCGGTACCGAACCGGTACCGTACCGGACCGGTACCGAAAATGTCAAAAGTCGGTACCGAATCGGTACCCGGTTCGGTAAATTCGATACCGGTACCGGGTCCATTTTGCTCATCCCTATTACACTCCACCACCAGCTCATTTACCGGCTCATTGGCATCCAATAATTCTTTATCTTTAAAATAAACTCGAATATACAGTTTTTTCTTGAGGAAACAAAAAAAAACAAACATATCCATCCAGGTTTGGATTGATGATCAGAGCACGTGTGAATGGCCCACACCTCAACACCGCCATTAGAATTGTATAAAGCGGCAAATACCTCACCGCCACATAACCACTCTCCACCACACAGCCGCCGCAGCCGAAGATGACTTCCTTCAGTTTAACTTTTCAAACACAAACAACACTATTATGTTTCTGATCACAGACGTCAAAGAGTGGAGAAAATATACCATCATAAACTTAGTAGCATAACACAGTATTGGATCAGTTTCATATTATATGTTTTTCTGGCTATGTTGTGATATTTGAAAATTTTAAACCGTCACCGTCGTGTGTGTGATCGATAGTTTCAAACACAATTCAACCGGAATCTGGAGAACAAGTATTGAGATGGAGAACAAGCAGTTGTTTATGTCGGCGTTGAGTGTGGGATTAGGAGTAGGAGTAGGAGTTGGAATGACAGTGAGTAGGTGGACCAGCGGCGGTGACGATTCGTCGGGGATGAGACTTACACCGCAAACGATGGAGCGAGAGATGCTGAGTATGATTGTTGATGGCAAAGATAGCACAGTCACCTTCGACCACTTTCCCTATTACCTAAGGTATATTATTTTATATTATATACTAGTATAATATAATCTTTTGATTTTGAATTGAATTATCAAGATTCATATACCAGATGCATGGATGTATCAGATTTTATTCCATCTTGTTTGGGTTATTTTACTAGTTTAGTTCAAATGTTTCATTTTTTTTAACCTGTAGGTCCAAAAAAATTTCACCGTTGCCGTTTTAGTCCACTAGGTTAACTTCATCCATTTTTTCTGTTAACGACAAGGGCAATTCGGTCGTCATTTTATATGTAAGTTTTCACCTTTGTCATTTTAGTCCACTGAGTCAATTTCATCCATTTTTTATGTTAAGGAAAGGGGGAATTCGGTCATTTTATATGGCCGAATTGCCCTTCTAGTTAACAAAATTACATATAAAATGACCGAATTGCTCTTTCGTTAATAGAAAAAAAGATGAAGTTAAACCCAGTGGACTAAAATGGCAACGGTGAAAACTTTTTGGACCCACACGCAAAAAATAAAACATTTGAACTAAACTGACAAAATGACTTAAATCATTTAGTTGAATTTATGAACCCTTTAGTTGAATTTATTAAAAATTCTGAAGTACCTCCGCAAGTTGGGGGTTGGGGGGTTTAGGTTTTTGGGTGGTGGTGGGGGTGGGTGTTTAGGTTTTGGGTGGTGATGTAGTGGGTTTAATTTTAGGTTATTGGACACTTGTCACTCTATAAATCATTCTTACACTTCTTACAATTAGAAGCCTTTGTAGAATAACTTGACCCATGATATCACATATTCACATTCATGTCTAAAACTTTCTAGATCTACTTGTAATATTATTATTATTATTATTATTATTATTATTCATAGTAAAAGTAGATACACGAACATAAAACGTGTATGTGATGTCACGAAATTGTTTGTATCATCGGAGATACGAGTATATAACCAACATGCCTATCTTGTGATCAAGGCCGGCCCAAAGGGCTTCAGACCCTTGGCCTAGGCCATCCAAATTAAAAGGCCTCCAAAATTTGGTGTGTTTTCTTTATACTAGGTTCAGTTATTACAAGATAATACACTGAACAACCCACTAAAAAAGCTTGCAATTGAAACAACCCATTAGTCCATTACCCGGGTAACTAAGGTGGGTTTTAATTACTAAATATGTTGAAAAAAATAATTTTGCAAAAGGATCTTCACTTTGTAGTTCGCCTAGTGCCTCCGAAAACTTAGGAACGGCCCTACTTGTGATTTTTTTTTTCTTTCGGTATCTTTTCATGGGGATCTTGATATTTTTCGTGTATGATATGATACACGACCATAGTGACTGTATCCTTGTTCCTATGATCATTTAGGGCATGTTTGGCTAAGCTTTTTAAAATAACTTATTGACTTATTGGCTTTTTAAAAAGTCATAAGCTCTAGATGATGTTTGACAATGAGTTTGTATGTGAGAAGAAAAATGACTTTTCCAAAGAGTCACTCCACACTAATTTTTCTAAAAAGTCAATAAGTTGTTTCAAAAACATTAGAGCATCCACAATAAGGGAATATGTTGGTGTGAGGTGGAGGAGAGAGGGTGTGAGGTGGAGAGAGGGTGTGAATATGCTGGTGAGGAAAAACGAGAAAAAATGGATGGGTATGAGTTATGTGAGTGTAGAGAGGTGAGTGTAGAGAGGAGAGAGGAGAGAGAGAAGAAATGTGTTTGTGAGAGGGGCAAGTGAGAGAAATGCTCTCATTGGTTGGACAGGTGCCACATTAGCACCAAAAAATACCACCTAAAAACACCTATTGGTGATGCTCTTAGCCAAACATGCCCTTAGGCCAGAGGGTGTGGGGGGCGCCATACCCGCCACGTCACCGCCTATAGCGCCCCGGGCGCTATACACCCACACCGCCCAAATTAAGAAGGGGCGCTATAGAGGGGGCTCCATGGTGGTAACGAGAGAGAAGGGGCTTTATCAGGTGGGGCCCTCTCATTCATCCAATCAAAAATTATATTTTTTTTATATTTTTTTTCTCTATAGCGCCCCTAGGGGGTTATACCACACCCTCCATATTAAAGGGGGCGTTATATAGCCCACTTGGCTGACGTGGCGCCTACGTGGCGCTGAGGTGTCCTTTATAACCCCCAAGGGCTCCATCCCACACCCTCTAGCCTTAGTGTGTCTGTTCTGAATTATGTTGTTGGTGATGTGGGCGGGACACATGGCTCGTTGTTAGTCACACATCAAATAAATTAGTTTTCAAATAGATGACTCATTTCAATGCTTTGTCTTCTTTCATCCGCACTGGTGGACCAGCCTTTGTTTCCTTTTTTTAGTATATTTGATTTACACGTATACCGGAAAATAAATTCTATATGATGAGTTCCATAGTGCCTTCTCAATTTAGAGAGTAAAAATCACGTAATTTGGTAGTGTGACCCATTTTTTTTTAAATAGATTATAGATATCAACTTTTAGGCCACTAAGAAATAAAGATATCAAAAGGCAATCAATCAGAAAATGTTACATTTGTTACGCCGGCACAAAAAACCTTGAAAAGTACAATGGGTTCTAAAAAACAACCAATCAAAACAATACATGTGTAAAGCAAGAGTTAAAATTTAGCTGGTAGCTGGAAAAGCTGGCTATGACAGTCTGCTAGCCAAATTTTAGCATGTTTTTCCAGCTGTTAGCCAGCTCTTTACACGTGTATCGTTTTGATTGTTTGTTACTATGGATCATGGTACTTTTTAAGTTCTTTTTTTTGTGAATTATCTAGCCGGCTTAGCTTATGTGGCATTTTCTAATTAATTGGATATGTTTATTTTTGTAGGCTAAAAGTCAATGTCTATTTTTAGCTTAAAAGTGGGTCAAAATGTGTATTTTGGTGATATTTCCATTGAGAAACTCCAATGTCATCGTTGGACAGTCTAAAACTAAACATAACACGATACAAATACCGATCATAATCTAAAAAATCTTAGATCACCCGTAATCTTTGTGAATGTGCAGTGAGTCAGTGTCACTCAGTGTCTACCTTGTTTATTTGGTTTGTAATGGTTATTTTCTGTTGACCGTTATAACAGCGAGCAGACGAGGGTTTTACTTACAAGTGCAGCCTTTGTTTATCTAAAGAACATCGACTTCTCCAAACACACAAGGAACCTTTCTCCGGCAAGTCGAACTATATTGTTATCAGGGCCCGCGGGTAAATCAATTTTTTTACCACGATTAAACATATCTTGTCGGCATCGTCTAATGTTTTTTCACTTGCAGAACTTTACCAACAAATGCTTGCCAAAGCTTTGGCTCATTACTTTGAAGCCAAGTTGTTGTTACTAGATGTCACTGATTTTTCACTCAAGGTGCGCTTGCGTTGCGTAATAATAATATTTCTACCGTTCGAATTTACTAATCCGCTGGTCTTGATTCTTGTCAGGTCCAAAGCAAATATGGAGGTTCCTATAAGGAAAATGTAAGCATTTAAAACATTTCTTTTAACTATGATTATTACTGTGTTCATGAACATGTTTGTATAGGCGTTTCAGAGGTCCACTTCAGAAACAACCTTGGCACGAATGTCCGACTTACTTGGATCAACACTATCTATGTTTCAAACCAAAAAAGAAGCAAAAGGTATTCAATTTCCAGATATTCTGTTCACAGTTCACATCACGGCCAAGAAAACGTGGTAACGATCTTTCGGTATTGCAGGGACGTTGCGTAGACATAGTAGTGTTTCTGATTTTGGATCAAGGTGCGACACAATTCTGTTGATAAAAATATCGACATGTGGTTGCCAGTTGGAATTTTTTTTTTAATATGTTATATCTTTTATTTGTAGGGGGTCCGAAACTTTCTCAAATCCTCCGAATCTTAGGAGAAACGCGTCTTCATCGACTAATATGGAAGAGCTTGCTACAAAATGTCCGACAAATCCATGTAAGTTATTTATCCCAGACAATCATAAAGCGAAAAATAAGATATACGCTTTTGGTTAAGTTTGGCATTTCGTTCTTCGCAGCTCCACTTAGGCGCACAAGCAGCTTGGCTTTCGACGAGAAGCTTTTTATACAAACGTTATACAAGGTATGCGTGAACTTTATACCGTCTCTTGTCACAATTGTTGCTTTCTTATATATCCAAAAGATATTTAACAATCTTTTTATTAAACTTTTAGGTTATTACTTTCATATCCAAGAGCAGCCCGATGGTGTTGTATCTTAGAGACGTTGAGAAGCTTCTATGCCGATCACAACGATTATACAGCCTGTTCCAAAAAATGCTAAAAAAGATTTCTGGACCGGTTCTGATTATCGGGTCACAAGTTGTGGACTTAGAAAATGATTACAGAGAATTGGATGAGAGAATTACGTCGGTTTTCCCGTACAACATCGAGATCAAACCTCCTCAAGAAGAAAATCATTTGGTTAGTTGGAAAAGTCAACTGGAAGAAGATATGAAGATGATCCAGTTTCAGGATAACAGAAATCATATTAGTGAAGTGCTTGCTGCTAATGATCTTGACTGTGATGATCTTGCGTCTATTTGCGTGGCTGATACGATTGATCTTAGCAGATATATAGAGGAGATTGTGGTTTCGGCAATTTCATATCATTTGACACATACTAAGAATCCGGAGTATCGTAATGGAAAACTAGTTATATCTACCGCAAGGTCTGATTCGACGTTTTATATCTATCTTTTTCCTTGAATATTTCAGTGACGTATTTTACTTGGTTCGCGCAGTTTGTCGCATGGATTGAGTCTGTTCCAGGAAGGTAAATCCGTTAAAGACACCTCAAAGGTAAGGAGAAAACGCCAGCCCATAACACAGCTACTCGAGTTTCCTAGATTTTTTTTTTTTTTTTTTTTTGCAAATAATTATACATTTGTTAAGAGTGTGCACGGGTCAGTTCGGTTTTCAGTTATTGAAAACCGTTTGGTTTCTGTTTTTTGGGTTTTAGCAACGGTTCGGTTTTTCTGTCTTTGGAACAAAATTACGTAAGATTCAAAAATAAAAAGTATAATCCAAGATTTAAGAATTTTTTCTTGGATGTTTACAATTAATTTATCATATTCAACATTTTTAATTAATATTGTTCACGTAACCTAACATTCTAATCTATTTTTATGATTCTCCTAAGTTTTTATTAAGATAATATTTTATAGTACTTTGAAAATCATTTGATTTATATCAAGTTTGTTATTTCTTGTAGTCAATAGATAAATCATTTCAAAGATGGATAAACATGTTAATGTTTTTATTATAAATACTTAACGTTCATGAACAAAACTGATAATTCCAAAATCAATATATAAAAAAACATTTAAAAGATTGATTTTTAGGTTATTCGATTCGGTTGCATTTTTTCGGTTTTCAAAAAATGTAAAACCTATGTTTCGGTTTTTTGTGTGGTTCGGTTATTTTCGGTTTTGTGCTCAGGTTATTTTCGGTTTTCTGCTCACCACTAACATTTGTTATAGGATGTTGGTGACCCAAAACCAGAAACGAAAGTTGAAAGCGCTCGTCCTGGCGAAGCAGAAGCCTTGGCTCCTAAGAATACTGATAATGTGGCCCCCGCAACAACAAAAGCTCCAGTAAGTCGAAAATCGTAAAAGATTTTTTTTTATTATTTGCTTTAATATAATTCTCTAATTATAAGTTGCAATTTACTATTAGGGAGTACCAGCTGACAATGAGTTTGAGAAACGCATAAGGCCCGAAGTGATACCAGCAAGTGAGATCGGTGTGACATTTTCCGATATCGGTTCATTGGACGACATTAAAGAGTCACTTCAAGAACTAGTAATGTTGCCTCTAAGACGACCCGACTTGTTCATAGGAGGCCTGTTAAAGCCATGTAGAGGGATACTATTATTCAGGCCACCTGGAACGGGGAAAACTATGCTTGCAAAGGCAATCGCTAACGAGGCCGGAGCGAGTTTTATTAACGTCTCGATGTCCACCATTACTTCAAAATGGTTTGGTGAAGATGAGAAGAACGTTCGAGCTTTGTTTTCTCTTGCGGCAAAGGTCTCACCGACTATTATATTCGTTGATGAGGTGGATAGTATGCTTGGTCAACGGTCAAGATCCGGGGAGCATGAAGCCATGCGGAAGATTAAGAACGAGTTCATGACACATTGGGACGGGCTGTTGACTAAACCGGGTGAAAGGATATTAGTCCTCGCTGCAACCAATCGTCCGTTTGACCTTGATGAGGCGATTATTAGACGTTTCGAGAGAAGGTAATCACTAATCATTATCTTACACGCTACGTATCTTTCTCAATAACTTCTTATAAGATGTTTCTGTTTCTGTGACGATGAATAGGATTATGGTCGGGCTACCGTCTGTGGAAAATCGGGAAAAGATATTGACGACGCTTTTGGCTAAAGAACAGATCGATGAAGGATTGAACTTAAAAGAGGTTGCGAATATGACAGAAGGATATACAGGAAGTGATCTGAAGGTAGTATACTGGTTTAATAGGTGATTGATTATCTGCACACTCGATTTAAACTATATTTAACCGAGGGTTATTATAACAATACAGAATCTATGTACTACTGCTGCATATCGGCCCGTAAGGGAGTTGATACAACAAGAGAGATTGAAGGATATGGTAAGTACCTTAATCAACTGCCACATTTCCTACATAAGTACTATTTTCTTTTTTCTTTACGTGTGACTGACGAGCAGAGTATTTGAAATTTCAGGAGAAGAAACGCTTAGCTGAGAGCAGTGAAGGGCCCAAGTCTCCAGAAGAAAATACAGAGAAGGTGATCAGGATCAGGCCTTTGAATATGGAAGATTTCAGGGAAGCCAAGAATCAGGTTTGTTAATAATATTATTACGCTAATAAGCCGATGAATAGATAAAATAGGTTTCAAAGGTTGTATGAGTTAATAGTAAACTTTCGAGTGACTTCCAAGTTTCAACGTATTTGACTCGTTCACATTTTAGCTTAATACACTTGACCCGGTGAGATAAAAGCCAATCCGAAACGACCCATTTGTCGTGAATAAAAAAATTATATAAGTAGTCCTTGGCCGCTAGATCCATGACAAATTCAGTAGATACTCACATACAGATTATGTTTGATTGTGGTTATTTGTTGGGAAGGTGGCGGCAAGCTTTGCATCGGAGGGATCAATAATGAGCGAGCTGAAGCAATGGAACGAGCAATACGGGGAGGGAGGTTCAAGGAAAAAGGAGCAATTATCATACTTCCTCTAGGTTTTCACCATACCAGACAAGCAATAAAAAGTGTTCTAGCCAGCCAGCAATCAGATTAATTAGTTTGTTCGTCAGAAAACTGCGGTTCAGTTCAGTTTGTTGGGTGGCTTACAATATTTGAATGGTTATTGTGTGTGCTGTAGCATTGTTTGTGTTGTTTTCCACATAAAAGAGAATATGTTTGATGTTGTTGAGTGCACTGTACGACGAATGGTCTCCTGTACGAGGAATGGTCTTTTGTGTTCTGTTGTATGATATTTAATTTCTCTGTTAATGGAACGTAACCGACTTCTTTAATGACCGGACACAGCTGGTCCAGATGAATTAAGGTCATTATATACACTAGGAATTTGTATTTGGTTGTAGCATTTAGGGGATTAGGGTGTAGACGAGATAACCCAAACTTGTGCTGGTTGAGATCGGTTTGTTGAAAGCTAATAATGAGCCAAGGAGCACGCGCTTTAACTGTAACTCGTTTATTAAAGCGCTAGCTTAGCGTGAGCTGTGATTGTAACTCGCTTATTAAAGAAGCCCTAGCTTTACCTACCGAGCTCAACACAATCCTAAGCGAACATTATTTTATGAGCGCACGATCTTATCATTTGTATGACAGATATATAGCGACTCGTTTAACTTGTATATTAAACAAGCGCTAGCTGAGCAGCTTCACCTACCGAGCGTAACACATTACTAAGCAAACATTATCTATGTGTGCACAATTTTATTTGATACAACAGGTATATAATCACATAATAAATTTACATAACTACATATAATTATTAAAAAAAACAAATACAACATATGTTATTCGAAAGGTTGGGCTCGGCTTGTTTACATCTAGTAAAGTTCTACCAAGATAAAATTCTTTGCACAAGATAACATTTCATCATTTCTCAAACAAAGTGCCACATTAACAAAAACTGTAACACCATGTATAAAACATAACATCACCCATCACTTGAAAAAAAAAACAAGGAAATTGTATTGGGCACATGAGTCAATCAACCCCACCACCCTAAAACATGAAACACACACCCATGTGACCCAAAAAACAATCAACCCTTTTAGAGATAATATAAAACACACCTAGCCAACTTGTGTTCTTAAACCTTTTTCTTATCTTTCAATTCTTTCATGGATCTTGGGATCTTACTCAGCACCTTTTCATCGAGTACCGCGTATTGTTTCTTGATTTCAATCCATGCTTTCTCTGCAAGTGGGTCAATCTTATCCTCATATTTGTCGTAGATCACGGGTACCGAGAAGAGTAGCACAAGTGCTGCATTGGCATTCAAAAATCAGTTTTGTGATCTACAAAGAAACACTGAAATAGATTGTAATCATGGTATTGGGAAATTACATATGTAGACCAATGTCAAAAAGTTATAGCAGTTGCTGATTATCGACACTAACCACAAGCCCGCAATAACCTGATCAACAAACAAAAATTAAAATTAAAAATAAATAAATAAACAAATGCATGTTTAATTAACTGCAAAAAGATTGCAGCAAAATGCAGCTTACAGATAGGAATTTCTTCAAGTCTTTCCCTGAAGCAATATCATGTAAAGCTGCCAAACCGCGGTTAATTTCAATCCTTAACGATGACACGATTTCCGTAACAGGCTTCTCCGGAATCAAAACCTCTGGAATTTTGGGTGGAGACCTGTAAGTAAACATCGGATAATACGTAAACATACATAAAAATAACGATCAAACACATTTTCAAATTGTTGAAAACGCTCACTTGTGGATAAAAGTCGAGGCATTTGACCACAAAAACAGTATTGCCAATGTAAGAATCAGACTATGACAAACCAAAGTCAGCAAATGATATTCCAACACTTCGAATAAAATCCAGATCACCGTCGCACCGCCTATGATCCCACCCGACACCTTCTTATCCTTCCACAGAAGCAGATCGGCCGCTTTAAAAACAATCAAAGGTTAGCCAATTAACAAAATAGATCTCCTCAACTTGAAACTTCAATTTGCACTAATGTAAACTTTCAACTTTTACAGGTTATAAAGCAATTGAAATCAACCTTTTACTTAATTATTACTATTATTATTATTATTATTTACTAATTATTACCATTAAGCTACCACTATCAAAAGATAATATTATCAACCTTTATGAAACAAAAAGGTAACATCTTAATTGGAAAAAAAAACTCAAATTATAATTAAAGAAAAAAGCCTAACATCTTGTAGATCTATCGCTAGCACGATTAAACCTGATTAATAAAAAATACACTGTGTAATTACAAAAAAAAAAAAAAAAAATTATAGACACGAGATATAAAGTAGTTAGTTAATCGCAACTTTTGTTGTTCAAATTTTATAGTTTTATTTTTGTTTCTCTAACTTGTTTAGCTCGATTAGACTAGATCTAGATGTTGAAGCCAATTGAGCTTCTTAAACCCTAACGAAAAAAATTATACAAAATCAACAGATTATGCAACAATTTTGACAAATAACTGAAGAAAAACATACGTTTTCCACCGCCGAAGACATTGTGAACGGGTTTTTCGCGACCAAAAAGGCGAAAAACCTTGGATTTCATAGCGGAAATCTTGCTGTCGTCATCTGAATCTGAAGAAGAAGAAGAATGATCGTGTAATTTCTCCGATATCTTCTCGATTAACGACTCAGGCTTGTGATCTTCGTGATCTGACATGATTTCTGGCTAAAATTGGAATCTGAAAGCGAAAACAAACCCTAGTTTTTTGAAAGTATTGAAAGTAGAAACAGGTTTTGAAAGTTGAAACGCAAGGAATGTGTGTGAGTAGCTGCTAGGTGGGTCATATACAGGGGGTGGTTACCGAGGCTGAGGTGTGGGTGCTTTCCGAACCTGGTGGTTCGGAGCTGGGTTTTGATCTGATTGGTGTGATTTGTAATCTAGTATCTACGAAGCTAAAATGAATAAAATTCAAATGAGATGAGAATCTGAGATGTCGGCTTAGTTTCATGTTATACCCCTCAACTAAGCAGATTCTATATAATCTTATTTTCATATCCTTAGTAAATATAACCCGTATAAGGTTATACGGCCCGTATAGAATAAATTTACACAGAAATAAATGTAATGGGATCTTTTTTTTTGTTTTACATGTATACGAGCCGTATAACATTATACGAGAGGTATACAATTGTATACGAGTAGTATAATGTTATGCGCCCACAGACTTTGTCAGTTGACTTTATTTTATACGGGTCGTATAACCTTATACGGCCCGTATACACCATGTTAAAACAAGATTTTATCATGTGTTATTATTAACATCCTTTTTAAATGGTAAATTTGGATCACTGGAGTATAATCGTGCCATTAGCGGAGCTACCTGATCATATCCATCTCCACTAGACAATAATGTTTATACACCAATTCGGAAGGAAACTCAATAAATCTAGAAAAACCCTCTTGCGGAAAATCGAACTCGGGATCTAATGATCGTTAAACTTTATCTCACTCTCAAAGATACCACTAGGCTATAATGCCATACCCTAATATCTTACTTTGAAAGATTATTTATCATTTACTTAGTAGAATGTGAATCCGCACCACTTAAAAGGAACAACTAAAGTAGGTAATTGAATTTGATACTTATTTTATTTGCATTTTAGTTTGTTTTTCAAATCTAACATGTACTTATATTGGTCTTTTCTTAGTAAGTTAAAAATCTTGAGGGTGGGTGTTTAAATATCTCAGCGTTCAATCGAAAAATCATAGCATAAGTTGGGTTTTTGATAAACTTAGCGTTCTGTCGAAAAATCATAGCATAAGTTTACGCATGAAGGTAGGGGTGAGCAAAAGGAAAAACCCGACCCTGCCCGACCATTACCCGACCCGACTATTACCCGACCCGAGAACCGATCAAACATAAAAAACAGAACCGATTCACTACCCTAAATATAGGGTCGGTTCCGGTCCATATGTCCAAGTCGGGTTTCACCATGAAAAGAACCGAGAACCGACCCGACCCTATTTTATATGAAAAATTGAAACCGATCTAAATACCTAGGTACTTCGGTTCGGGTCGGGTTGGGTATATTTTCGGTTCGGTTCTCGGTTATTTTCGGTCCGGACCTAAACTTGCTCACCTCTACATGAAGGTAACATACCTATAAAGTCAATTGACTCCACATTTTATGCTAGGTTCGTTCATGTATATCTACATCTCGGTTTTTTCTTCCCTCAAATGTGCTTATTGGATTTAATTTTATTTTCAATCATCACATCCATGAAAAACTCAGAAAAACCTAAAAAATAACAACCAAAGAAACAAATCTAGCAAAAACCTTACTCATATCATATAGGGTCTAAGAAAGACGAGATGAGGACATACATTTCTTTTATCTTAAAAGGTAAGCAAGTTGCACTAGCTGAGACTCCCGACCAGAAAACTTATTGTTGTTTCTCAAACATCTAAAGGATAAAAATACAAATAACATAAAGCATATAAAACCCTAAAAATGAGGAGACTAAATACCTATATTAACATTAAACCTAATCAAAGAATCAATGAACCCTCTAGTTCTACTCTTCGGATATTTCAAAATACTTTCTTAACCATTTATCTTGTTTAAATCTAAGAATATTATTAGTGACCGGTTAGGGGTTTCAAAAAGTTTTGGTTGGCGGACAAAATTTGTGAATCCAAATACGATTCATATAATTATTCACAATAAAAGACATCAACTCTAACCTAAACATATTTATAATCGTGTTATATTTTATGTTGACTCGTTTAGTGTTCATTTAATAATATAAGTATCAAGTGGAAACAAATTTAATCAATAACAATAATAATAATAACTACATCGCAAATAAACATTTTTTGTATTAGTTTTTTTAATTAACTAGCTTATAACCCCGTGTTTTACACGGATTAAATATTAAAAAAAAATAGTCTGGCTATTATTTTAATTTATAGATGCTATAAACCAGTGTATTATATGGATTGACTATTGAAAAAAATGTTAATCATAAACTTCTATATGATCCTTACCACACGGTTAAAGAATCTTATAATATTATAATCTTATACATTCGTAATTTATGAATTTTATCACATGGGCCGAGGAAATATAAACTATAATCTTATATAAATGTGTAATATCATTAATAAATGTTAAAATATTATAGTCTTATCATAAGGTTGAATATGTGTAAATATTATTTAAAACTTTAGTGTGATAAACTAAATAGTTTATAAGAATTGTTCGGAGGTAGTATATTATAAGTTATAATTATAATATTATATGTATTATATTATAAAACAAAGTTTTATAAAACTCGATTTAAAGATTTATGTAAAGAATCTTCTTCAAAGAGAAGCTTAACGAAAGATTCCATTCAATTAATATGTGTTTAGGATTGAGTTTGGAAATGACTTATTGACTTTTTTAAAAAGCCAATAAGTTAAAACAAAATGTTTCGCATTGATAAAAGTGTTTTTCTTTTATTTTAGTTTTTCTAAAAGTTGTAATAAGTTGTTTTTAAAACCCACATAAACCTGTCTTTTTAAATACCTTTTTGAATATAAAATTATCAACCTACTTTCAATCTTTAAAATAACAACAAAACATGTAAATTTACCCATCCTTTCTAGTTATTTACTTTTTCCATCATAAAAGCCGATATAAATATTTTTTTTAAAACCTCATTTTAAAAAAGTTATAATTCAATAAACACTTTTAAGAAAAAGCCCTCTTGGAGTTAAATAAACTTTGAAAAAAATAAGCACTTCTTTTATCTATTGTTACAAAAAAGATGTATGAGTAATAAGTTTTCATCTCTTTTGCCAGCAAAAAAATAACTTATACATTTGATTTTTTTTTTATTAAAATTTTCATTGAAAACAATCAAGTTTAACCGTCTTATGGGTGCATAGATAGTTTTGTAAGATGATTTTTTCATCGGAAGCATGATAATAAAGAAGCAATTTAATAATAATAATAATAATAATAATAATAATAATAAGGATAAGAACAAAAAATATTTTTAAATGGAATATTAATATAATTGTTAGGTTGAAGGAGAGAATAACATGTGGCATTAATTGTAGTCTTTTATTATAAGTTAGATTATGTTCTTTATCTCTAAATCTTAATTAACAAACTTAGGTTTATATATTTAACTAATATAGAGAAAAAATAAATAAGACTGTTAATATATTTAGCTAAAATAGAGAAAAATTAAATAAGACTGTTAACACTTATGTATAAACTAGTAGATGTCCCGCCCGCGTTGCGGGGCGATGACCGAATAATTCTCAACCAATTAAAAAAAGACTACTATAATTTTGCTAGGAGTAAAAAAACAAAAACGATGATAAGACCGTAATTTTGGGCTCGGGGGAAAACTGTAATTTTTCAGGATTAATGAGCTAGTGTTAGGCAACTCCTTTACACGAAAAAAAAATTAAATCAAGTAAACCAATTAAAATAAAAAACCGTTATAGTTTTGGTAAAAAAACTAAAACGATGGGAAAAACGTAATTTTTAACTGAGTGTCAAATCATAATTTTAATTCGATGATAAATTGTAAACTAAATGGACCAACGGGGGAGTGCCAGTGTAACACCTCGTAAAATCACGTCCAATGATGTATTGACACGTGTAATAAACCCTAATGAAGTTAAACATTGAATTTAAGGGACTAATTTTTCGAAAAATCGAAAAACTTTGATTTTGAAAGTATTTTAAGTGTTAGCATACCTAAAATAAGTTTCTAAATAACCTCTCATGAAATTTACATTCACAAATGAGCCCCTTGGCGATCAAGTGTAGCCGTTTGCAGAATTAATTGAAAGTTTGCGCAATAGAGGGGCCTAAAGCGTCAACTTTTGAATCTACGCCTTTCGGTGACCATTTAAGCGAACGGGAGCGTAGTAACATTTATGTATATGCTTGGGAATGATCAATATGGTCCAAGGAAGGCTTGGATATCATTAAACAGCATTTCGCGCTACTTTGCGCAATTAAGGGACTATTTGCGTCAAACGGAAAAAGTATGCCGATTCGTATGATAACGGACCTTCCGGAATATAAACATGAGTTAAGAATGCCCTAATTAATCTTTATATAGTTTAGATATAGGCATAGAGGTGTTTGGTGCGCAATAATAAACTTTTAAGTCATGCAGGGACTAAAAGTGTCAAAAAGTGCACAAGTTTGCATTTACGCGCATATCTGACATTCTGAATATCTCCGGACACCCAAAAATTTATGTAAGCACTAAAATATTTTATTTTAGTGATTGGCTTGATAAAATTCCATTCGTCCCGTAATTTGGTTCGTTTTTCGCGGCCGTCCGTGTTTCGTCGTAATTAACCGAACAACGTGACCGTACGACCAAACGAACCGACATCCGACATGTTTTTGAGCATGTTTCATGTTCCCTATGTTTAGTCATAATTTTAGAGCCTTAAAAATGGTTTAACGGGCCTTAGATGTGTCGGAAATGACATTTGGAGGTGCAGTGGCCAAAACTGTCAACAATTGAAAGATGTGCTGATCAGACCTGGTCCTTACGGACCGTAAGCATGACCTCTTACGGTCCGTAAGGCATCATCAGACAGCAGAATGTTGTTTACAGCTTGTTCCAGCTGGTTCCAGGGTTTGCAAGTGGTTTTAACAAGTCTATGGGCTTGTTTAAGGGCGCCCATAGTATTCTAAATCAGGGGGTGCACTTGTACGGCTCAGATCAAAGCTCGTTTATCGAGGAACGATCTTAACGGTCTTGGAAAAACTATATAAACCCATGTTTTCTCATTCTCAACTTGCTCAATCTGCTCTTGCTCTCATTCTAGGAAGGTCCTGACCATCTTGGGAACTTCCTTCTGTCCTTTGGAACCTTCGTAAGTGTTCCTTCGTGTTTAATTCTTTAGTTTGGCGTTTTTAGCCGAAAAGTCAAACGTTTTCGATAAACGCCTTGACTTTTAAACGGTTAAGCCATTGTTCGTAACGAACATGGCTACGTGACCGTAATTAGGTATGTATTAAACCCTCAAAATGGCACATCCTAATTACCACGTTTACTTAGTTTAATTGTCATGTCAAATAAAAGTCAAATGGGTTAGTTTTAAATACAAATTCATAACTATTAAAATAAAAGTCATAAAATCAGTTTTCTCACTTTAATAACTTGGTAAATATTAGTTGAACATGCCTAAGCATGTTCAACCCGACAACTCTAAGTATAGGCTCGGTTCGGAACCGAAAGTCGCAAAAGTTGACTTTTGCTTTGACTTTCAGTTCTGACCCGATTTAGCTTAGTTTAGATATGCCTTAGGATTCCTTTAGGACCATGTTTAATGTTAGTATAACTCTCTGAGGTTATACAACTTGGATCCTTAGTTATCCTATTCATTTACATGTTTCCGATAAGTGCTTAAATGTTGACTATTATGCCCTTTTGACTATAAAACATGATTTTTGAAAAAGTAAAAGAGTAGGAACCTTAGTTACCGATTTATAAACTGGCACCCAAAATTTTATATCAGTTCGAAGTCTAGATTAACAGTTATGCTCATTAGCGTAATTAGAAAGCTTTTTATTAAATAAACGGCGTAATTAGCATATAGCCTATCTAAACCCAATTTTTTATATCAAACTTTTTACATACTGATATAAAATAATATTTTGGGATTTTTGGAGATTTTTATTTATTTTTAGGCTGAGCATAACTTAGAGTTCTAAGTATAATTCGGTTAATGCCGGTTTTGCCCTTTTAAGCTATAAAATGAGTTTTACAAATCCTTTTGACCCCAAACCTTTTGCTACTGATTTTATTTAATAAATAAAGTATTTTGAGCCTTCTGGAATTATAAAAATATCAGCTTTCCTTTGAAAACCCGAGAATGGCTCCAAATCGCCTTTTTAAGCGTTTTTAACGCATAGTATGTACTAAAACTATTTTAAACATATAATGTTGATACCTACTGAGATTTTTAGTATATTTTTATATATCAACAGTAAGTAAAAGTTTTTAAACTCAGGTTTCCAATTTTGACCTTTTAAGCCTAAGTGAAATTACTGAAATACCCCTAAGGTGCATAGTTTGGTTTTGAATGATAAATTTCACATATAGGTCATACCCTACTGATATAACTTAGTAAATTAAGTATATTTACTAGATAAATCAGACCTGTAACTCAGATTACAAATTAAACTCTTTTATAACCTTTTAAATGACCAAAATACCCCTACGGGGCATAGTTTGAGTTTAAATTCGTTTGGGGCATAATAGAAGATACCTTACTGATATCACAACATGTTTAAGGCATATTAACTCAGGGAACTTGTATATGACTCATTTGGTTACTCGTTACGCACTTGTCGCGTTCGGATCGGCTTACGTGACTAGTTTGCACATATTAGCCGAAACGAGTCAAACCATGTCATTTTCAACTCCAAATCCAGAATGTGTTTAAGTTACCCATATTAAACGAGTGTCCAAGCTTGTCGGGTCAAAACCACATTCTAAACCGGTCTTCGCTTTATCATGCGTTCGAACCATGTATTCCTTTCGAAAACTAACCGGTCTAAGCCTAAGCTTGATTAAAGACCCGTTAGGATTCTAATAGGTTATTATAAACATTCGTTCCAGATTAGGAGCCCAGTAAAAGCCATCTGTACTTGCTGTATTTGACTTATACATTGCTCAGGTAAATACTCTTAACTTATTTTCCCTATACGGGCTTGGGATACGGTACTATAAGAGTACCGCTTGGTCGGGTATGTAGTCATTTAAATCGGATTGTGATTAATGTATTTACATAACTCGCTTTATTATGTATTATTTGGTGTATGGCCCTTGGGGGTTAAATGACCATGTCCCGGATATCCTTGGCATCATTCAAAGAAATGGCCACGACCTAAGCACGGGGTGTAGGCGTACACCCGACAGATGCATATGTAAAAACTGGTAGCCCACTTAAAGGAATCAGCCTTGTGGGTATTATACCTGTGGCGTGTCAGTTAATCTAGACCGGCCCTACAAACCGGCACTGACGGACGACAAATAAGTAAGACTGTATACAAGATTATTTTAAAATAATTGTCCCAAGTTATAAAAGATATTTTTGCCTAAGTGCATCCAAATCAATTTTTAAACATTTTCAAAATGAGTCAGTTAAGTTGTATTTACCAGTGTAAACTGACGTATTTTCCAAAAAGGCTAAGTGCAGGTACTAGACGGAATAGGTTGGCTACTCCAGGCATCACTACTCAAGTCTCGAAAGCTTTAGATGCCTTTAAAGTCTGTTGAACAATTTCCTTTTTATTTGATCCGCCTGTGGATCTGTTTCAACTATTTTATGATACTCAATATTACAAATTTATTTAGTTGAAATGAATCTATCTTTTTCTTCCGCTGTGCATTTAAATATTGTGTTGTTTGACTATGATGTTATCAACTACGTCACGATACTCCCCACCAGGCCCACCGGTAATACGTGGAAATATCGGGGTGTGACAGGTTGGTATCAGAGCCAACATTGAGTGAATTAAACACTAGCCTTTTGTGTTTAATCTCAATGACACAGTAGCACATTCCTTAAACTTTCTGAGTCTAGACTTAACATAGGAATACTCCTGTCTCTATTCGGAGGATTATTGCTTTCAATTCTAAATATTTTGATAAGTCGTCAAGCAAAGAAGCCGTAATGGAAATTCTCCCCATTTGAAGCCTAGGAAAGGCCGAGCTTCGTACTGCGACTAGGATTAACGTGCAACCAAGGAGAAAACATTCAGAAATAAAATAAAGAAGAAACTCCTTTTGCTGAAGATCTTTTCCTTAGTAGTCCACATACGAACATCTTTATCTCTCAGTCCCTTCAATGACAACATTATTCCTTTTAAGACCCATTCAGGGCAATTCTGTACCTCTTTTAAAATCATTGGAATGATCATCTAAATTTCATTATATGTGAATATAATATATGAAATAAATTAAAATAACATTCCTTTTATAAGATCTACCATTATGATATAATGGCAAAACCTAAAAAGGACAAGACCTAGCTCATGAGTCATTTCAAGACAGGGCCAAGATGGTAGTTCCTCAATTAGATTCAGATCCTTATTAACATCTCAATTTAAGATTGTTCTGTGTTAAATATTAAAAAGAATCTTAAAAGTAAAACCTAGCCTAGATGTCATTTCAGACATGGCCAAGATGGTAAAACCTATTCAAAAGATTCAAATCCTTGTTAACATCTGTAATATGTTAACACTCCTGGCAGACGTAGTTCGATAAAATCACATAAATCATCCTTATACTGGATTCTCCCGAAATCCTTTCTTATTTTGTAATTTAAGCATCCATCAGGGATGCAATATTTACGGGCCATATTACTTGTCATATAAGACAAAAGACAGTCGTAGCCTACAACTCCCTGTCAAGAAAGGGCAATGAACAACGTTCAAGCCTAAATACCTTGATTCTACAAAATCAAGGTTTATAATTTAAAGTTGCCCTTGTGACTTGGCCTTTTTGTGCCATAGTTATATTTTTATTAAATCTAGGATAATTATAAAATCCTGAATAAAATAAATATCATTTCTTTTCCTGCCAGTATACATATTAAAAGAGAATCCTAAAAGGAGTAACCTAGCTAGGATGTCATTAAAAACCTAGCTATGATGGTAGAGCCTGTTTAAAAGAAATTATGATCCTTGTTAACATCTGAAAACATGTTAACACTCCCGACAATAGTGATGCGATGAAATCACACTTGTCATCTTCATATTAGGAATTTCCAAACCCCTTTATTTAGCGTAAATGATCAAGAGGAATCATGGCTAATAAACGTCGAACATGATGAACACATCAAAACATCCATTGGGATGAATACCTTCAGGCAAAGATGTATACATAAAAAGATAGTTTTATTTCATAACTTCTTGTCAAAACAATGAACTATGAAATTTTCCGATCCAAAGGAATCATCGATTATGTTTTAAAATTTCCCTAGTGACAAGGCATCTATGCCATCAGAGAGTCCTTGGGAACAAGCCCTTATGCTATATATAAAACGTCAGTATGACATTGACAGTCGTGACTTATGTCCCCTGTCTAATAAATATGTAGGGTTATATTCTGTTTAAACGCCAAAGATGGTTTATTTAAAAACCTGGGCAAAACATAATCAAATAAATTTGATACTATCTATTAGCCTATATGGTTTATTTGTACCATGGCTATTTAATCATCAAATTCGAAAATTCACCATATAATTAAACCAATTATTTCTACTTGGTTTGTAGCCTACTAAGCTTCACCATGGCCGACTCATCTGAAGCTCACAATCATCCAGCTTATCAGAATAATGATGCAAGACTGAACTTAACGTGCGCTGAGTTACAGGATATGTTAGATACAGCCGTAAACAAGGCCGTGGACCGAGCGTTAGAGGATCATAAGCGAAAGTACGATAATACCCCGAATAAGGGATTCAAAAAGGGTAAGATCGGTTCAAGCTATAACCAGTCCAAGCCAAAGGAGGCAAAACCCGAATGTAAAACCTGCATGAAGAAGCACTTCGGAAAATGCTTCTATGAACAGACCAGGGGATGTGACATCTGTAATGAAATGGATCACAAGACTCATGAGTGCAAGGATTTGAAGGACAACCAGCAGACCGGTGAAAAGACCAGATGCAAAACCTGTAGGAAATACCACCTCGGGAAATGCAGATTTGAATCTCAGCCTTCACCTTGTGAAATCTGCAAGTCCAAGGAGCATAAGACCTTGGATTGCATGAAGTTGGAAGATGCGACCTGCCATGGTTGTGGCGAAAGAGGGCACATAAAGACCCGCTGGCCAAAGAAGGCAACTAAAGGGAAATGCACTCTGGAGTCACAAGCTAGGCCTTGTGGGATTTGTAACAAGAAGGGGCACAAGACCTTGGAGTGCCAAGACATAAAGGACGCAACCTGCTATGGTTGCAATGAAATAGGGCACATCAAAACTAATTGCCCTAATAAAACCAAGAAGCCCGAGGGGACTAAGAAGACCGAAGATGGAAGCTCTCAAGTAAATGCTCAAGAGGCTATTCAGGATGACATTGTCACAACAGGTACTTCCTTTATCAATAACGCTCATGCTAGAGTATTATTTATTCAGGTTCAGATAAGTCTTTCATAGACAAGAGATTTTGTAAATCGTTAAATCTGCCTGTTAAAACTCTAAGCATTAAGTATAAGGTAGAATTGGCAGATAGTACCTCAGAGACTGCTCCATCAATATTAGATGGATGTTTATATCCATTAGGAATCATTCTTTTCCGCTGTCCTTGTTTTCATTAAAATAGAGGGACTCGATATAGTGATAGGAATGGATTGGTCATCTTGTAACCAAGCCCATATTGTGGGTAATAAGAAGCAAGTAGTTATCAAGACTCCTTATGGTGAGCCTTTGACAATTCAAGGAGACACTGGGTATGGATTGCCTAAGCAATTGTTGAATATGGTATTTAATACCAAAGATTCGAGTATGGAAAACTCAGAGGAGACAAACAACAGTCGCGATGCTGGAGATGTGACAAATGTTAATGGTGCATCCAATGTGAACCTCAATGTTAATAAAGTTAATCTCCAAAACTGCAATTAACGCGGCTGTTAGAAAGGCTATGAGAAAAGTCATGAAAAAGTTTCAAAGTCTGCTTATTATAAATCCATTATGGATCTACCTCAGCTACTCACGTTTTATAGATTAAGAAATAACCAGTCAAAGCTGAGACTGCCCTAAAATTTGTCAAAGATTATGCAGCTAAGTGTAAAAGGTTTAAGAATGGATATGTATAACCCTCCTGATGGATGATTAGAGGCAGTTCACATTAATAATGACACTAGATAAATCCCTTATTGTGATTTTATTGTTAAGAGTTACGTTTGGTTTCAGATATCGCTAAGTCTCTCATAAAACCATAAGCTTAGCAAACTTTTAGAAATTGTCCCGTAGAAACCCCAGATGTTAAGTGTAAGGTAAAACTTACAGGCGAAATCATAAGAACCATTTCTTCTGTTCCTGTCAGAAACCTTCAGGCATAAATTTAAAAAAAAAAGTACCCTCTCTAGAGGAAGTACGTCAGCATATATAGTTGATATCTCTTTAATCTCTATCGATTGCGAATACCAGATGGCATGATAAAAGCACCGTATGAGGATTGGTGTATCTTAATATGTCCCATAGATTGCTTCCATGCCTGATCAGTATGGAGGTTTAATGCATGGGCCACAAAGATATCCCGATGGTCATATGGTACTAAAGTCAACTAATGGTATTCAAAGAAGATATCCAGAATGGAATTGTCCAAGTAAATATCTTCAATTAAGGAATTCATGGACTCGTAACATAAATGTGTCACTTATCTGACACAGAATATAATTGATGAACTGAAGCCCGAGATTTGGAAAAATCTCTGTAACCTCCTTGTGTTTTGATCACCTTCTCCTAAGATTACCCTGTTTACCTCCTGAAAGGAAAGTAGAGTTAAGATCAACATCCCATTTAGAGTTGTATTATTATGAAATCTCCAAGACGGCTAGTGCCATCATTGGAAGAATCAGAACCCTGATTAAGTAAGTTTTAAAATAGAGGATTCATATAGCCTAACTCGATATTATGAGAATTTGGTATAGTTAATTAAGAAAGACGGTTCATTTTGCTTATGCATTGATTACAGCAACCCTAATTAGGCAACAACTAAGAATTTCCATCAGCTGCCCAGGATCGTCGATTTGTTAGACCAATGACAAGGATTTGCTATTCCTTAAAATTAGTTTTAAGCAGTGGTTGGAATAACCATCTCACCTTAAGAATAAGCTTTTCTATAATAGTTGTTATATAAGTATCAAGGCTGCTCCTTTGGAGACCTTGTATAAATGGAATGTTAAACATTTATTGTTGGATAAAAGATTTGTAAGTCCAATTACCAGGATCTGAAAGTTGCCTTGGAAACAACGAATAAGATCATACGAAATCATCTGTAAGTTGCCAGTATTCGGTAGAAAATCAAGGATTAAAGAGAGTAGCAACCCTCTTAAGTTCTTGTTAAAGAATAAGGTTCAACAAAGGATATCACCCTGGAAAGGTGTGCCAATTTGATTATCAGACTAGTTAAACTCTGAATATATATAGAATCATTCGAGGGAATCGAATGTATCAAGATCAAATAGCTTATAAGCTAAAACCTATTTAAGAAGCTTGGCGGAGCTCGCAATACATTGCACACTAATGACTTAAGGATGTGTTTCACCAATAAGCCGAGAAGCACTATCACATAATAATATGCAGATTGATGATATGATGAGCAATCTGTATCGATTGAGGATCGACAGGTTAAGAAGCTCCAAAAAGAATATATGTATAATTGTATATATTATAGAGGTCAATTTGGGAGCTTGGAGAAGTTCCAGATAGGCTATAGAAGTTAAGTCCATTATACGACAAAAAGAACTTCCAGCATTTTAGCAAATCTCGAGGTCGAGATTTCTTTTAAGGGGGTGAGGATGTAACACCTCGTAAAATCACGTCCAATGATGTATTGACACGTGTAATAAACCCTAATGAAGTCAAACATTGAATTTAAGGGACTAATTTTTCAAAAAATCGAAAAACTTTGATTTTGAAAGTATTTTAAGTGTTAGCATACCTAAAATAAGTTTCTAAATAACCTCTCATGAAATTTACATTCACAAATGAGCCCCTTGGCGATCAAGTGTAGCCGTTTGCAGAATTAATTGAAAGTTTGCGCAATAGAGGGGCCTAAAGCGTCAACTTTTGAATCTACGCCTTTCGGTGACCATTTAAGCGAACGGGAGTTATGTATATGCTTGGTAATGATCAATATGGTCCAAGGAAGGCTTGGATATCATTAAACAGCATTTCGCGCTACTTTGCGCAATTAAGGGACTATTTGCGTCAAACGGCAAAAGTATGCCGATTCGTATGGTAACGGACCTCCCGGAATATAAAAATGAGTTAAGCATGCCCTAATTAATCTTTATATAGCTTAGATATAGGCATAGAGGTGTTTGGTGTGCAATAATAAACTTTTAAGTCATGCAGGGACTAAAAGTGTCAAAAAGTGCACAAGTTTGCATTTACGTGCATATCTGACATTCTGAATATCTCCGGACACCCAAAAATTTATGTAAGCACTAAAATATTTTATTTTAGTGATTGGCTTGATAAAATTCCATTCGTCGCGTAATTTGGTTCGTTTTTCGCGTCCGTCCGTGTTTCGTCGTAATTAACCGAACAACGTGACCGTACGACCAAACGAACCGACATCCAACATGTTTTTGAGAATGTTTCATGTTCCCTATGTTTAGGCATAATTGTAGAGCCTTAAAAATGGTTTAACGGGCCTTAGATGTGTCGGAAATGACATTTGGAGGTGCAGGGGCCAAAACTGTCAACAATTGAAAGATGTGCTGATCAGACCTGGTCCTTACGGACCGTAAGCATGACCTCTTATGGTCCGTAAGGCATCATCAGACAGCAGAATATTGTTTACAGCTTGTTCCAGCTGGTTCCAGGGTTTGCAAGTGGTTTTAACAAGTCTATGGGCTTGTTTAAGGGCGCCCATAGTATTCTAAATCAGGGGGTGCACTTGTACGGCTCAGATCAAAGCTCGTTTATCGAGTAACGATCTTAACGGTCTTGGAAAAACTATATAAACCCATGTTTTCTCATTCTCAACTTGCTCAATCTGCTCTTGCTCTCATTCTAGGAAGGTCCTGACCATCTTGGGAACTTCCTTCTGTCCTTTGGAACCTTCGTAAGTGTTCCTTCGTGTTTAATTCTTTAGTTTGGCGTTTTTAGCCGAAAAGTCAAACGTTTTCGATAAACGCCTTGACTTTTAAACGGTTAAGCCATTGTTCGTAACGAACATGGCTACGTGACCGTAATTAGGTAGGTATTAAACCCTCAAAATGGCACCTCCTAATTACCATGTTTACTTAGTTTAATTGTCGGGTCAAATAAAAGTCAAATGGGTTAGTTTTAAATAAAAATTCATAACTATTAAAATAAAAGTCATAAAATCAGTTTTCTCACTTTAATAACTTGGTAAATATTAGTTGAACATGCCTAAGCAGGTTCAACCCGACAATTCTAAGTATAGGCTCGGTTCGGAACCGAAAGTCGCAAAAGTTGACTTTTGCTTTGACTTTCAGTTCTGACCCGATTTAGCTTAGTTTAGATATGCCTTAGGATTCCTTTAGGACCATGTTTTATGTTAGTATAACTCTCTGAGGTTATACAACTTGGATCCTTAGTTATCCTATTCATTTACATGTTTCCGATAAGTGCTTAAATGTTGACTATTATGCCCTTTTGACTATAAAACATGATTTTTGAAAAAGTAAAAGAGTAGGAACCTTAGTTACTGATTTATAAACTGGCACCCAAAATTTGATATCAGTTCGAAGTCTAGATTAACAGTTATGCTCATTAGCGTAATTAGAAAGCTTTTTATTAAATAAACGGCGTAATTAGCATATAGCCTATCTGTTAGGGGTCATTTTCTTAACATACGTATCCTGACCAATATCCTGCCTTTGTTTGTTCATTTGTGACCAGGATGCTGGAAGAGGATATTGCTAACATCTTGGGCGATATCCTGAGGCTTATTGAATTAACCACGTGCAGATTAGGGGCTGAGACTTGCTAACGGTCAAGAGGACTTCTTCTCCTCAAGACTCGGACGAATTTGTTGAGGAAGAGACGTTGAGCCCGAAAGACCAGGTCTACAACGTTCGAAGAAGGAATATTCGGTGGATCCCGCAAGTTTAGGGTAGTTTGTTATTTTATCTTTACTATAAATAGATGGGGGCGGATCAGCTTAGAACACACACAATTTTTCACTAACACTCTCATACACTTTCACTCTCTAGCTCATTGCAAACACCACACTTGTATTCAAGTTTCGTTGTAACACTTAGTCGATCCGTACCACATCCTGCACTGTATCCTGATTTTTGAAGCAATAAAAGAACTAGGCAGCTGCGATTGTCAGCTCCCGAGGTTTTATGCGGGCGATCTAGATTGATCAAGGGCTTTCCTCGTACATCTCGTGTCGTTTACTTTACTTTTGCTCATTGTTTGATCATAGATACAGCTCTATATCCTGAGCCGTATCCTAAAACTGTTTTTACAATTAACTTGATTAACATATTTTCAACACTCATTTCTAGCACACTACCTCACTTAACTAATTTGATCACTTAATTACTTCGGTAATTTTTGACCAAAACAATTTGGCGCCCACCGTGGGGCAAGTGGTGCTCTCTTTACTAAAATTTTTTGTCAAATCGCTAATCGGTTTTCTATTTTCAAAACTTTTTGCCACATTGTCCATAATGGCCTCAAGATCAAACGTGAGTTCCTCTACTATGTCTGCTATGACTTCTGCTACCACCGGTTCGGTGCTTCCACCACCTCCACCAAGGATGCCAGCTTCTACACAATCTCAAGATGTTATCCCTACTCGGAGTGTCCAGGGATCTGCTCCCGTTTTAGCTTCTAATGATGAAATTTTAACCTTATTTGGAAGTGTGCAGGAACAAATGAGGCAGCAACAGGAAACAAACCAAATGCTTTTGAGGGAAATACAACTCCTGAAGTCTGGCTCGAGCAGATCTGCTGAAGACAATGTCACTCCATTACACCCCAGAGCGTTGAACTTTAGTTCAGTTGTGTATACCGAGGATAACAGGGGGAATATCGTGCCCAGTCTTCCTCAGAATCATACTCCTGAAATACCCTCCTCGGTCAGGATGTCAACCATGAGGAGTTCAGGATATGCTTCAGGATATGGGCAAAATCCTCCAATGGGTAACGTGTCGAATAATAATAATACTCATGCTACTAACAGTGGTGGATCTTTGCAGGATACAGGTGTAACATTCGCGCTTACCAGGGAACTTCAGAAGTTGAAGGACATGATATCTAGTGTACCTGGGGTGGTCCAGCCGATCCCAGAAGTGTCTCAAGACAGCCACAAGATATCTCGTTTTGCATATCCTATCTGTGATGCTGAGATCCCAAAGAGATTCCAAACTCCCAACATGAAGCTTTATGATGGGAGTACGGATCCTGAGGAGCATATTGCTCAGTATAGGGAAAGAATGGAGATTAACCCTATCCCTCCGGAGCTCAAGGAAGCGTGCTTGTGCAAGGGATTTGGTTCTACTCTAACAGGGTCGGCCTTAAAATGGCTATTAAACGTTCCTCCTCACTCAATTACTTCATTTGCTCATTTGGTTAATTTATTTAACAGTCAATTTTCTTGTAGTCGGAGTTTTGAGAAACTAACCAGTGATCTTTACAGGATAACTCAAGGGCCTCAGGAATCCTTGAGGGATTATGTGAACAAATTCAGTCGAGAATCCTTGGATATCCCACATCTTGATGTTGCAACAGCTGTGCAAGCTTTCAAGATGGGATTACAAAAGGATTCTCAATTTTATCAGGATCTTGTAATGAATCCCTGCAGGAATCTCGACGAAGCTCGTAACAGGGCTTTGAGATATATCCGTCTGGAAGATGACAGGAAGATGCAAGAAAGGATGAACTCATCCAACACTTATGAGTCAACTAATAGGAAGTCAGAATCCTCGTTCAAGTCGTATCGGCCTAAGCCGTATGGTAGAAATGAGAACAAAAGAGTGAATGCTGTCGAAGATGAGGATCCTGAAGAGTATCCTGAGTTGTCCGAATATTGCTTTTCTGTTAATATTCCTGAATTGATGTATGCTATGCAGGGTCTAGGAGACAAGGCTAGGTGGCCTCGAAAGAATCAACAAAAGGCTGACTGGAAAGATAAGTCAAAATGGTGCGCTTTCCATGAAGATTTCAGACATGTGACTGAGGATTGCATTGCTCTAAGGAAAGAAATAAGCTATCTTCTAAGCAAGGGATATCTGAAAGATCTCCTAGGAAGAAAGAAGAATAAGGGTCAGGATACTGAGAAGGATCCTGAGCGAGCAGCATCACCTCCCTCGGATGCCAAGATAATCAACTTCATTTCGGGAGGATCCGACATTTGTGGGACCTCGTATTCGGCAGCAAAGAGACATGCAAAGGAAGCTAAGGCCGAAAGGGGAGACAAACCCGTCAGGATGACTACCCTCACAACTGACAAAGTGATCACTTTTGATGCAGATGACAGGGATACTGTCCAGGATCCTCACCATGATGCTCTGGTAATAACGTTATATGTGGCTAACCATTTTGTACGCAGGATACTGGTTGATAATGGCAGCTCCGTCAACATAATCCAACTAGAAACTCTGAAGAGAATGAATGTATCTCCAATGGATATCACTTCAAAGTCTACTGTGCTTGTTGGGTTCAGTGGAGAGGCTAGAAACACAGTGGGAGAAATAAAGTTGCCAGTATACGTTGAAGGAGTCAACTCGATACAACGTTTCTGTGTGATGGATTCTCTATCCTGCTATAACATCATACTGGGAAGACCGTGGATTCACGATATGAAGGCCGTGCCATCAACATATCACCAATGCATCAAGATACCTACCCCTTGGGGAGTGGTCAAAGTTGATAGTGATCAGCAGGAGGCGAAAGAATGCTACTCATCCTCGATGAAATACTCAACCAAACCTAGTGCAGCATAGCAATTAAAGACACGGGCCCAGGATATCGTGGAGGATCCGGAGCAGGATGTGAAGAAAATTATCCTGGACCATGATAATCCTGATATTTCGGTGCTCGTAGGGACCAATATCCCTCAGGATATTGAAGAACAATTGATTAACTTTTTGAAATGCAGGATGTCTACGTTTGCATGGAAGCATGAGGATATGACAGGCATATCCAAAGATATTATCACTCATAAGCTTGGAATTGATAAATCATTCAAGCCTGTGCAGCAAAAAAGAAGGAAATTTGCTCCTGAGCGGAACACAATTATCCAGGAGGAAGTTGAGAGATTATTAAAATCCAGAATGATCAGGGAGGTTAAGTTCCCAAGGTGGCTAGCAAACGTGGTTGTAGTACAGAAGAAAAATGGGAAATGGAGAGTTTGTGTAGACTACACAGACTTGAACAAAGCTTGTCCTAAAGACCCATTTCCTCTTCCCCACATTGATGCAATGGTAGATGCCACTGCCGGGCATGAAATGCTGACTTTCATGGACGCATCCTCAGGATTCCAACAGATCCAAATGGAGCCTTCTGACCAGGAGGATACTGCCTTCATGACACCAACAGGTATTTATTGTTATACAGCTATGTCTTTTGGTTTGAAAAATGCAGGTGCAACATACCAAAGATTGGTAAACATGATGTTCAAAGACAAACTGGGGGACACCATGGAGGTGTACATCGACGATATGGTGGTAAAGTCAAAGAAAGCTCAGGATCACCTCCAGGATATTAAAGGAGCGTTTGATATCCTGGATCAGTATAACATGAAGCTGAATCCTGCTAAGTGCCATTTTGGAGTAGGAGCAGGGAAATTCCTAGGATATATGGTGACCAAAAGAGGAATAGAAGCAAGCCCGGAGCAGATTAAAGCCATCCTGGATATTAAATCACCCTCAAATATGAAGGATGTTCAACGATTAACAGGGCGAGTGGCAGCATTGAATAGATTTATCTCAAGATCTTCAGAAAAATGTAAAGATTTTTATGATATCCTGAAGAAGAACAAAAAATTCGAGTGGGGTGAGAAGCATGAAGCAGCCCTACAAGATTTGAAACGATATCTCTCAACCGCACCTCTATTGATGAAACCTGAAAATAGTGAACCACTATCCCTGTACCTTGCTGTATCAGGGAACGCTGTAAGTGCCGTTCTCATAAAAGACCATGAAGGTCAGCAATATCCTGTTTATTATGTTAGTAAAAGTTTGTTAGATGCTGAAACTAGGTACTCTCATTTAGAAAAATTAATACTAGCATTAGTTATGGCATCAACAAAACTTAGACATTACTTTGAGACACATAGGATACACGTTAAAACAAATTATCCTGTCAAAAATGTACTTAGGAAACCGGAAATGTCGGGTAGAATGGCTAAGTGGTCAGTAAAGTTAAGTGCCTATGATTTAGTATATGAACCTAGGAATGCCATAAAGTCTCAGGCTTTAGCTGACTTTGTGGCTGATTTTAGTAGCGACATTCAGGATGAGGTAGACCTAGAAGTTCAACAGCTAGGAGAATCCTCAGGATCCTGGACATTATATACTGATGGTGCATCTAATATAAGAGGAGTAGGATTAGGAATACTACTAAAATCGCCACAGGGGGACATATTACCCCAGGCTATTAGGTGTGAATTTCCTGCTACTAATAATGAAGCAGAGTATGAGGCTTTAATTGCAGGATTATAGTTGGCTAAGAGCATGAGTATCAAAAATTTGCAAGTATATGTTGACTCTTTGTTAATTACTAACCATTTTAATGGATCCTATGCAGTTAAGGGTGAGAAATTAATCGAGTATCTCGATATTCTCAAAAAATTAGCAGGATATTTCGATGTTTTTATACTTGAACAGGTACCAAGGGAGGATAATGCTGAAGCGGATGCCTTAGCAAATTTGGGATCATCGATCAAGATACCTGAAGGGACGCAAATACCAATATTACATGTCCTAGATCCTGCAACGAATCCTCAGGATAAAGAAGTAGCTGGTATTCAGGATCCTGGAGTAGAACATCCTGAAGAGGATCCTAAATCCTGGACGGCTCCAATCATGAAATACCTCAAAGAAGGACACATCCCTGGAAATGAAAATCCTAAGGCATTTAGAATGAAGGTATCACGATTCACTATTATAGATAATATTTTATACAAGAAATCTCTTGCAGGACCGTATTTGAGGTGCTTGGATGATCCTGAAGCCAAGGAAGTACTTCAGGATATACATGAAGGGGATTGTGGTAACCATGCTGGGGGCAGGTCGCTATTCTCAAAAGTATTAAGGACAGGATATTATTGGCCAACAATGAGAAAAGATGCCGCAGAATATGCTCGAAGATGTGACGCATGTCAAAGACATAGTAACATACTGCATCAACCTGCTGAACCATTGTATCCTATTGTTTCCCCTTGGCCATTTATGAAGTGGGGTATGGATATAGTGGGAAAGCTACCAAAAGCTCCGGGAGGAAAAGTCTTTATGCTAGCAATGACGGATTATTTCTCTAAGTGGGTTGAAGCAGAAGCATTTGTTCAAGTAAGAGACCAAGAAGTAGTATCCTTCATCAAGAGAAACATCCTGACCAGATTCGGAGTACCAGCTAAGATAATCTGTGACAATGGTTCTCAGTTCATAAGCAAGAGGACTACGGACTTTTGCAAGAGTTGGGGAATCAAAATGATCACGTCTACTCCGGTACATCCTCAAGCAAATGGACAAGCAGAATCCTCAAACAAGATAATTGTCAATAACTTAAAGAAAAGGCTTGGAGCCAAAAAAAGGAAGATGGGCAGAAGAATTACCCTTTGTTTTATGGGCTGATAGGACAACGGTAAAGAATGCAACTGGCCAAACCCCATTTTCCTTGGTGTTTGGAGCAGAAGCAATGATTCCAACGGAAATGACAATACCTACTGCAAGATCTGTCTTAAGTGATCCTGAGCAGAATCCTGAAGCCTTGAGTCAGGATTTAGACACTATAGATGAAAAGAGAGATGCGGCAAGGCTAAGGATGGCAGCATATCAACAGAGAATATCCAGGGCATATAACAATAATATTAGAACCAGAAGATTTAAGGTTGGAGATTGGGTGTTAAGAAAGGCTTTTCAAAATACTACTAATCCTGCCGATGGCAAGTTAGCTCCAAAATGGGAAGGACCATATGAAGTTGAATCAGAAGCAGGGAAAGGAGCATACAGACTCAAGAATATGGAGGGGGATATGCTACCGAGATCTTGGAATGCTATACACCTTAAGCTCTATTTCAAGTGAGTTTAGAATTCAATTTCTAACTCAGAATGGTATGAATTCTATCTTTTTTAAATATGTTTTGGTTTAATTTATTCTTTGAAACTCAATACTGACTTAAGCATCGGAGGGGTGTTAGCCAAGCTAACACCCACCTTAGTTTACAATTGTTTTGCAAGATATGTTTCAGGATATAGCTCCAGGATATGCACTCAGGATAACTCAGAAGATTAGAGGATTGGCCCCCTCTCTCACGTTTAAGGGATACTGATCCCTTCACAGGTTTAAAGGTATTCACCTTTCTTCCGAATTGGGTTTAAACACCCCGCCTGGAGCGCAAGTTATTCAGGGATAGTTCAAGGTGGCGGGACCAGTCCATGTAAAAGTGGCTGACAATTTCGTTACTGTTGGCTATATCCTGAATCCTAAAGGTATATGAGGATTGATCACCCTCTCTCATGAAAGGGTATTTTCATACTCTCTAAGGTTTAAAGGTTTTCACCTTTCTAAGTCTTGGAGTTTATACACTCCCGCCTGTAGCGCATGAAAAGTTGGGATTTTCCCCAGGATACAAGGGATTTATCTCCAGTACATCCTTGGGTTTTACCCTTGAGACGTAAAAAATTGCCTATGGAAACTGACATTCAGAAGATTTCTAAAGTATTTGAAGACATTGTATACAGGGGACATTCCCACCAAGGTGGTGGTGTAAAGCTAAAAGGATGAAGTTTGCAACCAATGCGCTAAGTACCTTGCACAGGGGACATCTTCATTGGAAGAGTTGCAAAGGGATTGAAGTTTGGTAATAGGTTTATACCCTATTTCTGGTATGATCTTTCCTTTGTAAACATCATCTAAGTTTTTAGTAACATTATATTAAGTATCCTGATATATTCTCGAAGTCCTTTTCAGGATATTTGATTAGGGTGTTTGAAACCAGTATTAGTTTGGAACTCTGATCATTTAAATATTATCAAAACTTGGTTTTAAAAAGATAGACTATTTTCTACTTTCTAAAGAAATTTTTACAAAGTTGAAGGAACGTTTGGAAGATCTATCTAATAAAAGGCTTTTGCAGTATGTTGCTGAGCATACTGATCATGATATTTTATAAGATAACAATACAAAATCTTTACAAAGCTAAGAGTAACACCAAGTAATGCAAGGTAACAGAAAATAAGTCAAAAGATAGTTATATTATTAACAAGTCAAAAGTTGTGCTTTTGGTTTCACCTAAAACCAAGGCCCATCCGCCAAAAGCACGATCAGTTTTTACCATATTAGTGTTACGGTTGCCGGATATATCTCAAAATAGGACCTGTCCACCTACAACCGTTATCACATTCAAAACAAGTTATACTAATTGATGACCAAGGGCTTCGTCCTAAAACCTAGGACCCATCCACCTTTGGTCATCACATTGTTCTAGTGCAGGAAAAGTAAATTGTTCAAAGACAGGAAAAGTAAATTGTTTATGCAACCACAACCATGAAATTAAAAAGTGGGCTCCGGCCTTGGCACATACATCCATCATCGCCCACTCCGCTGCCTAAGGGGCAGCATCCTCTTGAACAGCAACCTCCTTCCCAACGTTTGCACCAGCATCAGCCTCGGGATTCTTCTCAGCACCATCACCAGCATTGGCCGCCTCCTCTGCCGCCTTAGAAGGCTCTTCACCAGTATGTTTTGCAGGATGAGCAACGGGATGACCTCCGAGGCCCTGTAGTTTCTCCTCCCAAGCCTTTACATTCCAGGAGGGGCATTCAAAACCCAAATCCATGGCCTCGTAAGCCATCCTTATCCTGGCTTGGAGAAGAGAGACGACCACGGATGCTTTGAGGCTATCCCGATATGAGCTCATATTCTGCTGATATTGAAGAAGGGCGGCATCTAGCTTGGCTTGAGCATCCTCATTAGCTTTGTGGAGGGCAGCTTGATGTTCCTGAGTCATTGCCTTGTATTTGTCTTCATAATGCTGGGATTTGGCAGCCGCAATGGTTCCTTGGTCAGCTATGGTGGCTTGAGCTTTCTCCAGCTGGATCTTTAACATCTTGTTAAGCCCGCAAGCGTCTTCATACAAATGCATAAGACGATCCAGACCCTATCGATAAAGACACAGGTATTAATGTGAAAAATAAGCAGGATAAAGACTAACATACTTGTGCAGGATATCGAAAAGAAAATTCTACCTGTTTGAGGAATGAGGTGGCTTCATTGAACCCATGATTCTCAAGAGAGAATGTTTCAGAAACAGCTGGGGAGTCAGTCTCCTTTCTCTTCCGAGAGCTGGATGCCCGGGTCCTGGATGCCGGAGGGCCTTTGGGAGCAGAAACAGTTTTCGAGGAGCTAGGCTTTGGTGTAGCAGACGACTTTGGCTTGGATTCTTGTTTGGTGGGTTCAAGGCTGGAGTAGCAATCCAATTCGTCAAGTTCGAAACCTTCAAGGTTGACGACTGGTACTACATAAGGGAAGATATTCTTAAACTCATCATATTTTTGAAAAATAATTAATATATGATAATGTGCTTACCAGACATTTCTGAGCTTGATTTTTGGTGAGAATCTGTAAGAGACAGGGAAAAAGTTCTTTCTCTGGCAGGAAGACGGTAGATTTCCTTGATCTTGGATTCGGATTCTGCACTGGGAGGCACTAAATCTCTGAAATTCGCTGCATAAAAACATTAGAATATAAGTCCGGGATACAGTTTGAAGATATGATTGGGGGTATTCCTAAAACCCTAAATCCTACCCTTGGTTAACCATTTAACCGGTAGATCGAAACCCTTATCAATAGAGTCTCTTTTTACGAAAAAGAATTTTCGTCGCCATCGATCCTCGTTCTTGGTGGCTTTAAGGACCAAAGGGTTCTTGATGGAAAACAGAAGAAAACGGTGATTGCCATGGGATCTCAACCGGTATGCTATAGGAAGGTCCTCAACAAGTAGGTTAGGAAAATGACGAGATTTGATTTGATCCAACACTATCAAGACTCGCCAGACCATTGGCATAACTTGGGCGTAGCTAAGGCCGGTGAGGTCGAAAAAGCTAGAGATAAAGGGTGGAAATGGGTACCGGAGTCCAAAAGAGAAAGGATAAGTGAAAAAACAAACCCACTCGTCGGATGACGCGTCCGATCGGGCTTCCTGGTCGAAGGGGCGAAAGACTGTTCCGGTGGGAAAGGCACCGGAATCTTTAAGAGCAGCGATGTCAGCATTGTTGAAGCAGCAAATCTCCTTTGCTGGATCGGTGATGAAGTTTTGACTTATGAGGGTTGAGGCTGGTCGGTCTGATCGGGATTTCGTTCGTGGTGCCATGAAGAGTATTGAGCAAATTAAGAGAAATTCAAGAAAGGAGAATAGAAAAGAAGATACCTGATGTTCACTTGCAGATAAGGATAACCATGATAAGGAGCCCCTCGGTTAATATAGGATGAATATAGGGGGGTAAAGAGTAAATAATGCCTTGGAAGTTGCACCGCTGTCATTTCAAGGGTCTAGTCGTATTAATTACTTTAAGTCATGAGGTGAAACTTTTGAAATATATCCGTTGGATTGGTATCCCAACCGATATATTTGGGGACAATTGTTAGGGGTCATTTTCTTAACATACGTATCCTGACCAATATCCTGCCTTTGTTTGTTCATTTGTGACCAGGATGCTGGAAGAGGATATTGCTAACATCTTGGGCGATATCCTGAGGCTTATTGAATTAACCACGTGCAGATTAGGGGCTGATACTTGCTAACGGTCAAGAGGACTTCTTCTCCTCAAGACTCGGACGAATTTGTTGAGGAAGAGACGTTGAGCCCGAAAGACCAGGTCTACAACGTTCGAAGAAGGAATATTCGGTGGATCCCGCAAGTTTAGGGTAGTTTGTTATTTTATCTTTACTATAAATAGATGGGGGCGGATCAGCTTAGAACACACACAATTTTTCACTAACACTCTCATACACTTTCACTCTCTAGCTCATTGCAAACACCACACTTGTATTCAAGTTTCGTTGTAACACTTAGTCGATCCGTACCACATCCTGCACTGTATCCTGATTTTTGAAGCAATAGAAGAACTAGGCAGCTGCGATTGTCAGCTCCCGAGGTTTTATGCCGGCGATCTAGATTGATCAAGGGCTTTCCTCGTACATCTCGTGTCGTTTACTTTACTTTTGCTCATTGTTTGATCATAGATACAACTCTATATCCTGAGCCGTATCCTAAAACTGTTTTTACAATTAACTTGATTAACATATTTTCAACACTCATTTCTAGCACACTACCTCACTTAACTAATTTGATCACTTAATTACTTCGGTAATTTTTGACCAAAACACTATCTAAACCCAATTTTTGATATCAAACTTTTTACCTACTGATATAAAATAATATTTTGGGATTTTTGGAGATTTTTATTTATTTTTAGGCTGAGCATAACTTAGAGTTCTAAGTATAATTCGGTTAATGCCGGTTTTGCCCTTTTAAGCTATAAAATGAGTTTTACAAATCCTTTTGACCCCAAACCTTTTGCTACTGATTTTATTTAATAAATAAAGTATTTTGAGCCTTCTGGAATTATAAAAATATCAGCTTTCCTTTGAAAACCCGAGAATGGCTCCAAATCGCCTTTTTAAGCGTTTTTAACGCATAGTATGTACTAAAACTATTTTAAACATATAATGTTGATACCTACTGAGATTTTTAGTATATTAACAGTAAGTAAAAGTTTTTAAACTCAGGTTTCCAATCTTGACATTTTAAGCCTAAGTGAAATTACCGAAATACCCCTAAGGTGCATAGTTTGGTTTTGAATGATAAATTTCACATATAGGTCATACCCTACTGATATAACTTAGTAAATTAAGTATATTTACTAGATAAATCAGACCTGTAACTCAGATTACAAATTAAACTCTTTTATAACCTTTTAAATGACCAAAATACCCCTACGGGGCATAGTTTGAGTTTAAATTCGTTTGGGGCATAATAGAATATACCTTACTGATATCACAACATGTTTAAGGCATATTAACTCAGGGAACTTGTATATGACTCATTTGGTTACTCGTTACGCACTTGTCGCGTTCGGATCGGCTTACGTGACTAGTTTGCACATATTAGCCGAAACGAGTCAAACCATGTCATTTTCAACTACAAATCCAGAATGTGTTTAAGTTACCCATATTAAACGAGTGTCCAAGCTTGTCGGGTCAAAACCACATTCTAAACCGGTCTTCGCTTTATCATGCGTTCGAACCATGTATTCCTTTCGAAAACTAACCGGTCTAAGCCTAAGCTTGATTAAAGACCCGTTAGGATTCTAATAGGTTATTATAAACATTCGTTCCAGATTAGGAGCCCAGTAAAAGCCATCTGTACTTGCTGTATTTGACTTATACATTGCTCAGGTAAATACTTTTAACTTATTTTCCCTATACGGGCTTGGGATACGGTACTATAAGAGTACCGCTTGGTCGGGTATGTAGTCATTTAAATCGGATTGTGATTAATGTATTTACATAACTCACTTTATTCTGTATTATTTGGTGTATGGCCCTTGGGGGTTAAATGACCATGTCCCGGATATCCTTGGCATCATTCAAAGAAATGGCCACGACCTAAGCACGGGGTGTAGGCGTACACCCGACAGATGCATATGTAAAAACTGGTAGCCCACTTAAAGGAATCAGCCTTGTGGGTATTATACCTGTGGCGTGTCAGTTAATCTAGACCGGCCCTACAAACCGGCACTAACGGACGACAAATAACTAAGACTGTATACAAGATTATTTTAAAATAATTGTCCCAAGTTATAAAAGATATTTTTGCCTAAGTGCATCCAAATCAATTTTTAAACATTTTCAAAATGAGTCAGTTAAGTTGTATTTACCAGTGTAAACTGACGTATTTTCCAAAAAGGCTAAGTGCAGGTACTAGACGGAATAGGCTGGCTACTCCAGGCATCACTACTCAAGTCTCGAAAGCTTTAGATGCCTTTAAAGTCTGTTGAACAATTTCCTTTTTATTTGATCCGCATGTGGATCTGTTTCAACTATTTTGTGATACTCAATATTACAAATTTTATTTAGTTGAAATGAATCTATATTTTGCTTCCGCTGTGCATTTAAATATTGTGTTGTTTGACTATGATGTTATCAACTACGTCACGATACTCCCCACCGGGCCCACCGGTAATACGTGGAAATATCGGGGTGTGACAGCCAGGAAGTTGCTGGCACGACTGTAATTTTACACTGGGGGCAAATTTGTAATGTCACCAGGAAAACAAAAAAAAACGAGGAGGAAAATGTAAATTTAAGTTGAGGGTAAAATCATAACCTGGCTGTGAGAAAAAAACTAATGGCAAAACTATAAATTTATACGGAGCAAAAGCGTAATTTTGAACCGAGGGCAAAATTGGAATTTTTAGTTGGAAAAGCGTAAATTTATTTTTAAGTGGGGGGTAAAAACATAATTTTCAACTGATGGGAAAATCGTATTTTTTACGGAAAAAAAACTTATGGCAAAACTGTAAATTGAAACGGGGCAAAATCGTAATTTTTAACCGGGGGCAAAATTGAAATATTTAGTTGGGAGCATAAGCGTAAATTTATTTTTAAGTGAGGGCAAAAACACAATTTTAACTGATGGCAAAATCGTAATTTTAAAGGAGGATAAAATCGTAAATTTGTTGGGCCAATAGGGAAGTGCCAGACAGCTGCTGCCTGGCACTATTGAAGTTGCTGCCTATTTTGCCCAATAAAGGGGCAGACCTATTGCCTTGTCGGCGGCCGACACTTAATAATTAATGTAGTAGTTGTTAATTGATAATGAGAACTTTTAAAAAACATTTAAACTTTGTATCTAGCTTTATTTAACAAAAATGAAATGGTTCATCAATCATATTAATCAATCTACATCCTCATTATTTCCGTATCATTTTTTTGTCGGCTTATATTATATGGGTCATATTATATATGTTTCTTTGCAACGTGGAAGCTGTTTTTTTTTTAAACTTATACGTGGAGATTATTTTAAAACGTGAATGCTGTTTTTCTTCCTTCAAACAAACCAATAAATATTAATACGTGTCGCAATTAACGGGCCGTGCAAGCACGTCAAGGGGCCAACTAGCTTCCACAACTCAGTGACACGAGTATTGTTTTTTTGCAATTACCAATGGGTATCCCTTATTAATGCCTCACGAAGTTAGGATCCAGGGAATTTAAATTAAAATTAAAACTATTAAATAACAACAAATTTAACTCCCAATAGAATTGAATTTTGAATTGGGCATAAAATTCGAATATGAATTTGTATCGAATAAATCAAATCGAATATGAATTCAGGTAAAGTTAAATAAATAATATTAAAAAAAATGATTTGATTAATTCAAAAATTCGTTATTTGGTTCGTTGAACATCCTTACTAAGTTGAGTAATATTTAGTAGGGCATTTGAAGTTGTCACTTTTATATTTTATTCTTCTCGATTTATCGTGAAAAAAAGTAGTTAAAGCGAGTGTTTGCAGGTTTCTTTGGAGTGTGGAGAAGAAAAAAAACAAACGAAGAAGACTATGGTACCTAAATACGTATTTGTGCGTTAATTTGTAGCTAGTTAAGTTCAACTCAATGAAAATGTATATCCAGTATAAAAAAACCCCTAGTGTGTAATTTTTTTCTACCATTACTTAAACCGCATATACTAGAATCATCTACACAATTAGGGGTTGTTTGGTAGCCTCTGAATGGTCATTAAGAGGCTACCTCTTAATAGAACCATTAAGAATTTTACCAATGAGAAGTTAGAAGAATGTGACATGTGATGATTTACCATTCAGAGGTTACCTCTTAACCATTCAGACTTGAGGTTACCTCTTATTCATTCAGATGTTTTAAACCATTAAGAGGTAGCATCTGAATGGTCATTAAAAGGCTACCTGTAAGGAGTAATTTGTTATCAAGGTTGCCTCCTTCATTCTCATTCATTGGTATAAATAATACAAGTGAGATCAATTAGGATCTCGTATATGCGGAAATATAATAACTACAATAAATACAATATTGACCGAATAATATTCTATTACACCCCCGCAGTCGAAGCGGGAGGTGACCGTATGCTGAGACTTGAGCGAAAATCTTCAAACAAAACGCGTGGCAACCCCCTGGTAAAGATATCTGCAACCTGGTAACGAGAGGGAACGTGAAGAACACGGACCTGGCCGCGTTGAACCTGTTCGCGGACAAAGTGGATGTCTAGCTCAATGTGCTTTGTGCGTTGATGCTGAACGGGATTACCAGAGAGGTAGATAGCACTAACATTGTCACAGTATACTATAGTGGCTTTGGACAGCGGATGATGAAGCTCTAGAAGAAGGTTGCGGAGCCAGCAAATCTCAGCAACAACGTTGGCAACCCCGCGATACTCGGCCTCTGCGCTAGACTGAGAAATTGTAGGCTGACGCTTGGAAGACCAAGAAACCAGATTGTCCCCTAAGTAAATGCAATGGCCACTCGTGGAACGTCGAGTGTCCGGGCATCCAGCCCAGTCCGCATCCGTGTAGGCAAGTAGGGCAGGATTTTTAGGAGACGTGGGCGTGAGGCCGAATGAAATAGTACCTTGAATGTATCGGATTATGTGTTTAAGAGCGTTCCAATGATCCGTTTTTGGAGCATGCATGTGCATGCATACCTGTTGAACAGCGTAACTGATATCGGGACGAGTGAAGGTGAGGTACTGAAGTGCCCCTGCGAGACTCCGATAGAGTGTCGGATTGTCAAAGTCGGTACCCGAAAGTGCACTGAGTTTAGAATTGGTGTCCACCGGAGTGGCCGCGGGTTTACACGAGGACATACCCGCGCGCTCAATGATGTCCGCAGCGTATGTTTGCTGAGATAGAAACATGGTGTCACGGTGACGAGTCACAGAAATACCGAGAAAGAAGCTTAAGGTGCCCAAATCCTTCATTGCAAATTCAGGGGACAGATGACTCATAAGTTGTACCCGAAGAGCGGTAGATGAGGTGACCAAGATGATGTCATCGACATAGAGGAGGAGATAAGCGGTGTTGCCATTGTTATGAAGAATGAAGAGAGAAGCATCACAACCGCTTTGAACGAAACCCAATGGGAGAACATAATCCGTAAAGCGTTGGTACCAGGCACGAGGAGCCTGTTTGAGTCCGTAAAGAGACTTCTTTAACCGACACACATAATCTGGAAATTGTTTGTCACGAAAACCCATTGGCTGGTGCATGTATACCGTTTCGTGGAGTGTACCATGAAGGAAGGCATTTGTGACGTCCAGTTGGTGAATCGGCCACATCTTTGATAGGGCAATAGTTAAAACGGTGCGAATAGTTGCCGGTTTGACCACTGGACTAAATGTTTCCCCACAATCTATACCAACCTGTTGTGACCTCCCATCGCATACTAGGCGAGCCTTATATCGTTCGAGAGTGCCGTCGGACCTGAATTTATGCTTGAGCAGCCACATGCTACGGATGATGTTCATATGTGGCTGTCGTGGAACCAATTCCCAAGTATTATTATTAATAAGTGCATGAAATTCATTGGTCATGGCATTGTGCCATTCCGGTACGGACAGGGCCTGGGACGGACTTTTGGGTACGGGAACGATAGTGGTAAAGTGAAGATTAAGGATCTGTTTGGGCTTGACGATCCCATCCATTGACCGGGTTCGCATGGTGCGTGTGGGGGCGGGTGCAACGGTTGAAGCCAGTTGAGTGTGGGTCTGTTGGGGTTGAGTGGGTATGATGTTGATGGAGTCGGGTTGGGGAGAGGTAGTAGTCAGCGGCTAGGGTGGGATAACAGGCTGAGCTGTGGTGATATGTGGGCCAGAAGAGGAAGAGATATGGGCTGGTGATTGAGAGGAGGATGTTTGGACCGGTGAGTAGAGGATGGTGAGTGGGCCGGTGAGGGAGAGGAGGTTATGTGGGCTGGTAAGGGAGAAAGGGGGTGGGTCGGAAAGGTATGGGCCGGGGGGGTTGGTGGGTGTGGGCCGAGGAGGGGTTGGTGTGGGCTTGTGAGGGTGGGTCAGTAGGAAAAGAAACATGGGGCCATAGCTGAGTAGGAAGTGGGTCGGTCAGAAGGGTATAGGATGTGGTGGGTAGAGGGTCGGTTAGAAGGGTAGCGAATGGGAAGACCGATTCGTCGAAAAGGACGTGTCGGGAAATGGTAATGGTTCGTGACTGAATGTTATAGCATTTGTAGCCACGGTGTGAGGTGGGGTATCCAATGAACACACAAGGATACGAGCGGTGTTGGAGTTTATGTGTAGTGGTAGATGGTTTAAGCGGATAGTATAAACACCCAAATACGCGATGATGGACGTATGTGGGTGTTTGGTGATATAATAGGCGGGTAGGTGTTTGAAAGTTGCGTGTTTTGGAAGGAGTTTTGTTGATTAGGGTTGTTCACGAGCCGAGCCGAACCGAGCGGACCTTTGCTCGTGCTTGCCTCGTTTACAAAACGAACCGAGCAGAGCGGCTCATTTATAATCGAGCCTCAAATCAAGCGAGCATTTTTCGAGCAGTAAATTTTCCGAGTGAGCGTCGAGCGAAATTCGAGCGATTTGAACAACCATGTCACACAATTTAAATTTGCTGAGAGAGATAGTGACAATGTTTGGTCTCAAGCTTTTATGTCCTTAAAAACAAACACATTTCGTGGCATAATATTTTTCTTATGAGTTACAATGTTGTGGCCGACGAGGCGATGATCATATTGCACGAACAATTACGTTGAGAGCAGGAAACGATCAACTTAGGGTAACGACATAAAACATTGAGGCGATGAGCAGCCCGTCGTTTATCGGTTTAAGGTTTAACTTTTAGATTTGATATTAATTTTTTTATTGGTGTAACACCCGTTCTTATAAATAAAGGTTTAACGTATATTTTGCGAAAACAATCATGTAATTAATGATTAGATATACATCGGAAATACAGGATTATTAAAAACTTTTACAAATTAAAGTGATACCACATAATGTGGTTTAAATTCGCCGTTTTAGAATAACGACGAAACAACTTGCGGAAGCTTCATTTAACGCGTGTTCGGTTCTTGCTCGACGCTTGATCTTCATCCGGGGCTCTCGACATTCACCTGTGTTCAAAACCAACTTAAAAGTTAGTTTTGATAATCACATAAATACGGGTTGAAACATCAAATTAAAGAAAAATCAGGAAATCTCAATATTAATCCCTTGATCCTAAAAACAAGGATTCAATTCCAGCCTCAACCGTAACTTACGGTGGTCACCGTAAGTTACAGTGGCCCCTGATTTCATCTGTCCCCACCGTAAATCAGTAGAGAACTGGCGTAATGATTTCAGCCCCCACCGTAACTTACGGTGGGCACCGTAAGTTACGGTGGCCCCTGTATCAGCCCCATCCTTTTTGCCGTTTTTGACACGAAAACTTTCGTATCTTTCAATCCGTTTGTCCGTTTGACCTACCGTTTCTTCCTACGTGATTGTAATTTGATCCTTCATCATGTGGAGTTAAAATCCAACATCCGGATTAACAAAAATTAAGACTTTTAAGTCTTCGGCTTTTTACCCTTTCAACCAAATTTTGACCCGTTCGCGATTTTATCAAACAAACATGTTGTTTGATTCTAATTTCTCATCATTTCCATATTGCTTATCATATTAGATTCAAATCATGGGTTTATATACATTCTTAAACCCGTTTTCTTACTTAGATGTCTAATTGACCCGTTAAGGGCATTTAAGCACTTTTACGCATAATTCCTACTCATTTATTTCTAGCTTCACATTTCCATATTATTTATCAAATAATCTTCCATCACAACTATATTTGTGATGGGTTAATGTGGCTATCTATATAATCCAAATTTTACCCCTCAAATTATCATTTTACCCTAAGGATAGTCATTTTACGTGATTGATCCGTTCATAGGCATTTGACCCCCAAGGTTTATGCATACAACTCTTACATATGTCTATGAGTTACATAATGATAAAACTAGTATCTAAACGACCTCTAAGGGTCGTTTGCCCGATTTACCTATCAAGGGCATTTTCGTCAACTTAATTCCTCCTTTTACGACATAGGTCCCTTTGCTAAGGTATTTGACCAACATTACATTTTTAACCATGAATTTATATATACGTACCTGGCTCGAGTCAACATGTAGACCCGTTTTATACCTCGCATTAATTAACCAATATTTTATGGCGTCGCAATTATCCAATTTGCTATTCACTCCTGATAACCTACGACTTGACAACCTCATTAGTCAATATTGTCAAATGGTATTATCATCACCATTTGACCCATTTGGACTATAAGACCAAACATTAGAATAAAAGCATGATTTTGAATTTCCAAATTCACCCATTTGCCCCATTGACCATAAACCATGGTTTTTATCATTTATACTCGTTCCGACTTGTGTCAATCGTGTCGGAACCCTTATTTCGGATATTACATTATTCACATTCATAGTTTATAAAAAAAAAACACGTGTTCTACAAAAAGGGTGTAAGTTTTACTTACCTCGTATCCAAGCTACACTTTTCTTTTCCTTCTTGATTCGTTTGACCCGCTTTCTCCCCAAGCTTCACCTAGCTTGTTAAGCGCCAACTATTATTCATCATTTACAAGGTGGTTAGTTTAATCATGACTTAATACGATTATTCAAATGTGGCAAAAACTTGTGATTTGTTAGAGAGGGGGAAGGTCCATAAGAAGTTCGTGTAGTCATCTAAAAATAGAACGTAATAACGGTGACCTCCCGAGCTTAAGACTGGAGAGGTCCAAACATCACTATGCACAATATCAAATGGTTGTAATGTAGTATTTGTAGATGAATAAAACGGGAGCTTAGTGGTCTTGCCAAACACACAAGGTTCACAAACATGTTTATTAAAATTCTTAAAAACAATGGAATTTGAGTTTTTCAAAGACTGAAGAAGGGCGGGGTCGGGGTAACCGAGCCGCTGATGCCAGAGATTGGAGGACTGAGCAGCAGTGGTGGAGGTAGAGAAACAATGAAAGTCCGTGGAGAAGGTGTAGAGATCACCGCTGCTGTCGCACCGGATTATAGGCGTCCGGGTCTTGTAGTCCTTCACAAGAAAACCAAACGGGTCAAATTCAACCGATACAGAATTATCTTTAGTGAATTGACGAACAGAAATAAGTTTGCGAATAAGGTGAGGGGCATAAAGGACACGGTTTAGGACAAAGGGCGGGTAGGGTGATGGAAAGGTCTGAGGTCCATGTCCAAGTACCGGGATGGTTTTTCCATCTCCAACAATAATATTTTCATTCATGCCATTATTAAAAATAGTACGGAAGTTACCTGAATTGGGATCCATACTGATGGTGGCTCCCGTGTCCATAACACCATGTTGATACTCGGGTGGGTGTAGAGACATAGTATAAAGAGCTTGCTGAATGTCAGTGGGTGAGTGAGTTGCCTGATGTCCCTGATGTGGTCGTGGTCCGAGAATTCCCTGGCCCGAGTTGTGGGAAGGAGGTGCTGCGGTGGTTGGATAGGGGCACGGAGGGGGAGCAGACCATTGGAGGCATGGAGGCGGCGTAGTAGTGGTCCAGGTGTAGGTGGTTGGAGAGTTCCAGGAGCCGTAAGACTGGCCGCGACCTCGAGACCCGAAAGACCTGCCACGGCCACGACCCCGAGATCGGCCGCGGCCGCGTGAAACATCCTGATTAAATACCTGTTGATATGTCGGCGGTGACAACTGAGACGAAGGCTGAGCAGGCGGCGTCGGTTTGCTGTTGGCGGCGGTGAGAGCATGATTGGCAACAGTTGCAGCATATAACGCTTTTTCGGCCTTTTGACTTTCAATCAGACACAGTTGGGAACGTGCCTCATAGAAGGTTGGCGTGGGATCCTTTTGCTGCAAGATAGTTGATATACCTTCGTACTGATCGGTGAGACCAGCAAGAAGGTGTAACACAAGTCGTTTGTTATCCAAAGGTGCACCGACATTAGCCAGTTGATCAGCAAGAGACTTGATAGCTTGGCAATATGCAGACATGTTGGGGAAGCTGTCTAGACGAGTGGTCATGAATCGCTGCATTAGATGAATCGCACGGGCGTTCTTATGGTCTTGAAAAGTCCTTCCAACGTTGACCAGGCATCGTAGGCGGTGTTTCCAGGGCGGATGATGGTGTTGAGTAGGTCATTAGAGATGGTACTATATATCCATTGTAAAACAATGGCATCAAGTCGGTCCCACTCTTCATCGATAGGGAGTTTTTCCGAGGAGGAGGAGGAGGCAGCGGGTTTAGGTTTGAGATGATCAATGACCTTGAAGGCTCGACATTGGATACGGAAGAGTTCCGACCAGGAGGAGTATTGGCCAGTCTCCATGTCGAGAAGGATGGGGATCAGACTCTTTGGGAGAAGCGGGTGGGGTGGATGGGGTGGAGCCACCCATGATTTGGGTGTGAAGACAGAAGATGAATGAGAAAGAGGGGGAGGCACAGCGGTTGAGAAGACAGCCGGCGGTGAAGTGTGGTGGGAGAAGGGGTTTAGGGTAAAACTCCTGATACCATGTAAGGAGTAATTTGTTATCAAGGTTGCCTCCTTCATTCTCATTCATTGGTATAAATAATACAAGTGAGATCAATTAGGATCTCGTATATGCGGAAATATAATAACTACAATAAATACAATATTGACCGAATAATATTCTATTACTACCAAACAGCCCCTTAGTCTGATTGAATCAATTTATAGCACACCTTAGGGGTGTTCAAAACTGGATATCCAAAAATTCGGATATCCGAAAATTTCGGATACTCAATATCGCTATCCGAATCCGTATCCGAAAATTCGGATATCCGAATTTCGGATATCCTCGGATATCCGTTCGGATAGTGAAACGGATATCTGAATTTTAAAACAAAAAAAAATTCAAATTCAAGTCTTAATACTACATCACCAGTAACCATTAGTCCAGTCTTAATACAAACCAAAACAATCCAGCAGTAACCATTAGTCTTGTCAAATTAAAGTCTTAATACAAACCAAATACTAAGATGTTCAAAAAAGGCAAATAAAGACAATTGGTCGTTCGAAATTAAAGACATAATCTTCCAAATAAGATAGCCCAAAATCCAATCCATCTCCCAACTTTCAATCTAACCAAAAACCTGAATGCAAATAAAAAGAAAAGTAATAAGAACAAGTGCTTAAAGGAATTGAATTATTAAGACGAAAATGAATTGCTTTACATATATCAAAATTACCAGTTGAAGCCAAACCTTCTGTAAAAAAAGAAACCCAATACCCAAAAAGGTATATCAAAATGCCTTAATTCTTTACTTTAACATTCAAGTTTTTTTTAACCGTGTTGATGTTTACACATCTTATGTTGCTACAAATTTCCGCCTCTAGAAATCTCAAAACTTTCTTCATATAAATTAATATTTTTCATTGTTTTTATATTTTCAATAACTACCAGTTGAAGCCCAACATTATGTAAAAACATAAGTGTATATGAATTATAGTGTGTACTCACCTTGTTTGACCCAAATAACCTGTTGCAAATCAAGCGGTTTCCTTCTTTAGCTTGCCAACCGACTCCCGCTTTCTGCAATGAAACATGTTGATTGAATTGGGTCAAGCTTTATCAACGACAACAGGTAGACATAAAAATAAAAAAAGCTAAAACAAAGAGAGTGTGTTTAGAGTGAAGTGAGGTAATACCGATGATGAGATTGGTTCCTTCTTAACTGCCGTCGATGATGAGTTCTCTCCAGTCTCCACTCGCCGAGTCGCCGTCGATGAATCAATAGTTCTCTCCAGCCTCCAAACGTGTAAATTAAACCCTAGATTGATAGATTCATGGAGATTAGAGACTAGATCGATGAAGTTTATAGGGAAATAACATCGATGAAGTGTGGAATCAGATCGATAAAGTGAGGATTGAGTTCGATTCAGTCATGGAGTGGGGTGGGTGGCATCGTCTGTAGAGAAGATTAGAAGAATGAGATCTAGGGTTACAAGGAAATAAGGAAAATGGGTATTTATATATAATAATTAAAAAATAGTATATTTAGCATTCGGATATCGGATATCCGAAATATCCGAAACTTTTCAGAATTGGTATCTGAATCCGAATCCGAATTTTCGGATATCCGAAAATTCGGATAATTTGGAATCGGAATTTCGGATTCGGTTTCGGATTTTTTTGCACACCCCTAGCACACCTACCGGTTGGTTTGACTATCTTTTCCCTTCCAAAATCTCGTTGACTGGTTTTCCTTGTTTGTTGAACTTTGCCTATAAGTACAAGTCAACTCCAACCTTTTTACAAACATCCTTTTTGCTCTAAACTTTCTAAACAATATTCTAAGATATATATCTCTAGTTTCTTTGATATTTCCACATCAAACCAAAGAAAGATTCAAGATCAAGAGAAAGAGCAAAAAGAAGAGTTGTTCCACAACTAAGCTACTATTCATTTATTCATTCTTGTGTATTGACACTTATTAATTTGTAGTTGTGAGGTATTTGTAAAGGGCATTACTAAGCTTGTTTAGTTATTAGAATAAAGTGGTGATAACTACCGTTTGAGATTAGCAAGACTTAAAAGATTATCATTTTTTTTAAAGAGTGAGACATTTGTATAAGGTGATCACTACTTTTTCTTAGCGAGACAATTGTGTAACGAGTATCCCTACCAGATTAAGGGAGACGTTTAGTGGAGAAACTCTCGATCGGAGGATCTAGAAGAGGACATAGAGAGATTAGTTAACATTTACTGAACCTCTATAAATCGGTTGTGTCATTTCTTTCCTTAATCTTCACATACTTTCATATATATTATTTATTCTTTACAGGTATCTCATTGGGTTCAACAAGTGTATAATTTCTTATAAATCAAGTGTTTAACAAAGAAATTTTAAGAAAACTGTAACAACCCTTGCCAAAATTATTATTTCTTATTTTAATAATGCCCATTAGGAAACTCAAATTGAGACCCCAAGTGGTATGGCATGACCCTTAATTTTTAAAACAACCAAAACTAGGATCAGGACCCCCTAAAACTCAAGAGGGGTATCCCCTAATTAGTAATTATCTACGAAAACGATTATAAAATTCAAATTTTCGAAATTAAACAACTCAGCAAAGCTACCCTGGACACAAGGCTACCCTAGCCTAAACTGGTCGCCGTCGGGACACGCGCCAGAGGCCAGGGTGCCTGGCGCGACACGCGGGGGAGTCAAAATTTCAGTATAAATGCAGGGGTTTGGCACTTGCATGTCTGTTCTGTTTCGACATAAAAATTCACAACACACGTTAAGTTATACGCTGTTTCGTTCAAAATATCCTTAAAGTCCCGAATCTCTGCTGCGACAACAGGGTAATAACTCGATCACTGCTACGATACAATGTCCGATCGATTGAAACCGATCCGATGGATGTTTAAGTGCTGCCTGAATTCGGGCTATACTTTGTCATTCGTCGTGAGGGTTTTCATTTCGTGAATTTATCGTAAACGTTGTATTAAGTTACTAACCTAGTTTCGTTTGCATTATTTAAGTAGGTTACCAGGCTTAATCAGTAGGCAAAACTCTGTCCAGTTAAACTTGCAATGTGAGTCATTCTCTTTTTACCAAATTGTTTCCAAAACCCTAGTTATTTTCAAAGTTATAATTACAGGGATTAAGTCTTTGTAATCTTCAATTACAGTCGGTATGTGGGGTTTTGTATACATTACTTGATAACCGTCACCATTGGACAACGGGTTAGCCAAGGGGTGATATGACCATCGTCACAGATACGGTCGAGTGACAAATACCGTTGGGTAGTTGAGTGATATATAAACATTATAATCACTCTTAATACTGTAGATTATAACAATGTGTCATTTTGTACAGATTGAATGACTCGCCAGTATTTCCCCGCTGATAAAATCTTTTTAAAACATGTTTCAAGTGAATTACCTGTGAACCAGGAAAAGTGTCGCGTAGCACTACAGCTTGAAGGAGGTGGCTCGGTAAAATAAATAAACATGTTTTTATAACCAGAGGATTTCCCAGTTAAATTCCTTTATTGTAAATTACGGGATCTGTCCCAAAATTTGAAATAAAATAAATGGGTGTTTTCAGTTGAAACGATCCTGTTAAAATTTCTGCTGCCTAATTAAACTTCAATACCACGGGTTTCTGTCCCGCGGCTTCTGAACCGGGTAAATCCGGATGGGGGCCGTGACAAAAACCTATTCACTATCCCTATAGTTTTCTACAGTATAAGTAATTGAAGTATAAACGTACATGTTATTAAGGCTATCTCACATTGTTTATCATTTTCGTCATTCTAACAAAATAATGTACTGTTTTATAAAATTCTGAATATAATGTTGTGACATGCTTATTTTTATCTACATCTCGAGAATAGTTTTGTTCAACATCAGTAGTGGTATCTATACTATCAAAGCCATTACTGAGTCGTTCATGAATTTATTTTTTGGAATTTTTCTTTGGGTTGCTAAACCAAGTGTCGGTATCATATCGCTATCGTAATGAACTGAATTGATACCGACTGAATTTCTGTTGCAAAGCGTGAGGAAATATTTACTTATTTAAATTCCAGTCAAAGAGACGTGTTGGTGTATGTTTCCATTGTATTGTACTTTAACATGTTCAATCGTGTTTTTTTGTCATTAATCTCAGTTGGAAATAAGTTACTTTGTCAAGTTCGCTTACGCGAGTTCCAGGTGAAGATTGGATGCATATTGAAAGGATACAACACCATGGAACAAGCTGGACATGCATAATACAAAAGTTGGAAGCGAAACAGGGAAAACGAGAGGTTTGGTGACAAGGCATTCCAACATCAAAATCTCTTCAAATTTTATCCAAATCGCATCATGTTTTCATCATACATGACTATGTGTGGCTAAAACCCTTGTGATCACAACCAAGGGTAGGGTTTGTATGTCATTTAGTTTAATTTGAGTTGTTTATCTATGTTGGATATGAATTCATAGTGTTTGTTAGATATGTATAACATTTGCTAGGTTTTCACGTGTTGTTAAATGTGATGGTTGTTTTTAGACATTGTTTGCTAAATCTCTTCATGTGCTTTGAGTTAATCGGTGTTTAAGCGTTGGATGGCAATGTATATGATTGATGGTTATCTTAACATGTGTGTATTTGATAGTGATCATTTTATGTTGTCTAATTACTTCATTGTTTGATTGTTGTAAGCTTAAGTACACAATTATAGGTCTTTTATGTAACTGACATATGATTTCACGGGGTTACGTCTATATGATCTTTCAAAACAGATTGAAAAACTCAAATTACTAATTGTGCTAACAAATCTAATACTTGGTTATGCTCATTGGTTAACTTAATGATTTTAAACTTTAGTTAATCTGAATTCCTTAAATTGAAACACAAATCCAATTTTAAGCTTTTATCATGTTTTGCAATCAAATAAGATCTTACATCAACCACTAGCTCTTTATGTTTCGACATCCTATTTGCCACTACTAATCTAGGATATTTAAGAATACAAACCTTTTATCTACGATCGATACTTCAACACCAATCAAATTTGAACGGATTAAGAAAATTACTCATTTAATTCTAACCATGTCTAAACACTTATTCAGTCTAACTTCTCTATTTTATAATCAGTAGATATTTTTACAGCCAATGATCTCTAGATCAAGTGGTTGAAGACTTGCATTTCTCTTGATAGATGCAAGTTCAACTCCTACTTGGTGCAAAGTGAGGTATTGGTGGGCAATGATAGGAGACCCAGGAAAACCTGAGTTCGATCCTTGAGCCAAACCGGTTTTACCGGTAATTTCACCGTCGCGCCTACGGGCGGGTGGGTTACCGGGTTTTCCCCGGAATTGATGGTGGACTTGGGTTACTCTCGGAGTACTCCGTTTGGTTCAGTGAGTGACTCGAGAGTGCTCGGGATTGATTCTGTTGGCCATAAAAAATAGATATTTTTACAAAAATAAATGAAATGCAATGAAATCAGGAGTTAGTAGAAATGATGTGAAAGGGGACAAGTTTGCCCCCTCAAAGTTGCTACCACAATCCTAATCACATTCCCCCAACTTTTTTGGGTTTCTTTCACGTGCCTCCCACGCCACACCACCTTTCTTTTTATTACCTTTTCCTTTATAATTTCAACATATATTCTTCATGTGATTTAGGTCTCCACACAAATCAACTGAATATACTTAGCTTAACTTGAAGGTTATAAAAGTATAAATACAAAAGGATAAATAATTTATGAACATGTAACATTAATATTTATATGTTACACACGTGTATATATATTCTCATGAAAACTATTTAAATTATTGAGAACTGTTTTATAAAATAAAAATCACTCTTTTTACCATACATATATTTAAGTTGCAACATTTACATAAATAATGTGAGAACATGTATTTAATATTAAATAATATGTGCGCATTCACTGTATTTAACTGATACACTATACGGTCATATTAACATTTTCTTAGTTAATCTAGAACCTGTTGGATTCACTAGATGTAGCGTATTCACCGGTAAATACAAGTAAACACTAGTGAATTACATTATTACATGGGTGTTTATCGAATAGGTTTTCGGGTTACTTGGTTTGCTCGGATTTGGATTTTCTTAAGTGATTTTGAATCCGAACCAAACTCAAATTAGAATTTAAAAAAAAACATATCCAAGTCCAGTTTGATTCGAGTAAACCAAATTATAAGAGAAGAAAAAAATATTTATTAATTAAAATTTGAATTCTTAGATCGGCTCGAAATCTCAAATTCGGATTTCGATTCGAAAACCGAAATCTGAATCTGAATCTGAATCAGTTTATATTAGGCCTCCTAAGGTATATCGAATATTAGAATTTTTTTTCACTTATAAAGGGTAGCAAGTTTGTTCTAGCAGTTAGGGTTTAGACAATAAACAAGAAACTTGACTGAGGCCTACAAATGATTAAAGGGAACCTCACAATAATTTCTTGTTAGGCCTACATGATATTTGCATTTGGCCCACAAATACAAATGACCACTAAATGAGTTTGATTCACATTACATGTGACTCGCATCATGGGCGAAGCTTTTAAGGGGCGGGAGGGGGGCGGCCGACCCCCAAACTTTTCGCTTAGTAGTGGAGAGTATGTAGTTTTCGTATAAAATTTTTTGGGTGTATACGTTTTCGACCCCCGGTTTTATAGAAATTTTTAGGTCCGGTGATTTCCGCCCCCTCGGTCGGAAATCTCAAGCTTCGCCAATGACTGGCGTGTACCTTAACCTTTAAAATAATATCGTGTTTCTCTTGTTTCACTTGTCCATAAATCAATGATAGATTGTATAAAAAAACAAGTGAAAAACAACTATTATTAGGTAACTATACAAGTGTATTGTGTACAAAAATGATGATCTTTGAGTAGTCACTTTCAATTAGAGGTATTCATCAATTCAGTTTTGGGTTATTAAGTCCAACCTTATATCAAACCAAACCAAATTATTATTCAAAACCGAACATTATTTGTATTTCTTGGGCTGCTATATGGCCCATATATATGAATCTGGGTAGGGCCTTATGGGCATTTTAGCTCATTTGGATTTGGGTCAAGTTTATGGGCTTGAAAGGGGATTATGAAACTTTTGATTGTAATTTGATAATGAAAGAATATGAAACTTTTGATAGTATTTTGATAATGAAAGAATAAATGATAATATTAAACTTAAACATATCAATGTTTTGGATAACTTAACTGTATTTTGATATAGTTATCGTTGTATAACTAATGCAATCAAAGTATAGAAATGTAAGTGTATAAAAAATATAATAATAAAAAAAAGTAGATAAACAATTCAAGGTGGATTCCACCACCTTCAATTACTAGAAGAATCTTGATTCATGTCATCCACCATCTCCATCTCCATCTCCAAATGTCAACCTTCTAGATAGGTAGTTGATAATGATCCCTCCACTATTATCGCGCCAACTGTCACCTCTTAATTCCCGCCACGTGTACCCGCATAATACAATAATATCCTTTGGTGTAAACCATCTAATAACAAAGGATGCTAGTTGTTCTTGGTAGCAAGAAACAAAAATTCTCCCCCTTTTTCTTACTATAACTGTACATTTACATTTGTGATCGTTATATCACCTTAAAAGTGCTCCTTGTGGAATTCAAATTTTGTTGAACCTTTTTGGTTAAACTCATGACATAGGTTACTCAGTTCTTTGGCTAGTACCGGCGCACCACAGTAGAACACACCTGCTCCACAAAACACCAAATATTACTTCTTTAGGGACAAAGTAAAATAGAAAGGTGGGACCAAGAGAGTAACAATAACTCGGTTGAACACGCATGTGTTTGACACGTTGCTTAACCTGTTTGACATCTTGTCACAAACATAAAGCCCAAACTATGTATATCGATTGTGAAGATGAATATACTCACCTATCCTAGCACCGGCATGTTTTGTACATGTTTTGGACAAAACTTTCTTCCAATTTGGCCTTGCGAAATGGGTCCGAACCTGTTAATGAAAATTCATTATTAAAGAAGGTGTTATATAAGAATATTACAAAATGATATTGATCTTACTCTTGTTCCGGACACAATGTCAACCCCGTTTTTGGCATGATTGAGAGCTTGAACCATGGTGATGAGAGCTGATCGAGCATCACCTTCTTCATAGACGCTGGTTAGATAGTTATGCATCTCTATCACACCCTACACATTGCCACCCAATTTGTTTATAAATTATTTGAAATCTTCTAAACAAAATTATTTATTTTAATAGACTTGATTAATATATATACCCGTTGATCAAGTTCCGCAACTTCATTCATGACTCCTTTGAACCAATCAAACGAACCTTGTTCTCTAGTCACCCAATAAAAGTACGCATTTGTAGTCCTCAAACTTTTCTTCTTACTTGGAGAAACTTTACTCTGAGAGGATGAGTCAGCACTCCCAGAGCTCTGATCCGATCGCCTACTGTGGCCCGATGTTGAGTCCTGAAACTAATATCAACTTTAAATATTAATCACTCGATTCGTACAAATCAAGTCCAATGCTACTAGTAAAAGTTCCTTACTTCTAGTTCCTCCATTTTAACAATGTTGTTAAGCAAATCTTTAAGAATACTAATAAAAGGCGTTGCTCCAATGCCTAGTCCAACAAGCAAAAGAACGTCGTATTTACGGTAGTCTTGTGCTGGAGCGCCATATGGCCCGTCAATCAACAGTCTTGGCAAGCTGAAATCAGTTTAATATTAAAAGACATACATGCCCATCTTATGTGGTAACTAAAGGGTCAACAAAATTGGTCAAGATGGAGCGGGTCGAAAATTGTCACACATCTATTTAAAACTGATACATGTTAACCTTCTAAATGGCTTTTATTTAATGACATTATCTTTGTAATACTATAATTAGCACGTTAATTATTTATAAATTAAACAAAAAGTGTTTGTGGGTCAACCTGATCCGACCTGACACACCCATCTTGCGATCTAGTAGTAATAAAATAAAGTAGGGTAGGTAGATGAGTATATAGTTAGTTATATACATTGTTTTGGTAGTTTCATCGGCTCTGAGCAGCCCGCTTTTGCCAGCCACGGGTTGTTCACAAGCCTCTGAGAATACTCTACTTAATTCTTGCGTCCAATCACCAAGCTCCCTTACGTGAATTGCGAGATAATCATCGTTTGGAGCCGAAGTAATCGAAAATGGATGCCTGGAAACAAAAATTAATAATGTAAGGCAGCATAGTTAGTAATTATCTTGACCGTTATTTGTATATTAAATAGTCATTATAAGAAAAAAATAATAATTACCATTCGAATGGCGATACAACCGGGCATTGCACAAACATGTATTGTCCACTCTTGTATCGAAACTGGGGAGGCTTGGTCATTTGCAATGTGAGAACTTTACCCGGATATATTGCAACCTAAATATTGTCACAATAACAAAAAAAGATAAAAAAATTATTATACACATGGGCAAATAATAGGTTGATTAACTGGAACCAGAACCGGTTAGTGGTTAATTATTTAGTATAGGAACCGGTTAGCCGAAAAAAACCCCCCAAAAAATTCAAAAAAAAGGTTAATTAACCGAAAAAACAGGTTATTAACCGAACCGGTTAAAGTGATTAATCGGACCAGTTAAAAGCAATAACCTGTTAAAGTAAAGTTGAAATTAACCGTCATAGCCGGTTATAGAAATTAACCAGTTTTTGTGCACTATCTACACATGGTTGGCATTCGTAGTTTTGACCCACTTACAAGTTAAATAAATAATTAGCTAAAAGCGATGAGCCCAACCGCGCAAAAAGCGGCTGAAAATCTATTCCTGATACATTACATATTGTTTTATTAAAAATGCGTTCGATTTTTTATAAGCATAAATAACTCAGAAAGTATTAATCTAAAAAGAAGTTAGAAAATGGACAAAAAAGAGTAATTTGTTGCTCAACAGGCCTATTCTGAGTCTGACCACTAAAGCTGACCTTTTCAACTCCAATATCGTTTTGACCCGTTACCCGACCCACCCATCTAGCTAGCTAGTAGCTACACATGTTGATTTAGCTAACCTTTAGAATCCGGACAGTATAGGAACCTGATCGGAAAAATCTGAGTGTTCTTTCCCCTGCATAAAGCAAAACCGGAAATGCAAGGTACATCCACGTCTGAAACAACAATATGTCACAGTTATCATCTAAATTACTTTTAGAGTTTTGGTTGTTGAATTAATAAGCTACAAGTTAGCCATTATACCGTCTTTTTGTACCACTTCTTCACAAAATACAGGAACCACCCATGGACTAGTAGCAAAACATAAACGATAACAAACAAGTGATGTGAATACCAGAAGGCGTTGAAGCCAGTGAGCCTATCAAACGGCTTTGGTAGTGTCACTAGGCTCCGCCTGAACCATCTGGTTGCGAGTGTGAAGGCAATCACCATGCAAACCACCATTATAACTCCGGTCACACCCTCCACCCCCCGGACCAGATCTATGTAGTCTGGTTTTTTTGCACCGAAGAATTTTCTCATGTCAAGATCGTAGCTATTATCGTCTTCGTTTATAAGCCTTGGGAAATCACATGCTAAATGGTTACCCGCGTGGAGTATTACACCGATTACAATGGCTGCAGCTATGGTCTGCAAATGCAAGTAAGACCGGTTATCACATTTTCATTTTTCATCATACAAAAAAAAAGGAAAAAAAATCATAACTAAAACTAGACAATTCATGTACTTATCAATGGATAGATATGGGTTGTGGCGCAACTTGTTGCCTGTTTACCTGCCGTTCTTATGTAATTTTCGTATTAAGTAATCCAATTTTTTAATGACAATTCTATATGGGCTGTGATTTATGTAGAATAGTATAATGTCACATGGGCCAAATAAATTTGTTTATTTTTAATTAAAGTGGCATGGCTCAAATGGGCCGGATGGGCCAAACACACTAAAAGTTGTCTAAGTTCTAAGTTCTATTTCCAATGCATAACACCTACTTAATCATTTTATTCAAAATTTTAGATTATTGTTATTAATAATATTGTTCCTGTGATTATATGGAAAAAAGAAACGGGTAAAAAGTGTTTGCGGGTCAACCTGACTCAACCCAATTCAACCCTAATGAAAATGGCGTGTCTCAACCCAAACCGATTCTAATCCATGATCTAGCTAAAACATAAGTAGAAATATAAATAAAAATATTGACCTTGTGAAAGTTGATGTTGTCATCAAACGGTACGAAAGAAGACAATCTGGTGGACCTCAGCCAAGTTATAGTGTTCCTGCACACCGGCAATAATATGATAGCCATATTAAGTTTGAGAGTTTCGGCTGCACCTTTAGCCGTAAGTACACAGTAGCCCATAACGTCAAATGCAGCCCGTTGTTTGTACTGATAGTATTTCCAAAGGAACAAACCAGTCATAATCAAAATCCATAAGCTAATAATCCATAATCTTTTCCAGTTTTCTTGTAGATAGTAAATAAATTTGGAACTCATTCTCTTTATCGGGCTCCGGTTTCTTAACCTGTGTAAGTTCTGACTCAACGCTTGGCTCGTGTAGCTCAAAGCTTGACTGTAGTTGAGGTAAGTGTCCTTTTGTAAGAGAAGTGTTTCGAGTTGCCATAGCTGGATGATCATAACAAAAAAATCATTTTTATTAAAAAATAATTAGCTAATTCAAATGTTTATGCAAATATAATTAAGATGATTATCAAAACCAACGTTTCTTTACATTTGACTACATAAATGTAAAGTGTTATGGTATAACTATGAATGTTTTATGTACACACAAATGAGAGTGAAATGTTGATTTTCTTTTTTTGTGTTTTTATGCTATTCATAAGTCATGATAAGAATATATGGTTGACCACTTAAACACATGGGATAGTGGAGTATACGCGTAAATGAGGGACTATACCACAAACCCAATGATGAGAACAAATAATGTGAATGAGAATGAATGATAGCAACCTGGCTGAACATGTGTCAAGATGCTAAGATGAGGTATGGAAGCGAAGTGGAAAAGATAGGGAAAAAAAAAGGAATTATTAGGATACATTGTTGAATAAAAATGTCACTAACTTTCATATTCTTTATAACAACTTCATCTTTTAAACAGTGGCGAAGCTTGACCCGAATAACAAGGGGTAGAAAACGTATATATCTAAAAATTTCTATAGAACCGGAGGGTCGAAAACGTATATACCCAAAAATTTATATACGAAAACTACAAATATAACACTACTGAGCGAAAAGTTCGGGGGGTCGCCCCCCCCCCCCCCCTTTATACTTCGCACCTGTTCTTAAACGAAATATTTTATTATTTTAATGACGAACACACACTTTTCTAAAATGTACTCTTAGAATTCACATATTGGTCATTTTGTAGGACTAGAATCCAAACCTTTTGATGGTGATATACTCATAAACAGTTAAACATCCGGTGCCACTAAGCCAAAAGGATCGGCAAATGCAATATTTAAGGATGTGAAAAGGTTGTACTTTCTACTTTGATCCATAAGTTAATTTGATTTTTCAATAGAAAATAATCAAAATAGTGAAATACTAACTAATATATAAAATGCTTGAGGATAATGTTTTATTTTGTTTTAAAACAGTATTTTAACCTAAAGTTAGTAATTTATAGACTTTTAAGAATTTGTGTTGTATATTTTCCTTCCTAAAGACAGCAGTTGAACAACCAAAAGAGAATCATGTGTATTCCAATGTTGTTATATTCATTCTTAATTCTTCATGGGACAGTTGAACAACAATGTATGTATTTATCTGATCTTAGCTTAGGCTTTTTGCCTAACCACTACTTTGAAATCTAACATACACCACTTGATTTAATTAAGTGAAAATAATATATTATATCCTTTTAGGCAATATTCCCTGGTTTCATGAATTCCTATCATGTTCATCCTATCCTACTACAATAAATATTTCAACTTCATTATTCTATTTCACATGGCTAAATATTTTTGATGAGGACACCTCACCTTCTATTAATATTTATTCCAAAGTCAAAACAGGGGCGGATCCAGCCCATATTTGTGGGTTCCCAGAAACCCAGTACGTTTAGAAAATTAGTGAAAACCTTATAGAATTTAGAAAAAAATTAGTGAGAATTAAAGAGAATTTACCAAAAGAAACTCATTAGAATAAAATTCTGGATCCGCCACTGGTCAAATATATATATAACTCTCTCTCATAATATTTTTTTCATCTAACTTTGGGTTAATATGGGACATTAATTAAGTACATAGCATAAATGATGTGTAAAATTTTAAAAGTTATAATTTCAATTTATGTACTACAAGAATCTAGAACGTGGATAAACGAATGTACAAGACAAATTCCAATCTCTTGATTTTCTTGGCTGTCCAACGGTTTAAGAAATAGGGTGATTGACCTTAACATAAATTATAATTAACATACCTAATTATTAACTACTTGTATAAAATACCCACATGTGATAATGAAACAGGTAGAAGATAAAATAGATGATTTCATGATGGCTATTTATTATTATAACATACAAGAAAATAAGACTTATTACTTGAATGGAAGAAGTATTAAAACGACACTAAACATTTAAATAGGAAGAGGCGTACATAGATTGTTATATACGTTCATTAAATTAAATTAAGTGTCCTAATAAAGTCACACCTTAAAATCTTAATTTCACACTCTATGTAAGGGTCGTATAACGTTATACAGCCCGTATAGAATAGTCTGACTTGATAAATATTGGGTCGTATAATGTTATACGTCTTATATAATGTTATACGGCTCATATAGATAGAGAAGATATTAGGTCGTATAACATTATATGGGCAATATAACATTTTATACGGGTCGTATAACATTTTATACGAGTCGTATAATGCATATGGCCTGTATACATGGAGACAAAAAACATTCTCTGACATTTTTTTTGCAACAATCAGTTATACGACCCGTATAGCTCTATAAAAACCGTATACATGTAGGGGTGTGAAAATGAGATTTTAGGGGTGTGAGAACTGAGAATAGTGAAAGCGTAGATTAATTATAATTTTTTTAAACAATATGTATATATAAAATTATATATTGGTAAAGTGAAAAGGTTAAAGGTGGAACCCACACACCTCAATGTAGCCAAGTCTTTCAGGATCCAACTCTTCCATTATTAAAGCTGCATACTCTTCTGCTTGTGCTTGTAACCTTGATAACTTGTTTGCTGACGCACTTAGCATTATTATCTGTTAACATTTTGAAAAAATTGATCTTAATTTCTGTACTGCATAAGAAAAAGTCCTCACCAACCCCCCTTATATGTTTAGTATACCAGTTCCATATAACACACTTGCATACATTAAAATTTAAATGTTTACTTTCAATGTACAGCTTTTTATTAATACTTTATCAGTAGTGTTATTATTTAATATATTTGTAAAACTGTGTTGAAATACACTAATTAGCAGCCTGAAGGCTTGCAATATTTAAACATTTACAAATCTTGCTTAAAGTGAAAATATCAAATAAATAGAGTTTTAAAAAAAATTATGTGTCATACTTACTCTTGACTTTATTTGATATATGGGTATATTTTTCCAAAATATGATCAATAATAATTTTTATAAAAGGCATTGGAATATTGTCATAATGTCATAGCACATGTTTGAGAATTGAGTTTATACCAATGTCACACTTGTGGACATAAATTTCCTTTCTTGTAAACTAAAAAATATTGTTATTTAAATTGTCACATATTAAAGTATATACGTTAACATTAACGGTCTAAATATTGTTACTTAAAAAAAATAAAAAAAACACTTCACTTATTATTAATTTATAGAACTTATAACTTTTTCTTTAACATAAACATTCCCAGAAAACGTTGAAAAGCAAAAACCAAGTAAAATTTAGTATCCAGTATAAAAAAAAAAAAAAACTAATGCTTTAATATTGATGACTTAATGGGAGAATAAAAGACAATGTTATATAGGTAGTTCTATAACCGTCTTATGAATTACACAGGTTGGACAGTGTGGTTTCGTGCCTCCTGTCACCTCAACTATTTTGTTGCCCCTACACCTCCCCGCCTCCGCCAAAGCCATAGCAAGAAGGGGATGGGGCCCGCAAAAGATAAATCAGATTTGAGTTTATTTATCTTTTTTAATTTAGCTAAAAGGGGCTTTACAGGGGGTGTTATTCAACACCTTGCAAGTTAATGTTAAACCCCACACTTATGTGTCGCCTACATGACGTTTACGTAGCGTGATAAAGCCCCTAGAGGCGTGAGACCAAACCACCCAACTTTAGAGCAAGAAATATCAGTTTTTGACATACTATTAGTTTTGAAAACAACATGATGTAAATTTAAAAACTAAAACTACACAAGAAGTTGTTTATAATGGGGTGGGAAGATTTTGTAAATCAGAAATGGTCACCGAATCAACTCCAACATATGCATAATTCAACCACTCTCCACGCCACCCTTCTAAACATGTTTGAATTTTTCATATATGAATAATAATTTGGATTAAAATAACTAAAACTTATCAGAAATGCAGAAGAAAATGTATGAACAATGTTCATTTACCTCCTTAACTTCCTCTTCGGTTATTCTTCCATCTTCATTCTTATCAACCCTGCAAATTAACGTAACATAATATTCACTTCATCATGTCGAATAGGTCGAAACAAATTTGTTAATCCATCCAAAGCTAGACGCTTACATATCGAAGAAGATCTGGAGGCGAGAATCGAAACTCTCATCGGTGATTTGAGTCCAATATCCATACAATTCATCTTTACTAATCTTATCAACTTTAAGCCTTCGTCTTCTACTTATCGCGTCGTAAACCTCAAGCGCAAATTCCTTCGAATCCACCATTCCTATAAGTTAAAACAACGATCAATCATATATTCATCTATTCAAAAAAATTAAACAACCGGTGAAAACAAGACAAAGAGCTGAAGAACTACTGTGGAATAACAGCTGTTATTCCACCAGTAGTTAAAACTGGGTATTGTAAGTGATAGAGTGGCCTTGCTGCCACGATCCACTGAGATTCAGCTCTACGTTGCTCAGATTCGTAAAAAAACAGTGGTGTTGCAGCCATGATCCACTGAGATTCAACTCTACGTCGCTCAGATTCGTAAAAAAAATATAGTAAATGGAAAAACGTTAAATAACTGACCTATACATTTCGCGAAATCAGCACGATACAAATATCCATCTTTTTGAAGCTTATCAAAATTATTCTGAACTTCATTCCATCCATCTACACCATTAATTTTATTACTACTAATGAATCTAAGACCTTTAAGAGCTCGATGAGCACCGGACCGAGTCCGGTCGAGCTGCGCGCGCTGTTTCCGCATAGCGCGCGCAGCCAACGCTGAATCCAAACCTCCAGCGTTAGAAGACGACGCGCGGCCGTAACTCCACGGAAACCGGCGCAACTCCATCGAAAACGCCTTCAACTCCTGCGAAAACTGGCGTAACCGGTTGGACGAACTCCGGCGCATAGTTGACGATCGGGATGATGACGTGGACGCCGGAATATTCTCCGTATCGGTGTTGTTATCCACGTGGATAACCGTCGCAGGCTCCACACTACGTAGAATAATAGTGTCGTCGTCTTGAAGATCTAAAGTGACTTCAACAAACTCATCGTTTGGATTCAACGACGACGTATCGGTGTACGCCGGAGATGAACCGCCGCTCAACATGTTGTCCGGAACGGTGTCGGACGCCCACCGGCGTTCGTGACGACCGCCGGTCATGACAAAAATAACGGTTTTTGTTTGTTTAGTTTGTAAGAGATGAAATGAGTAGAGAAAATGATCGGAATTATAGTAGTGAATCAGTCTATGAGGATCCGAACCCGAATATGCTTAATATGTGTATATATATATGTGTGTGTGTATGTATACACACACATAAATTAGTTAATTACCAAAACCAATTTGTGGTTGCTTATTAGTTAATTAATCACCAAAACTAAGTTGAGTTGTGTCATCGTGATCAAACCGTTATGTATTTATCACTTATATATGAAATCACGAATCAAGGTGGGTTTTTTTTTTTATATTTGTAGTTAACTAGTAAGTTGGCCCGGCCGTTGTCGCGGCGTTGAAATGTAAAGTATATTGAATTTATACCGTCTAATGAAAACGTGTTATATTTGACTTGATTGGTTTCCAAAAACAATATGTTAAAACGTAGATCAACTGAAAATGTACATAAAAATAAACACAAAAATATATTATATTTGAACCGACTCAATTTCGGGAAAAAAAATAAAATCTACGCTAAAACATAGAAAACTGAAAACGTACATAATTGTAGGTATAAAAACATATAGTATTTGACCCAACTCATTTTAGGGAAAATTTTACGTCGAAACGTAAATAACCTTAAATATTACCGACACCTACATAAAAAACATATAAAATTCGTTTACAAAGTTTTTAAAAGTTAAGGGGTCGTAAATGTCAATGCTAAAATTTCAGAGTAAAGTTTATAAGAATAAAAAAAACTAAAAAAGACAAAAAAAAATGAAAAAGAAAAGTTAAATTACTATTCACATAGAGGTGTATATTGTTAATGTTAATGGAATATAGCTCGAAAATACATATTAAACTACTGATTATATTTTTATTATCTGAATTAAAGTTTATTATTCTTTTTAAACAATAGCTAGAAAAATATATTTTTATTATCTGAATTAAAGTTTAATATCTTTTTTCTAAACAATTTACAAATGTATATAGATATGTTTCTACTGACGTCTAAACGTATATTGACAAAGGAACAACCTTATGTTTCATGTAGATCGACATTAATCTGTGTTTTAAACGTACACATAAAGAAAAAAAAACAATTATGAGGAATTTTTATGCTTGACTGGTGGAAACTTATCTTTAACCTAATCAGATAACTTATGTCACAATTTAAGAAAAATTAAGCAATTTGAAAAATTGTCCACCAAAATTTCTTAATCCTAACTACCCTAATGTTAATGAATTAAGCAAAGTCCACGTCCCACTTGGAATTTAATTTCTTCTTCTTCTTCTTCTTCTTCTTCTTCTTCTCTTCTTTAACGATTATACAGGCTCAAATTAAATTTTACAAATTGTCTTATTTTGGGAGGTGATTTCTACATAAAAAAAAAGTTACATACAAAATGATTCATGCCCTGATTTGAATCGTTAAAATCGAAAGTTAAAACTAGTCAGACCAGGTTAAGATCCAAACGATTCAGTTTATGGTTTGATTTTCATGATCTAACGTTTGCGTCTGGTTTGAAACATGAAACCGGACGTTTAATTCTTGTTATTTGTGTGTTTTAATTGAGTTAAATGCCATTTTAGTCCCTGTGGTTTGAGTCATTTTGCCAGTTTAGTCCAAAGGTTTCATTTTTAACCTGTGGGTCCAAAAAGGTTTCACTGTTGCCATTTTAGTCCACCGGGTTAACTTTATCCATTTTTTCTGTTAACCAGAAGGGCAATTCGGTCATTTTATATGTAATTCTATTAACTAGAAAGACAATTCAGCCATACAAAATGATCGAACCGCCTTTTTCGTTAACAGAAATAATGGATGAAGTTAACCCAGTGGACTAAAATGGCAACAGTGAAACCTTTTTGGACCCACAGGTTAAAAATGAAACCTTTGGACTAAACTGGCAAAATCACCCAAACCACAGGGACTAAAATGGCATTTAACTCGTTTTAATTTTTAGAATATGTAGTTATGTATATATATATATAGGATTAGGTTCAAGAGTGAACACTAGTGTAGCTTGCGAACTGAGTGAACTAATCAGAAAAAAAAATAGTTTGCTATGGTTTTTCTATTTTGCTCCCCGCCTCTAACTCCATCCAAATTGTCTGTTTTTCCATTTTGCTCCCCGCAGGGAGCAAAATGGAAAAACCATAGCAAACTATTGGAGGAAAATGGTTATTTTTAAAGGTTTGGGGCAAAATCGTTAAAGTGACCAAACAACAGAGATCAAAACAAAAGTTTACTAAAAAAAAAAAACTATAGAATTAGTTTAAACCATCAAAACTGAACCTTCAAACGGCTAACCGGTAAAAAAAAGTATGAATCATATGAGTGATATTGTATGACCAACTTTGATAAAACTTTCACATAGTCCCCCAACTTTTAATTAACACTTTTGACGATTTTGGTCCTTTTAACTTTTAACGACCATGTGATTTGATTACCACTCGATTATAGATTTATCCATTGTATATTTTATTTTTATTACAAAAAATGGGTGTAACAAATATGGCCATTTTTACCATTACATAACGACTTTGATACCCATTGCATTTGCCCTTTGCCACTAATAGATCTGACCACATTTGATATGTGTTCGAAGGATGTAACCCAAGGTCCAACGTCAAATGTTGCTACCAAAACTCATATATTTTGCATTTACAACCCGTCCTTGCTCAATGGATACAAAACACTCACGCTTTAGCACTTGGACATTTATAAGCAAATCAAATCATGTAGAGTTATAAGCTCTTCAAAATCAAATTTTTAGCAACAAACCTCTAAATATATTAGGTCTCGGTTTGAAAAGTCTGATTCAACCTATTAAATGAAATTATACTTAATGTGTCCATATTTACCACAATACCACTCTAAAAGGCTGCTTGACATCAAAGTAAGTTGTTAGTAAAAACATTAATGTCCAATATTAGTTTTTGAGATTGATTGGATGTAAGATGGACATCATAATAAATTAATAAAAAAAAATAGAAGCTAATAAACGAATAGCAGTGGGGCTAGCTCACTTGGTAGAAGTTTTTGCCTCTTAGTTGGAAGTCTTGGGTTCAATCCCAAGCAAGGATGATTTATGTGTAAATATAGGAGTTTTGTAGAGTAACATTAGTCATTCAAAAAAAAAAAAAAATGATAATAGGATAAGAACCATGATTAATCATGGAGTTACACGAGATGTTAAGCTCCTATTTAGGGAGGGGTTAATATGTCAACAATGTAGAGTATGTTGTGTAATGATTAAGAAAGGACCTATGAGGCCAAGCCTAAATTTTTTAAGGTGAAAACAACTCATGGCAAGTTAAATACGATATACCTTTTTGGATTTTAACCTACAAAACATAATAATTGAATCAATAACATACCAACATTGGTTGTGTTTGACGGGGTGTTGAAGAAATAAGAAAATAAAAAGTTAATGAACAAATTATGAGATAAGAATACATGATTAATCTTGGAGTTACACGAAATGTCTAGCTCCTAAATAGGGAGGGGCTAATATTCCAATAATGTAAAGTATGTTCGGTAAAATTAAATGAGGGTGTTCCTGGATTTAAGCAGATAATAGAAATTATTTTGAGCTTCTAGTCTAGCGGTACCAAAATCCATAAAAGATATGTTCCTCTTTATAAAATGAGGATTTAAGTCTTATTGTAGACAAATGTATAGATTTAGAAACAAGATTATTATATGTAATGATGACGGGGGTAGCCCAAATCTCAATAAAATGACTAATATACATAATAACTTAAAAGGTTAAAAGGTTGAGAGGTTCAATACGCGCGAACTCAGGTGAACAGTAAAAAGGACAAGCACAGTGTCCGGTCACATCAACACTTAACGTGTGAACCATTTCTGCACAGACAGAACATGTGCACAGAGAACAACCTTTTATCCGCAGGTCTAAAGCCTCCAACCCCCAAACGGGTAATTCCTCCACTGTAGCCTTGGATCCATGGTCACGAGCTTCCTCTTATAGAATACATCTTATCTATAAGTACCAGCTCCAACAACCATATCAAGGACACCAGATCAGTTGAGCTAACACATACTCTCTGATCTTCTCTCCTCTTTTGAGAACAAGTTTCATACTTGCTTCTCTTCTTCACTTCAAACAGCATTGCTTCGCTAACATCTTCATTCCGGCTTGAATTCCCTTCAAGCTGGAATCAAAAGCGATCAATAAACAAGTGATCCAACCCCACGTGCTACAAACGTGGGAGGACCCCACGACCTGTGTTAGGCTAATCGAAACCCTTGAACCCTTTTACCCAGGAGATATCGCTACAGGCCTTGGTCTTGTATTTGTTGCATCAACAAGTTGGCGCCCACCGTGGGGCTACGCCGCTTACTTTATCTTAAAGACCAGTTGTGTAGCTCCATTTTCTCTTTACATCATGTCTGAAAGCGAGTCTCTCGGGCAGGTAAATCAGGTGCCTAACAACACCGATTAAACACCAAATTCTGGTCGGATCTCACTGGTCAAATCTACATTTCTTTCTACTCCCGGAAGTACTCCACCGGAAACTATGTTCCCGGAATTCACTTATTTTCAAACACCAACCCCATCTCGATCAGGGGTTGCATCTCCTCAAATTGGTGTAATGCATACACCGGAACGCATAGATCTAACACCCGAGGGAGTATCTAGAAATTTCTTACAACTGAGATCTTCTCTCAACTAGCATGTGAGCCTAGAAAGGAAGAAAAGGGTAAGAATAAGACTAAATTATGAGGAGTCTGAACCCTCGTTATCACCTAGCCCTCCATCTCTTCCTTTTAGCAGCTCACGTTCAGCCACATCTTACATTAAAGCTGGCCCTAGTGTGACAGACCAACCACTCAAGCCCTTGAGCTTTTGGGGAGGACAAGTCCAACCGCTTTTCCCTTATTTACCTCCCAACCCGTTACAACCGGTGCACCTATGGGGCATAAAACCACTCTTGATCAATTATGGCAGTCGCCAGCTTCAAGTGTTCTCCCTCCCATTGCTACTTCGTGAAAACAAGCCATGGCCACCCTGCCTTTGGCTCGAGGTGCAGTCATGAGCACATCCATGGGAATGCCTTATACAGTAAGCCTTTAAGGCTTTAACCTTATGACACAGATAATGGCATCTTTTATTAGTACCATCAGAAAGCCTTTAAGGATTTAACCTTATGCCCTAGCTGATGACACAAATGATGGCACAATTTCCTTTGCAGCACGTGAAAGCTGGATGATGACACAGAAAGCCTTCAAGGCTTTAGCTTTAACTTCATCAACCAAGTGCCAACCACTCACCAGGGTACCTTAAACGGTAACCCAGCTTCAAGGGTAGTAGAAGACCTCTCAAAACCCTACAAGCCCAACAAACTTGTCTTGCTTCTCCCAACAAATCGTTGATTACGAGTTTCAAACCCAGATAAAGATGCCATCACGGTACTAAAGACTACCTCCAAATCTTCGCCGGGACTGCAAGAATTGAAAATTGACCCAACTCCGAATGTTGTCTCATGTCCATGCAAACCCTTGAAGGGTCTTCACGCATATGGTTCAATGACCCTCCTGGACGAAGCGTTCAGACCTTTGACGATCTTAGCAAAAGTTTCCTATAACAACAGAGGCATGTCAATGACGCCACGGTAATCTTCCAGACCAAACAACGTGATGATGAAAGTCTCAGAGACTTCATCGAAAGTTACAAGAAGGAAGGTTTAACTTACGCCGATGAAAAGATTAGGGTTGCAGGGTTCATGAATGCTATAAATTCCAAATATCTCGCAAGAGACCTCAATAAATGCTTGCCCAAAACCCTTGAAACACTCGAAAGGGCTGAAGCCCACATTCGAGGAGAATAAGCTGTAGACATCAAAAAAAAAAAAGAACTCTTAACTGGAGCTTCCAGTATGGCTCTTATGACAAACGGTTCAAAGGTTCGGATTCCAGAAGACCTGAAGGCCGGAACCCTCCAAGCCGAGAAAAAACCATAAACTTTACAGCCTTAACCAAGACTCCGCAAGAGATCTTGGCAACCGAAGAGGTAAAACACAGCTTCCACCCTCCTCAACCTTTGCCAAAAAACAAAAGATCGGAAAAATCAAGCCAATATGGTGAGTTTCACGAATAGAAAGGTCACCATACCAATGATTTCTTCCAACCCAAAAAGTGGATCGAAGAAGCCGTCAAGTCCAAACTGGCTCACTTGGTTAAAGGGGTCAAGGACAAAATGGTTGAAAATAATAATAATAATAATAATAATAATAGGAAGTGAAGATGGTAGACCTTGAAAACAAAGCTTCCCATAAACGCCATCATTCCGAGGCATGGGAACATCAACATAAGGAGAGGTGCTTTCAAACCCTCTGGTGATGGAATCCAACATAGGAACCATCAAGACACAAAAGGCTTACACTGACACCGGTGCAACCACCAAAATCATGTTTGAGAAATGCTTTAACCCTCTCAGTGACGATGAACGTTCAAAGCTTCAACAGTCTGAATCCTCCATCGAAGGTATCGCAAACATACCTATCAAGCCTTTAGGCCAAATAACCCATAATGTTTGTTCAACGAGAAACCAAAGGGACGAACCGAACAACTCACTTTTGCGGTGATCAATATCCCTTACAACTATGATATCATCATAGGAAGGCCAGGGCAAAGTGTGTTCGGAATGGCAGTTTCAGTTGGTCAAGGTACTGTGAAGTTTCCCACTGAAAAAGGGATAGCAACCCTTCAACCTACCCAAGAAGCTTTTGTAGTTGAAGGGGAAAGCTCAAGAAAGGACGAAGGCGATGAACAAGGGTTGGACATAAACCCAAAATATCCTCAACAGGGGATAAGGGTAAACACTAACCTTTCCAATGAAACCCTCTCATACCTTGAAAAGCTGCTCTTGCACTATGTATTCGCTTGATGCCCAGAAGATATGACCGGCATCCCTCGTAGCATTGTTGAAACATGAGTTATGGATCCCACCTGATGTTAAGCCCATTATACAAAAAAAACGGAGTCAAGCCCCTAAAAGAAGCCTTGTATAATGCCAAGAGATGGAAAAGCTTGTTCTAGTCCTTCGAGAGGTTATGTATCAATCATGGGTATCCAATCCGGTAATGGTTTAAAAACCTGAAAAGTCTTGGAGAATGTGTATCGATTTTAAATACTTGAACAAAGCATGCCCAAAGGATTGCTACCCGCTGCCCCAGATAGACCTCAACGATAACTCGCTCACAGGCTTCCCGTTCAAGTGTTTTCTTGACGCCTAAAAGGGTTACCATCAGATCCTAATGAAAAAAGAATAGGAAGAAAAAACCACATTCCACACTGATAAAGGTATATCTTGCTATCAAAAATAGAATTTTGGTTTAAGAAATGCAGGTGCCACTTATCAACGTCTGGTTGACAAAGCGTTTGCCGGAAAAATCAGCAAGAACATTAAAGCTTATGTTGACGATTTGGTGATTAAGAGCAAAACGGAATACCAAATGCTCCATGATATACATGAAACCTTCCAAAAACTCAAGAAAGATCAACATGAAGGTTAATTCAGTCAAGTGCTCGTTTGTAGGACATATCATGGGGAAACAAAGCTTAAAAGCCAACCCTCAAGGGATGTGCTAACAAGAAAGACTTTCGATGGAAAGCTTACAGCTTTGAAGCGTTTTACCTCAAAAGGAAGCCTTCAACCAAATGAAGCAGCACTTGGCTTCACTCCCAGCCATTTTGGCTCCGGAAACAGGAGGAACGATCTCTATCTACCTTTCGATTGCTGAAAAGGCCATAAGTACGGCTCTGATCATTGAACGAAACAAAGTTAAGATACCCGTTTACTTTTTCAAAGCTTCAAAATTAGCAGAAATCAAATATTCTTCTTTGGAAAAACTTGTTCTGGCCCTAGTCCAAGCGGCTAGAAGGCTTCAAAGGTACTTTCAGTCACACCTAATACAAGTGGTCACTAACTAACCTATTAAGAATGTGCTTGAAAAATCACATATGTCCCGAGAAAAGCTGTCAAAGCCCAAGTCTCAGCCGACTTCATCATAGAAGTCCCTAAAGAAGTCACAACGGAAGTCAATACAGTCTCCACTGAACCCTCCGACCCCCATACTTGGAAGCTCTTTACCGACGAAGCTTCCAGCATTGAAGGGTCAGGAGCAGGGCTAGTTCTAATTGATCCTAACGAATTGGAATTCACGTATGCCTTTCGTCTTAAATTTCAGACTACAAACAACGAAGCTGAGTATGAAGCATTGATTCCCGAGCTCAAGCTTGCAAAAAATATGGGTGTCAAAAGGCTTCAAGTCTTCACAGACTCGTTGCTTGTTTCATACCAAGTAAGCGACAACTACATAGCCAAAGAAATAGGGATTCAAAAGCTTCAAGCTCTCACAGACTCTCTCAAGATAAGACAATTACACCTACATAGCAAAAGAACCCAACATGTATTAGTACCGAGAGAAATCAAAGGAATTAATGAACACATTTCAAATATGTTCCATCAAAAAAGTTCCAAGATCTCAAAACAAGAGAACTGATACACTTAGCAAGCTTGTATCTCTTACGTTTGCCCACCTCACCAAGAAGGTTCTAATTGAGGTATTAAAAACCCCATCCATCCAAAAAACTTGAGGTTCAAGATGTGATCACTAAAGAAGGGCCAAATTGGATGACTCCCATTGAAAAGTTCCTCAAAAATGGTGAATTACCCAATGACCAGACTGAGGCTAAAATGGTTTGTATCAAGTCAAGGCAGTATGTGTTACAAGGAGGTATCCTTTACAAAAAAGGATACCTTGCACCACTACAACGATGCGTTGACCCAGAACAAAGCCAATATCTGATTAAAGAGGTTCACGAAGGGATATGTGGGGCTCATTGTGGCCCAAGATCGGTAGTGTCAAAGTTGATGAACCTCGGATACTTTTGGCCTTCCATGCATCGAGATACCTCCGAACAACTGCGGAAGTATGAAGCTTGTCAGTTACATGCTTCGGTACCCAAAAGCACCAAACATGACCCCGTTCCCATCTCCTCGGCTTGGCCATTTCACAAGTAGGGAATGAACATCGTTGGTCCATCCCCACTAGCCAAATGAGGAGTCAAGATCTTATTGGTAGCCGTGGATTACTTCACCAAGTGACCAGAAGTAAAACCATTGCCAAAAATATCAGGGAAAACAGGTCATTGATTTCGTTTAGGAAAGCATAAGTTTTGGGCTCCCAGGGGTACTAGTCATGGATAACGGGAAATAGTTTGCCGAGAAGCCTTCTAGCTCCTAGTGTAAGGAGTTCAGAATAACTCAAGTATTCAGCTCGGTAGCTTACCCACAATCCAATGACCAGGTTGATAGGACAAACCACAACAATGTTGAAGGGATTAAATCTCGATTGGGAAGATACGACAACAACTGGCTCGAATAACTTTCCAATGTGCTATGGGAAATTCGAATAACCGAGAAGACGAGCCACAAGAAAACACCCTATAGCCTAGTGTTTGGATCAGAGGCTGTAATCCTAGCTGAAATCGGAGTAACAACACAAAGAACAATTAACATCGACCTCGAGCCAAATAAGAAAGAGACGATGTTGAATTTTGAACTCCTCGAATAGGCTCGTGATCAAGCAGCCATGCAAAAAGCAAGGTACAAGCAAAACATAAAATTGTATTACAATACACGGGTGAAGCATGAACGCTTCAAGCCTGGGGACCTTGTGCTTCGAAATAATAAGGCATGCAAGAAAGAAAGCCAAGGAAAGATTGGCCCAAAGTAGGAAGGGCCATACAATATCCTTAAAGCCCACAAAGGGGGATCATACAAGCTGGCAGGCCCGCAAGGCAAAAAGCTTCCCCGCCATTCGGATGGCAAAAACCTTAAAAGGTTCCATGTTTAACCAAAACGTGTTACAAATAGTTCCAAAAAGTTGTTCTATTCCCCTAGTAATCAAAGTACTTTGAAATGAATGAACAATGAATTTATCTTTCTATCCTATAATCAGGTTGAGAACCTAGCAAGAAACTCCATGGCAAGGGCCATGTAAGGGGATGAGCTCCCAGGCCACATCGCTCAATAGGTTCAAGGGTTGAATGGACCTATATAAGGGGTGAGTTCCTAAATCAATACAACTCCATGAGACTCATAGAAATCTTAAAAAACATGTCTCATAGACGGGTTTGAACAGCCTACACAAAATGTTCCTTAAGCCCCAACATTGGCTTACGAACCAAAAAGACTCTAAGTGAATGTCATACATAGGATAGAGGTTGTATCTTCTTGTTAAAAATATCCTAAGGCTAAGTGATTGCAGCACTGAACCCTTTAAGGTATAAATAACATAAGATGCACCACCCAAAACAAAGACAACATACAAAACCAATGAAACCACAAAGGAGTAAACAGAATAACACAATAAACATAGCAAGATAAGTTAAAGATAGCAAGGGCCATACTGGCCATCAAACATGAAACATGGTCCACAAGCCTTCCAGGCTTTAACCACCAAAGGACCTAAGCGGTTCCCTTAAAACAAAAAGATGTCTAAGCAAACAACCCGTAACATTGTTCGACAAGCTAAGAAAGCTATGAATTAAAGTTTCTTCTTCATTTGGAAGCATCAGAGATGATAGACTTTGCTGCATCATCCTTATTCGAAACCCCATCATCTTGGATGTTTTTAGCCTTCCTCTTTTTCCTCCCTACAACACCCGTTGTCTCGGAGGCTTCAAGGATTGAACCCTTTGAGCCCTCACCACCTTCAGAACACGTTTCCTCGCTATCTCCGGAGCAAGGACGTTTCTTCGAGAAGGACTTCAACACTTCGTTACAAACAGCCTCATTAAGGCCCTGGGGTTTTAGCTCCTGCAAGACAGGCAAAGATTTACCAAAACACTTGGAGACTTCACCCACATAAGGGTAAACCATATGCTCAATCTTAAAAATTGTTCCCTGGAAGACTTTGAAGGCTTTGGGTTGAAAAAGAGAAGACTTTTCCTAAGGCTCCCAAGGTTCACAAAGCTTTGTAACCAGCAAACAAACCTTGGTGTCTCACATGAGCAAGAAGCTTGGTGTACACATCACCCAAGACTTTGTTGAACTCCGACGAATGGAGAAGATAGGTAACCACTTGCTGGAATCCATGCTCAACGAGCCGTTTATTATCACCAGTTGCCTGGGAAAGTGAAGCCTTTAACCCTTCTTTCTCCTCCAAGGAGGCTACTTCTGAACCTCCAAAGCAGCCCTATCAACCCTGACTTGAACCCTGTCAGCTTCCAAGCGTTTTTCCAACTCAACCATCTAAGTCTTGTGCTGGGAAGAAAGCTCATCAATCCTCAACATCAGTTTTTCTCCCTCCCAGCATAGCCCTCTGCCTCCTTCTTTAGAGTAGCTAGTGAAGCCTTCATCTCATACCTCTTCTTCGAGAAGACATAATATTCTCGCATCCTCTTGCGAAATAGGGATACACCCTCTGGAAGCAAGGCAACAAGGTTACAAGCACCCATTTCCATTTTTCGAAATCATCAGGTCATCATCCATAGATGAGCAAGAACCTCAAACAACAGGAGAAACAAAGTGGGTAAGAACATCCTCACAAACGGATGAAGGCTTGAAGCTGTCACCAACTGTGACCTTCCAGTCCGGCACATAAACCTCCCTTGGATTAACATTGGTGGAACCTTCACCACCCTTCCCGGAACCCTTCAAGCTCACAACTTTTTTACCCGCCAAACCACCAAGGGCCGTCCCTTGTTGTAACACCTCGTAAAATCACGTCCAATGGTGTATTGACACGTGTAATAAACCCTAATGAAGTCAAGTGTTGAATTTAAGGGACTAATTTTTTGAAAAATCGAAAAACATTGATTATGAAAGAACTGGAAGTATTAACATACCTAAAATAAGTTTCTAAATAACCTTATATGGTTTTATATTCACAAATGAGCCACTTGTTGATCGAGTGTAGCCGTTTGCGTAATTAATTGAATGTTTGCGCAATAAAGGGTTAAAAGCGTCAACATGTTAATTCTTACCTCTGAGTGACCTTTTAACAAACCGAGAGCTTCATGATATTTGATTACACTCCGAAAATGCCAATCGTTGGCCGTCCAAGACTTTTGTGCCTTTAAGTGACGTTACGCGCAACTTTGCAAATATAAGGGGCTAAAAGTGTCAATATGTTTAATTATACCTCTGAATGACCTTTTAGAGAACCCGAAGCATCGTGATGTTTAATTATACCTCTGAATGACCTTTTAGTTGAACATGTCTAAGCATGTTTAACCCGACAATTCTAAGTTTGGGCTCGGTTCGGAACCGAAAGTCGCAAAAGTTGACTTTTGCTTTGACTTTCAGTTCTGACCCGATTTAGCTTAGTTTAGATATGCCTTAGGATTCCATTAGGACCATGTTATAGGTTAGTATAACCCTATGAGGTTATACAATCTGGATCCTTAGTTATCCTATTCAATTGCATGTTTCCATTATATGCCAAATTGTTGACCGTTATGCCCTTTGGACCGATAAACGTGATTATTGAAAAAGTAAAAGAATAGAAACCTTCCTTACTGATTTATAGACTTGCCCCTAAAATTTGACATCAGTTTGAGGTCCAGATTAGGAGTTATGTTCATTAGCGTAAATAAAAAGCTTTTTATTAATTAAACAACATATGTGGTATAGATCCTATTTAAACTCAAGTTTTGACATCAAACCTTTTACCGAATGATGTAATATAATATTTTGGGATTTTTGGAAATTTTTATTAAATTTTAAACTGATCATAACATAGAGTTCTTGCATAAATTCGGTTATTGATAATAATGCCCTTTTTGGCCTATAAAATGAGTTTTACACATCCTTTACATGTCAAACATTTTTCTACTGATTTTAGATATTAAATAAGTTATTTTAAATAGTAAAGGATGATCAAAATCTCATATTTCCTTAAACAACCCGAATATCGTCAAAAATCGACTTTTATGCGATTTAAGTGCATAGTATGGTTTAAAACCACATTAGGCACCTAAGACTTGTTGCCTACTGATTTTAAAAATAAATTTTTATACTTTAACAGTAAGGTTAAGTCTTGAACTCAGATTTCCAAATTTAACCCTTAAAGCATATGTGAAATGACCAAAATGCCCATTCGGTGCATAGTTTGGCCATAGATGATAAATTTCACATATGTATGATATCTTGTTGTTTTCACCACATAAAATAAATATTTTTCACAGAAGGTTTTGGACCAGACCTTCAGCTTACTTTTAAACCTCGTTTATAAACTTTAAAATGACCGAAATACCCCTTCGGAGCATAAATTGGTTCTAAATTCGTTTTGGGCATAACGGAAGGTATCTTACTGATATCACAACATGTTTAAGGCATATTAACTTAGGAAACATGTATATGACTCTTTTGGTTACCCGTTACACATATTTCGCGTTCAGATCGGTTTATGTAACTAGTTTGCATAAATTGACCGAAACGGGTCAGACCTTATCATTTTTGCCTCAAAATCTAGAATGTGTTTAGTATACCCATATTATACAAGTCTCCAAGCTTGTCGGGTCTAAATCACACTCTATTCCGGTCTTCGCTTAATCATGCGTTTTGAACCGTAAACCTTTCCTTAAAACTAATCGGTCTAAGTTTCAACTTAAATAAGACCCATTAGGAATCTAATAGGTTAATAAAACATTCGTTCCAGATTAAGAGCCCCAGTAGAAGTACTTGTGCTTGCTGATTAGAATATACGGCTGAGTATAAATTGCATTGCTAGCTCAGGTAAATAGTTTTAACTTATTTTCCCTATACGGGCTTGGGATACGGTATTATAATAATACCGCTTGGTCGGGTATTGAATGTTTAATCGTATTGTGATTAAATTATTGAGGTAACCCGTTTTAATCTGTATTGTTTGAAATAAAAGCCTTTAGGGGTTAATGACCATGTCCCGGATATCCTTGGCATCATTATAATAAAATGGCCACGTCTTAAGCACGGGGTGTAGGCATACACCTGACAGTTGCATAAGGGAAACCGTATCTCACTCTCTTGTGGGCCTATACTTGTGGCGTGTCTGTTAATCTTGACTCGGTTTCTACATCGGGCCCTGAATGTATAACGAACATGTAAATCTATATACAAGATTTTTATTAATAAAAATTGTCCCAGGTTATAAAAAGTCTTGTGCCTTGTGCATTCAAATCAATTTTCTTAAACATTTTCAAAATGAGTCAGTTAATTGTATTTACCAGTGTAAACTGACGTATTTTTCCAAAAAGGTTAAGTGGCAGGTACTGGACGTAATTGGCTGGGAACTCAGGGCGTTAATAGGGAATCTTGCAAGTTCTAGATGCCTAAAGTCTGTTGAACAGTTTTCTTTTATTTGATCCGCCTGTGGATCCTTTACATACCGTTTGTAATACTTTGATATTCTCATTCGGTTATAATATAATTATCTTTTGCTTCCGCTGTGCATTTAAATATGTGTTGTTTGACTATGACGATATCAACTACGTCACGATACTCCCCACCGGTCCACCGGTAATACGTGGAAATATCGGGGTGTGACAGGTTGGTATCAGAGCCAACATTGAGTGAATTAAACACTAGCCTTTTTGTGTTTAATCTCAATGACACGGTAGCACATTCCTTGACCTTCTGAGTCTAGACTTAACATAGGAATACTCTCAATCCTAATCTGTAAATTATTGCTTTCAAATTTTTTTATATTGGATATGTCGCCAAGCGAAGAGGCTGTATTAGAAATTCTCCACATCCGGAGCCTTGAAATGCTGAGCTTCGTACCACGGCTAGAATGAAACGAGCATCCAGGGAGAGAACATTCAAAAGTAAAGTGAAGTAGAAAACTCCTTTTGCTAAAGATCGTTTCTTTAATAGTCCTTATAAGGACATGTTTATCTTTCAGCCCCTTCGAGGACAACATTATTCCTTTCAAGTCCCGTCTAGGGCACATCTGTACTTTTATTTTGTAGTGGAATGATTAAATTTAGATTTTCATTCTAATCATGAAAAATGAAATAAATGAAAAATAACATTCCTTTTATAAGATCTACCATTATAATAAAATGGCAAAATCTAAAAAGGACAAGACCTAGCCACGTGTTATTTTAAGACAGGGCCAAGATGGTAGTTCCTCAATTAGATTCAGATCCTTATTAAACATCTCAATTTAGGATTGTTCTGCGCTTAATATTAAAAAGAATCTTAAACGTAAAACCTAGCTTACATGTCATTTTAGACATGGCCAAGATGGTAAGACATATTCAAGAGATTCGGATCCTTGTTAACACCTAGGAACGTGTTAGCACTCTTGACAAATGTGATTCGAGAAAATCACAACAGTCATCCTTATATTGGATTCTTCCAATTTTCCTATCTAGCCTAGTGATTTAGAAATCATGGCTTAAATCATCAAATTAAGATGATCATTCTTACAAACATCTATTAGTGATGAAACGCCTACGGGCTATATCTACTGTCCTAAAAGACAAAAGACAGTTGTAGTCTTTGACTCTCTGTCAAGAAAGGTAATGAACTGCGTTCAAACCTTAATGCCTCGATCCTATAAGATCATGGCTTATAAATTCAAAATTGTCCTTGTGATTAGGCCTGTTGTGCCACTTTAATATCCTTAATGTTTTATATACTAGAATAAATTATAATGAAAATACTAATATAACTAACAAATTAACCAATATGGTTTATATTACCATGGTTGATGAATCGTCAAAAATAATGATTCCATAATAACCTCTGAATAAATCATTGCTAATGTTTATGTAGCAATCAAGCTACATGGCTGCATCAGGGGAGGTTAACAGCCACCTGAGGGAGAATAATGATGCTACCAGAGTTAATATAACTAGTGCGGAACTACAGGCATTAATAGATAATGCTGTTACTCGAGCTCTTGACAGACAATATAATGAATCAAGTGATACACACTCTAAGACTCTATCTGTGGCTCATAGTAAGCCCCCTTCTAAATCACACGAGTCAAAGGAGGACGATGTTCATCACTCGTCAAATCAGAGGAGTGTTCCGTCTAGACATATGGTGCTTAATCAAGAGCCACATGTTAAAACCTGTTCGTATAAATATTTTGTCTTCTGCAAGCCCAGAGACTTCACGGGAGAAAAAGGAGCCATCGACTGCATGACGTGGCTCGATGAGATGGACACCGTTGTTGATATTAGTGGATGTGCAGAGCAAGACATTGTGAAGTTTGTTTCACAATCTTTTAAAGGAGAAGCTCTAGCTTGGTGGAGGTCACTAATCCAAGCTACTGGGAAAATCCCGTTATATAATCTGACATGGGATCAGTTTGCTGCTCTTATCAAAGAAAATTGTTGTCCTCAACACGAAGTTGAGAAAATCGAGACTGATTTCTTGACATTGGTCATGAAGAACCTAGATTGTCAGACATATCTTACAAGTTTCAATACCATGTCTCCATTGGTTCCGTACTTGATCACACCGGAACCAAAGCGTATAGCTCGCTTTATTGGAGGTCCAGCCCAAGAAATCAAGGCAAGCGTGAAAGCATCGAGACCTACTACATTCAGGTCAGCGGCAGATCTGTCGCTATCTCTCACACTCGATGTAGTCAGAAACAAGACTGCCAAAGCTTCTGATGAAGGAAAGCGAAAAGGGGAGGATGAGAATTCTTATCACTCCGTTAAGAAGAAAAAGGGGAACTCTGATCATCAGAAGAGTTCCGGGTCTAAGAAAGGCAACCAGCAGTCGGGAGAAAAGACCAGGTGCAAAACCTGTAAGAAATACCACCTTGGGAAATGCAGGTTTGAATCTCAGCCTCTACCCAGTGGAATCTGCAAGTCTAAGGAATATAAAACCTTGGATTGCAAGAAGTTGAAAGATGCAACCTGTTATGGTTGCAACGAGAAGGGGCATATCAAGACTAACTGCCCTAGGAATCAGAAGAAGCCTGAAGAGGCCAAGAAAGTGAACGCGTGAGTCTTCCAGATGAACACCCAGGAGGCAGTATAGGAAGATGTCATGATAAAAAGGTACATTTCCTTATCAGTGATGCTTATATGGAATTCATTTGATTCTGGCGCAGAAAAGTCTATTATGGACAATAATTGTTGTAAGCTGTTGTATCCGCCTATTAGGACCTTAGGCTTATGACGTGAAGTAGAATTGGCCGATGATACATTAGAAAATACTTCAACAACCTTAGATGGATGCTTTATATCCATTAGGAAACACTCTTGTCCAATATCCTAATGTCTAGCTTTCAAGCTATCCAAAATCATCAATATGATCAGGACAGATGTGACATTTGATCCCCTGTCAAAAAGGTGATGGACTAGGTCCAAACCTTAATTGCCATTAATGGTCTTTTATTGCCTAGGCTAAGTATCATTGATATATACACATATCTACATGACATTCATTGAGAATGTTCGTACTATATTAGCCTGTATGGTTTAACGATACCATGGTAAGTATATATTAGGTCATCAGGATGATGAATAGCGGTTATTGGATTGCAACTAAATAATTGTTTTATTTGGTGTTAGGAATCAAATATCGAGTATGATAAACTCGGATAAGATAGCCGTTGATCGTGTTATGGATAATGCGACACATGCTAATGATGCCACAATTGTGAACCTTAGAATTTCCAAGGATGTTCTTCAAATTATGATAGACGCAGCTGTTGGAAAAGCTGTGAAGAAGGCCGTGAAAAAGTTCAAGGAGCCCCATGCTACTCGCTCCAAGTTTTATCTAGGACCACATTTCCTTACTCATAAGGAGGATCTTGTTCATGCCTCAAATGCAAAGGATGAGCTAAAAAGGAAACGGAAGGAAGATAACTCCCAGAGTTCTAAGAAAAAGGGTAAACGAAAGCCCAACGAGAAACCTGTATGCAAGACCTGCAAGAAGCGCCATTATGGGAAGTGCAGGTTCGAATCAAAATCCCAATCACGGCCTAGGGCTTGTGGGATCTGCAAATCTGGTGAGCATAGAACATTAGAATGCAAGAAGATAGGAGATGCGACTTGTTATAACTGTAACGAGAAGGGGCATATCAAATCAAATTGCCCAAAATATGCAAAGAAGCTTGAAAAAGTTAAGGAGAGCAACGCTAGGGTCTTTCAGATGGGGGCAGAAGAGGCCATGCAAGATGACAATGTTATAACCGGTACGTCCTTATCAATAATGTATATGCAAGGGTGTTTGATTCGAATACAGATAAGTTGATTGTGGATAATAAATTTCGTAAGTTATTAAATCTGCCTGTTAGAACCCTAAGCATAAAATACGAAGTAGAATAAATGCCAAGAGTTCAATTTTGAATTGGATGCCAATATATCCTTCATAGATGGTAAGCATAACAAACTTTTAAAGCCTTCCATTAGAACCTCAGAGATTAAGTGTAAGGTAAAACTTACAAATGAAAATCATAGATTCCATTTCTTTTACTCCTGTCAGAAATCTTCAATCGTAAAGTCCTAATGTATCCTATCTCCAGATAAAGTACATCATCATATGAAATTGATATCTCTTTGATCTCTATTGATTACGAATACCAAATGGTATGACAAAAGCGCCATATGAGAATCGGTGTATCTTAATATGTTCCATAGATTGCTTCCATGCCTGATCAGTATGGAGGTTTAATGCATGGAACCACAAGGATATTCCAATGGTCTTACGGCATTAAAGTCAGCTAATGGTATTTAAAGAAGATATCTAGAATGGAATTATCCAAGTAAATATCCCTGATAAAGGAATCTATGGACTCATAGCATCAATGTGTCACTTATTTGACACAGGCAATGATAGATGAACTGAGGCTTGAGATTTGGAAAAATCTTTGTAACTTCCTTGTGTCTTGATTATCATCTCCATAGACTATCCTGTTTACCTCCAGAAAGGCTAGTAGAATTAAGGTATACATCCCGCTAAGGGCTGCAGTATTGTGAAATCTCCATGTTAGTACCTCCAACTCGGGAATAATAGAACCCTAGTTAGATAAATTTTAAGATAAAGGTTCTTAAGGCCTAATTCGTAATTCTAAGAGTTTCAATGTTATTAAAGATGGTTCTCTTGCTTATGCATTGATTACCGCAACCCTATTTAGGCAACAATTAGGAATCGCCACCAGCTGCCCAGGATCGTCGATTCGTTCAAATAACTGTAAGGATTAGCTATTCCTTAAGACTGGTTTTAAGTTGTATTTAGAGTAACCATCTCACCTTAAATAAGCTATTCTATAACTAATAGTCAATATATAAGTATCAAGGCTGCTCCTTTGGGGACCTTGTATAGATAGAATGTCAAACGTCCGTTTGATGGACGGGACTTGGGTAAGTCCTATTATTGGGATCTGAAAGTTGCCTAAGAACCAAAGAATAAGACTATATAAATTCGTAGTCATCTGTAAGATTGCCAGTAATCGGCAGAAAATTGAGGATTGATAAAAGTCGCAACCTTCTTAAGTCCTTAATAAGGAATAAGGTTCAATCGAAAATATCGCTCTAAGAAGGGTGTGCTAAATTTCAATTTCTCAGAGTAAGTTAAGCCCTGGATATATAGGAACATTCGGGAAACTGAATGCAACAAAGTTCAATAGCCTATAAGCTAAAACCTATATAAGGAGTTTAGTGGAGCTCACGAGGCAACCCACACTGATGATTTAAGGGTATGTTTCACCAATAAGTTGAGACCCATTATCATAATAATACACAGATTAATGAAACTTTATGGTTGGATGAGAAACCTGTATAGACTAAGAATCGACAGATTAAGAAGCTCCAAAAGAGAGTATGTACCTATTGTATAGGTCAACTGGGATGCCCTTAGAGGCCCAAATATACTATGGAAGTTAAGACCATGATACGTCAGAAAGTACTTCCATTATTTTAGCAAATCTCAAGGTCGAGATTTCTTTTAAGGGGGTGAGGATGTAAAACCTCGTAAAATCACGTCCAATGGTGTATTGACACGTGTAATAAACCCTAATGAAGTCAAGTGTTGAATTTAAGGGACTAATTTTTTGAAAAATCGAAAAACATTGATTATGAAAGAACTGGAAGTATTAACATACCTAAAATAAGTTTCTAAATAACCTTATATGGTTTTATATTCACAAATGAGCCACTTGTTGATCGAGTGTAGCCGTTTGCGTAATTAATTGAATGTTTGCGCAATAAAGGGTTAAAAGCGTCAACATGTTAATTCTTACCTATGAGTGACCTTTTAACAAACCGAGAGCTTCATGATATTTGATTACACTCCGAGAATGCCAATCGTTGGCCGTCCAAGACTTTTGTGCCTTTAAGTGACGTTACGCGCAACTTTGCAAATATAAGGGGCTAAAAGTGTCAATATGTTTAATTATACCTCTGAATGACCTTTTAGCAAACCCGAAGCATCATGATGTTTAATAACATTTTCAAGAATTCCTAATATGGATTAAATGAGGCTTCAATGCTTTTAAGCGATGAGATGCGCAAGTTTGCGCAATAGAGGGGCCTAAAGCGTCAACTTTTGAATCTACGCCTTTCGGTGACCATTTAAGCGAACGGGAGCATAGTAACATTTATGTATATGCTTGGGAATGATCATTATGGGCCATGGAAGGCTTGGATATCATTAAACAGCATTTCGCGCTACTTTGCGAAATTAAAGGACTATTTGCGTCAAACGGCAAAAGTATGCCGATTCATATGGTAACGGACCTTCCGGAATATGACCATGAGTTAAACATACCCTATTTATTCTTTACATAGCTTAGATATAGGCTTAGAGGTGTTTGGTGCGCAAAAATAAACTTTCAAGTCCACCAGGGACTAAAAGTGTCAAAAAGTGCACAAGTTTGCATTTCCGCGCATATCTTCCGTTCTGTATATCTTCGGACACCCAAAAATTTATTTAAGCATTAAAATAATTTATTTTAGTGTTGGGCTTGATAAAATTCCATTCGTCGCGTAATTTGGATCGTTTTTCGCGTCCGTCCGTGTTTCGTCGTAATTAGCCGAACAACGTGACCGTACGACCAAACGAACCGACATCCGGCATATTTTTGAGCATGTTCATGTTCCCTATGTTTAGGAATCATAGTAGAGCCTTAATTTTGGTTTAACGGGCCTTCGATGTGTCGGAAATGACATTTGGAAGAACAGGGGCCAAAACTGTCAACAAATGAAAGTATGCATGTGTTATACTGGTCCTTACGGACCGTATGCACTGACCCTTATGGTCCGTAAAGCCCCACCAGATCAGCAGAAAGTTGTTTCCAGCTGTTCCAGCTGTTTGTGGGTGTTGCAAATGGTTTTCTAAGCAATCTATGGGCTACCATGGTTTTGCAAATCAATGGGTAATAGGTGTACGATCCAGATCAAAGCTCGTTTATCGATGAACGATCTTAACGGTTCGGAAAAACCTATAAATACCCCACTTCATTCTTGCCAAACCTACACTTGATTCTAATTTCTCTAAGTTGGAGACCTTGCTCTTCATACCTGAGAATTTAGGATCAAAACCTCCTTGCTTGGACCCTTTGTAAGTGTCCTTTCGTGCTTAGTTTAAATTTCTAGCGTTATAGCCGAAAAGTCAAGCGTTTTGATGAACGCTTTGACTTTTAAGCGGTTGAGCCATTGTTCGTAATGAACATGGCTACGTGACCGTAATTAGTAGGTGTTAAACCCTCAAAAGGGCACCTCCTAATTACCACGTTTACTTAGTTTAATTGTCGGGTCAAATAAAAGTCAAACGGGTTTGTTTTTAATAAAATTCATAACGATTTCATAAAAATCAGTTTTCTCACTTTAATAACTTGGTAAATATTAGTTGAACATGTCTAAGCATGTTCAACCCGACAATTCTAAGTTTGGGCTCGGTTCGGAACCGAAAGTCGCAAAAGTTGACTTTTTCTTTGACTTTCAGTTCTGACCCGATTTAGCTTAGTTTAGATATGCCTTAGGATTCCTTTAGGACCATGTTATAGGTTAGTATAACCCTCTGAGGTTATACAATCTGGATCCTTAGTTATCCTATTCAATTGCATGTTTCCGTTATAAGCCAAATTGTTGACCGTTATGCCCTTTTGACCGATAAACATGATTTTTGAAAAAGTAAAAGAATAGAAACCTTCCTTACTAATTTATAGACTTGACCCTAAAATTTGACATCAGTTTGAGGTCCAGATTAGGAGTTATGCTCATTAGCGTAAATAAAAAGTTTTTTATTAATTAAACGACATATGTGGTATAGATCCTATTTAAACTCAAGTTTTGACATCAAACCTTTTACCTACTGATGTAATATAATATTTTGGGATTTTTGGAAATTTTTATTAAATTTTAAACTGATCATAACATAGAGTTCTTGCATAAATTCGGTTATTGATAATAATGCCCTTTTTGGCCTATAAAATGAGTTTTACACATCCTTTACATGTCAAACATTTTTCTACTGATTTTATATATTAAATAAGTTATTTTAAACAGTAAAGGATGATCAAAATCTCAGATTTCCTTAAACAACCCGAATATCGTCAAAAATCGACTTTTATGCGATTTAAGTGCATAGTATGGTTTAAAACCATATTAGGCACCTAAGACTTGTTGCCTACTGATTTTAAAAATAAAATTTTATACTTTAACAGTAAGGTTAAGTCTTGAACTCAGATTTCCAAATTTAACCCTTAAAGCATATGTGAAATGACCAAAATGCCCCTTCGGTGCATAGTTTGGCCATAGATGATAAATTTCACATATGTATGATATCTTGTTGTTTTAACCACATAAAATAAATATTTTTCACAGAAGGTTTTGGACCAGACCTTCAGCTTACTTTTAAACCTCGTTTATAAACTTTAAAATGACCGAAATACCCCTTCGGAGCATAAATTGGTTCTAAATTCGTTTTGGGCATAACGGAAGGTATCTTACTGATATCACAACATGTTTAAGGCATATTAACTTAGGAAACATGTATATGACTCTTTTGGTTACCCGTTACACATATTTCGCGTTCAGATCGGTTTATGTAACTAGTTTGCATAAATTGAACGAAACGGGTCAGACCTTATCATTTTTGCCTCAAAATCTAGAATGTGTTTAGTATACCCATATTATACAAGTCTCCAAACTTGTCGGGTCTAAATCACATTCTATTCCGGTCTTTGCTTAATCATGCGTTTTGAACCGTAAACCTTTCCTTAAAACTAACCGGTCTAAGTTTCAACTTAAATAAGACTCGTTAGGAATCTAATAGGTTAATAAAACCTTCATTCCAGATTAAGAGCCCCAGTAGAAGTACTTGTGCTTACTGATTAGAATATACGGCTGAGTATAAATTGCATTGCTAGCTCAGGTAAATACTTTTAACTTATTTTCCCTATACGGGCTTGGGATACGGTATTATAATAATATTGCTTGGTCGGGTATTGAATGTTTAATCGTATTGTGATTAAATTATTGAGGTAACCGATTTTAATCTGTATTGTTTGAAATAAAAGCCTTTAGTGGTTAATGACCATGTCCCGGATATCCTTGGCATCATTATAATAAAATGGCCACGTCTTAAGCACGGGGTGTAGGCATACACCTGACAGTTGCATAAGGAAACAATATCTCACTCTCTTGTGGGCCTATACTTGTGGCGTGTCTGTTAATCTTGACTCGGTTTCTACATCGGGCCCTGAATGTATAACGAACATGTAAATCTGTATACAAGATTTTTATTAATAAAATTTGTCCCAGGTTTTAAAAAATCTTGTGCCTTGTGCATTCAAATCAATTTTCTTAAACATTTTCAAAATGAGTCAGTTAATTGTATTTACCAGTGTAAACTGACGTATTTTTCCAAAAAGGTTAAGTGGCAGGTACTGGACATAATTGGCTGGGAGCTCAAGGCGTTAATAGGGAATCTTGCAAGTTCTAGATGCCTAAAGTCTGTTGAACAGTTTTCTTTTATTTGATCCGCCTGTGGATCCTTTACATACCGTTTGTAATACTTTGATATTCTCATTCGGTTATAATATAATTATCTTTTGCTTCCGCTGTGCATTTAAATATGTGTTGTTTGACTATGACGATATCAACTACGTCACGATACTCCCCACCGGGCCCACCGGTAATACGTGGAAATATCGGGGTGTGACACTTGTCCTTTTTTTATTTTCTCCAACCCCAACTTCTAAATCATCTGAAGCCTCTATGTCATTACTTAGTTCCACCGGCTCAGAAGCCGATGGTTGGTCAGCAGTCTTTATCAAACAACAGCTCGAACGACGAGTAGAGACTTTGCAAGCAACAACTTTGGTGAAACCCTTGACATTGGGAACGTTCACATAGCCTGAACCCTCGAACCTATGTTCAGTGCCCCTAACAACAACATCTTCGCCGGATGTAGCCTCGGCATCTCCAAACACAACATCAGATGTGTCATCGCTCTTGATAAAGTCTAAGGCAAACATAACTGCAACAAATAAAATATAGCATAAGCAGAAAATACAAAATATCATACCTTGATCATCTCTCACGAGCACAGGGTCACGACCCGGCTTGTCCCACAACTTGCTAACATCCATCAGCACTAAAAGATGTTCGGGAAAGGGGCAAAGCCTGGAAGGACACCCCCTAATAAACTTCAACAACCATCTATCTCGTTTTTGAAAGGATCAAGCTCATTCAAAACAGCATAAGGATGCCTCCAATCAAGCCTGAAAGGAACAATGGACTCAGAAATCCAGGAAAATCGGTCCTTCCAAGAACCAAGGGTAGTAACCATAGACGAAATTAAACACACATCAATCTGAGATGTTTCAAAGGTAAAACAATCGCCGTTCTTGGCTAACTGGAAGAAACGGTGGAACAACAACAACGATGGGTCATACCCTATCGCTGGACACAAAACATCAAAGTGTAAAACCCTAGCAAGACCCTAAGGGTGTAACTGACCAAACGACACACGATAATACTCTAAAACACTCAGAACAAAGACCGAAAACGGATGACGCAAGTTGGAAAACTCAGCAATAAAGAGCAATCGAACCAACGGGACACTAATTGATCGATTTGCCAAAACCCAGAGCCACCGGATTAAACTTTAGGTCGATCCCCCATTCTTTACAAAAAGCCTCAAAACCTTGAAGCCTATCACATCTACTATCATTCTGAAATTCAAATCTCAAAACTCAAACGCCTTAAAGCCTTGAAGCCTTTAAGCAATAAAAAATAATGTGTAAAAGTCAGATGCATTTGAGCTTACATCCCAAACACCTCTGACTTGGGGGGCTGATGACGGGGGTAGCCCAAATCTCAATAAAATGACTAATATACATAACAGCTTAAAATGTTAAAAGGTTGAGAGGTTCAATACGCGCGAACTCAGGTGAACAGTAAAAAGGACAAGCACAGTGTCCGGTCACATCAACACTTAACGTGTGAACCATTTCTGCACAGACAGAACATGTGCACGGAGAACAACCTTTTATCCGCATGTCTAAAGCCTCCAACCCCCAAACGGGTAATTCCTCCACTGTAGCCTTGGATCCATAGTCACGAGCTTCCTCTTATAGAATACATCTTATCTATAAGTACCAGCTCCAACAACCATATCAAGGACACCAGATCAGTTGAGCTAACACATACTCTCTGATCTTCTCTCCTCTCTTGAGAACAAGTTTCATACTTGCTTCTCTTCTTCACTTCAAACAGCATTGCTTCGCTAACATCTTCATTCCGGCTTGAATTCCCTTCAAGCTGGAATCAAAAGCGATCAATAAACAAGTGATCCAACCCCACGTGCTACAAACGTGGGAGGACCCCACGACCTGCGTTAGGCTAATCGAAACCCTTGAACCCTTTTACCCAAGAGATATCACTGCAGGCCTTGGTCTTGTATTTGTTGCATCAACATGTAACATTAAAGAAAAAACATTAACAGGACATTGACATAAAAACAAATAAAAAGGTATAAATGCTACAAATAACTTCGCTTCGGTGAAATAACTTCACCTATGCCTATGAGAGAAAAAATGAAAAGCTATGCATAGAATAAACTATTAAATATATGTGACGTGCGAGCGGTACGTCAAGCTTAGGAGAGGCGAATGGCTAAAGTAGGTTATGAAATATGAACCGAGTTTCGCGTCAGCCGACAAGCTACTCTTACGCTATGTGTTATGGGCGTGAGGGAGGAGAGCGCAAAGATGAGAGCCATGAGCGGCACTGCGTGAGCACGAAGATGAGAAAAAACAACATAATATTTTAAAAAATACAAGATAAAATCAAATATTTTAGTTTTCCTTGTCGTCTTTGAATGCCCATATATGCTCCACAAAATACAAGTGTATGTTGTTGTGTGGGTGTCTCGGTTGTGTAATGCCCACATATTAAACTCTCATTGTGCATCATCAATTTCATTAAATTACTCATCGATGTCGTCTTCATCATAGTGACAAATCGCTTGACCTTCATCCTTGAGAATCATTTTAAGCAATATTATACACGCATGCATTGTGTTCCTTAATTTTTTTGGTGACCATGTGCGTGTCGTGTTTTGCCCTATATGTCATCGTTGCTTGAGGACATAAAATGTTCGTTCCGCATCCTTTCTTGCCGATTCTTGAGCTACCTCATATTTTTTTTCGTTTTTCATCTTCTAGACAAGTGAAACATTTGACAAATATTGCGTATTCAAGGCATATTCTGTCAGCATAAGACATATTGTAACAAAGCAATACGATAAACCCCATTCTAAGGCCTTGCGTTATACCATAGCCAAAAAAGCCAAACTTTGAAGCCAACGGTTAAGACAACAGAGCCAGGACAGAGTGGGGCAATACGGGACTCTCCGACTTAGAGAATATGGTAACTTTATATGTGAAGTTTACCGTTAAAAAAAATGAAATAAACACAATAATTTATTAGATATTATAAGTTAAAGATACCCCATGTAACCCTCGATTGGATTTTTTTAATATAAACTGGTAAGTGATTATGAAAATTAGATATTTACCACCTCCTGTACACTGTTAGTTTAAACAGACAATACACACATTACTTTTTTTACCGCACAAAGGATAAGGAATCTTAAACCACAAATAGATCAAGCAAAGTGGATGTCTATCAAAATGTGTGAATTTTCTAACAAGGTTTAACCTGTCAAGAGTCAACACATTTTTTTTACTTATAAAATAAAACATCATAAAATAAATAAAAATTAAAGCATAATTTGTATCTATATTAAACTGGTTTATAATGTTTGGATAATGATCAGAATATTCTAGTCGTTTAGTAACGTATTGAATTTGTTACCACTAAACTAAATAGTAACAAGGTGGAAATAATTAAGCAAGCTTATAACTTGGTTCGTTGACGAATAGTTATCTATCGTATTATGATTTTTCTAACTTGTATATTCTGATACATTTATAGTGGAGAGTTCAAATGAGAAGAAACTTTTTGTAAGAAGAAAAAAGAAGAAATTTCAACCAATAAGAATGCTTTATTTTACTTCATTTACTATAAGAGTAATATGGTAAACCTATAAAGATCATTAATTAGTAGTATTACTCTTTAATAGCTAACTACGTTAAAATTTGTAACTTATCTTCAAAATATATATTTTTTTCAAAAAAATAAAATAATTTAGAGTGTAGGATAAATTACAATGTGTATATGATAAATTACGGGTTGTGTAGGATAAATTTCAACATATGTAAGGTAAATTTCGAAAGATGTAGGGTAACTTTTGATGTGTGTAGTAAAAAAAATTTAGTGTGAAGGATATAGTTTTTATGACTAATTAATTAGTCAAACATGATAATAAATGAGATAAGTGAAAAATATTTAATGTTTTACAATTGTATCATTTGTTCTTTTTCTTCTCAATTAAAATTTCTTTTCAAAGGAACCTTACATTTATATTTATATTTATATCAAATAAATGTTTCAGAATATACAAGTTAAACAAAAGTAGAGAAATTCGTTTCGTTTGTCGCAGTTTACAAAAGGAGTGGTTTTATGGAATTGATTGACAACCTAATATAAAGACAAAAGGTTGACGATGACTCCCACCTCAAAAATAAAGTACATAAAATGTGTTTATAATACATTAAAAATAAAAATACACACATGAAAATAAATTTATATGCTTACCCGTATGACAAGACTCAGTTATAAATAATATACACACACAGTTGTAATACATAAAAATAACACACATTTAAACACACACTATGGGGTGGTGGTACTAAAAATGATTAAACTTATAACTTACTTTACAAATCACCACTTCACCGGTACATGACACACGTGTTACGTGTACCATAGAGTAACAGTAATCAAGTGTTTTCGACTAAAACGTGAAATTCAGTCACGTAGATTAGACGCACCGTATACTAGGCAGGCTGAGACCTTGGGTAAGACGCAACATATGACAAACAATGCGTCGACCTTTCAAAATTATAACAATAATATACGTGAATTAAAAAAAATACAAAATACTCAATTTTAATATATATATATATATATATATATATATATATATATATATATATAGTGTGAGGTTCATTGGGGAACACTAAAAAAGTGGGGAACAGTGGGGAACCGACTCAAACGAACTCCGATTGGACTCATTCCGGCAGCGTTGGAACCGTCTAGTTGAACCCTAACTAGGATCTCTTAACCCTAAACCCTAAATCATAACCCCTAAACCCTAAATATATTAGGGTTTAGCTTTAGGGTTTAGCTTTAGGGTTTAGAGTTTAGCTTTAGGGTTTAAGGTTTAGCTTTAGGGTTTAGCTATAGGGTTTAGCCTTTAGGGTTTAGCTTTTAGGGTTTATAGTTTAGATTTTACGGTTTAGCTTAGGTTTTAGCCTTATTTTTTAGCTTTAGGGTTTAGAGTTTAGGAGTTAGGATTTAGTGTTTAGGGTTAAGAGATCTTAGTTAGGTGCTGTTTGTTTTTGCAGACAAAAACTGTCTGCAGTCTGATTTCAGTTGATTTTATGTCTGCAACTGAAGATATGGTCTGAAGGTCTGCAAGCTGAAAATATAATATTGTTTGTTTTATAAACTGGATATCGTCTGTATAAGCTGAAAATTATTTAACTATCATACTTATCATAGTTGATAAAAGTCATTTAACATTCAAGTTACATAAAAAAACCATAATAGCACCAAGTATCAATAACCTAAAAATAGTAAAATAAACTCAAAGTACATTGTTTTGCATTAGTTCTTGTGCTATTTGATCTCGAAGTTGACTCATAAATTCACGGTCCACCGAACTTCCATGTCGTGGTACTTCTTCTTCCCTATTTTCACCACCATCTTGTACATGTTCATCTCCATCTTGAAGGTGTACATTTGGGTAATCATATTCATCAAAAAGGTCATCGCTTAAACCCTCTTTCCGTATAAAATTATGAAGCGCAAAACATGCAACGGTAATATTTCGTTGCGTAACCAACGAAAAGGGAGCCATTTTCTTTAATATTGGAAAACGTGCTTTTGATACACCATACGCACGTTCAATAACATTTCTAAGCTTTGCATGTGCGTGGTTGAATTTTTCCTTGTCGTTTAATGCACGATTTCGACGGAAATCTCCAGGCCAATACCTCACATTTCTATATGGTGCCATAAAGCCTCGAGTGTGTGCATAAGAAGCATCACATAGATAATATTTATCTGAAAAAAAAATTCAATCTTCAAACTATATAATATAAAAAATAAAGTTGGAATCATAGATATATACCCGGAGGAGGAAATGGAAATGGTGCATTTGCATTTGTTAAAGATTCGGACAATATTCTAGAATCATGTGCCACTCCTTCCCATCCGGCCACGAGAAACGTAAACATCATGTTGAAGTCACATATGGCCAAAACATTTTGATAGCAGTCGCCTTTTCCTCTTCCCCTGTATAAATGTTGTTTCTCAACAGGGACAATAGCATGTATCAAAGTACCATCAAGTGCACCAATCGCTCCCTATGTAGAATTTAATAGTTACTAATATACGTGGAAGGAAATCACAAAAGTATTTGTATAACGTACCTTAAAAACTTTTCGTAATCTCTTATGATGCCCCGGAATATTTGGATTAGGATTAAAAGATGTTGGTACAATAACCTCTTTAGCAAACTCCATCATTCTTGACAATACTTCATGAAAATACTTATGAATTGTTTGTTTCGAGTGTTAAAATCTACGCTTAACAACCGAAAAACGTTGATTGTGACCAAGCATCATCAAAAACATAGCCATGTTTACTATCTTTTAGCCAACCTTTTAGTCTAAAATGTGTGCAAAGTCGAACAAAAGAATCACGTGACATACGTAGGAGTTCAATGCATTGCGTATCATTCCCTTGCAACAACTCTAAAGTAAAATGGTGCCCAGACATAACCGAAGTATTATCTCTTTTTCTTTTAAGATGTCTCGGCCAAAAGTATCTAAGATAAAAGAACATCACAATGAGGAGCAATAACCTTTGATTATAATCCATGAGAAACCTGTCAAAAAAAAAAAAAAAACAAAAAAAAAAACTCAAAAACTACCATTTTACTTAACACATAATGGTTCAAATTACATAATTGTTTGACAATGTTATTCCAAAACAACCAAAAACAAAACACATAATGGTTCAAATTACACCAAACACACATAATGTCATACCAAAACAACCAAAAACAAATACACATATCCCTCCCTACTTAAACATCCCCAGTGTCGTCACAGTCATCTTAATCCACTCTTTCAACACCTCAGGGTCTGATGGCAATGTCATCCATGCTTGTCTCATGTATGTTGACTGACCAAAGATGTTAAATGCTCCCAAAAACAAGGGATCTATAGGCTCTAACCCAACTGATTTCAACTTCTCATAACATTCATCAATCGATGGTCCTTCCATGTTTTTCACCATATGCTTAAGTGCATCACGCATATCACTAGCCAAGTCATCTAGGGTAATGGAGTTTTTAGATGTTTTAGCCTTTTTCTTGGGCCTAACTTCTGAATCATCATTGGGTTGAACACTAGGTCCCTCATTATTGATAGGATCTTCATCACCCATTGGAAAACTTTCTTCATGAGAGTCTCCATCATCTTCTAAATGAACACTAGCACCTTCTATCTGAAGTGTTTGGACCTGTGGGGATGATGAAACCCCAGATGTTTGGGTGGATGTCCATTGATTACCTCCAGTTGCACTAAGGCCTTCAAACACAGCTATAAAAAGGTCAGGATGAGGCAATGGTCGTGTTCTCAATGACATTGCCCTTGGGTGACCCTGCGCCAAATTAATAGGGACTATAATAAATACTTTTCTATTCTCATTATTCTTATTAATAATAATATATAACAAGATATTGAAATCTAAAAATCACACCTTCTTAAAGTCATCCCATTCTTGAGGCGTTAAAGTGAACATATTTGTTTGTGGGTTGTAGAGATTTCCAGTCTTGTTTCTCAAATAGCACCATCCTACATATTTTGATTTTTCTAATTTGCTTTTGATTCAAATCAAATCCAAACTCTTCCTTAAGTTTTGCTCCTACCCTACCCCAAGATTCTCTACGCAAGCTTTGTCCATTTCTACCTACTATCCCTATTTCTTCAAGACATGTTTCTAACATGCATTTGATAGCCTCATGCGTCCATTGTTGTCGACCATCATTAGTTTCCATCTAAAATTCAATCACAAACAACATACAATCGCAGCCATAAAAAAACGCAGCCATAAATTACAATAAACGCAGCCATAAATTACAAAAAATACAGCCATAAATTCCAAAAATTTCGAACCTATACCAAATCGCCGAATCGTAAGAAACATAGATCTAGTCGAGTTAGAATTACTATATATGTAGTTGATATATTTGTAAATCCCACCCACTGTTATAAACATAGGACCAGTTAAGTTTGAATTATAAACTATTTAAGTTTGAATTGTCTGTATAAGATGTTATAATGAACTTTTGAAGTTTATGTTTGTAATATATTTGTAAATCCCACCCACTATTATAAACATCCAAGACTCCAAGTTTCAACTACTAGCCATAAATCCCACCCACTGTTGGTTAAAAAAGATCATCAAGAATGAATGATATTCCCTTGTTCAAGACCAACGGCACAATAATAGCATAAAATAAGAGAATTTAAGAAAGAAAAACACAACAATTTCTTGTTTCCCAAAAGCTAGGGTTACCTCGAATGAGCAATGGAGAAGAGATGTGTGGCGGGAAACAACATAGCCGGGCAGAGAACAGCAGCAGCGGAGCAGAGAGAGGCAGCGCCGGAGCAGATCTGTGGAGACGGAGGAGAAGCGAACGAGTAGTTGGGAGCGATATGTGTTTGAAGATCTGAGGGATTGTGAAGATATTAGATAGGGGCTTTTTTTTAAGCTAATAAAAGCACTTTTAAGATCTTTTTTTTAAAACAAACAGCCTCTTAGGGTTTGACAAGCCGGTTCCAAAGCCGTTGGAATGAGTCAAATCGGAGTTCGTTTGAGCCGGTTCCCCGCTGTTCCCCACTTTTTTAGTGTTCCCCAATGAACCTTCCCCTATATATATATATATATATATATATGGTAGGGATAGTGTACAAGGGGGAGGTTCATTTGAGAAGAATCTTCTTGTAAGAAGAAAAATAAATTAATCTAAGCTCTATATTTTTTTGATCAATGGTTGTGAATCAAGATATAAATTTTATCTACTTTTAATTAATGTTTTAATTAATAAGGGTATGATAGACATTTTTATGTAGAATATTAATAAATATTATAAAGGGTTACTCAAGTCTTATTAATGCATCCATAATTTCCTCCTTCACCACCATTAATACATCAATTTTATTAGATGTGATAAAACTATTTAAAAGTATTGTGTCCTACACATATTTTATTATGAGTCGCAAAATTATTTAAAAGTGTTGGGGTCCTACACATTTTGAACCTTATACCAAAACATTGTCTTTATGGTGTAGGAAACGTTGTTTTTATGGTGTAGGAAACATTGAATATGTAGGATCATGTGCACGATTGTTTTTATTGTGTAAGGTGCAAAACTATTTTATAGGATGACTTATTAAATAATTAAGGTTCATTAATTTGAATATCATAAATAAAGAATAGACTCATTAAATGGTTTTTTCAAATTACCTTTGTACCCTTTATTCTTTTTATTCTTAATTTGTAATTTCTTCTCATTTGAACTCTCCAGGAAGCCCACAGTTCTAAGTACTCCGTTCATCCTGGAGCTGATAAGATGTACCAGGATCTGAAAGCAAATTTTTGGTGGATAGGCTTGAAGAAGTCTATAGCTACCTATTAGCTAAGTGTTTGACCTGTGCGCAAGTCAAAGCTGAACATCAAACCGTCAGGTTTGCTACAACAGCCTGAACTTCCCATGTGGAAGTGGGAAATGGTGACAATGGATTTTATCACCAAGTTACCTAAGACAAGGAAAGGAAATGATACTATATGGGTAACAGTGGATAGACTGACTAAGTCAGCACATTTCCTACCCATTAAGGAGACTTATAGCTCTGACATGTTAGCCCAATTGTACGTAGATAAGATTGTGTCTCTACATGGCGTACATGTGTCTATTATCTCTAACAGAGATACTAGGTACACGTCACATTTTTGGAAGAGTTTCCAACAATCTTTGGGCACGCGCTTAAATTTTAGTACGGCTTACCATCCTCAGACAGACGGCCAAAGTGAGCGTACAATCCAAACTTTGGAAGACATGCTTCGAGCATGTGTCATTGACTTAGGTGGTAGTTGGGATAACCACCTGCCATTAATCGAGTTCTCGTATAACAATAGCTATCATACCAGCATTAAGGCTGCGCCTTTTGAGGCATTGTATGGTAGGAAATGCAGAACGTCCGTTTGTTGGGCGAAAGTTGGAGATATCCAACTGACAGGACCCGAAATAGTCTTTGAAACGACGGACAAGATAGTCCAGATTTGTGATCGCCTGAAAGCTGCCAGAGATAGGCAGAAAAGCTACGCAGATTTAAAGCGCAAACCTCAGAAATTCGAGGTAGGTGACAAAGTGTTGCTTAAAGTATCACCCTGGAAGGGAGTTATGCGATTTGGTAAGAAAGGCAAGTTAAGCCCGAGATACATAGGACCATTCGAGGTCATCGAATGTGTCGGATCAGTTGCCTATAAGTTAAACTTACCTGAAGAGCTCAGTGGTATTCACAATGTATTCCACATCTGCAATCTGAAGAAGTGTTTCGCTGATGAATCACTAGTCATACCACATACAGATGTGCACATAGAAGAGAGCTTGAAGTTTGTTGAAAAGCCTGCGTCGATCGAGGATCGACAGGTTAAGAAGCTTCGTAGGAAGCATGTGCCAATAGTAAAGGTTAAATGGGATGCCCGTAGAGGTCCCGAGTACACATGGGAGGTTGAGTCCACAATGAAAGAAAAGTACCCTCATTTATTTCAGTAAATCTCGAGGTCGAGATTTCTTTTAAGGGGGTGAGGATGTAACACCTCAAAAATTCGTGTTCAATAAAATAACGACACGTTTCATACAAGACAAAAGTGTCATAAGCCCGGATCTAATCAAAGATGTATGGTAGGATTTAAAGCGTCGACATGTTAATTAAACACCTCATAACGACCTAATTATAAATCCCAAGACCCTAATATATATTATAAACATCTGGTACACTCAAATCCGGTAAATGCTAACAATGATTGATTCGAATTACACAAGAATGGGATCCTACGAGGATATGCACGACAACTTTCATTTACGGCACTTTCAAAAGGATCCGAGGAAACTTCATATCATATCAAGGGGTGTAAACTGTTCATGACCCAATCAAGAGGCCCCATACTGAAAATAATGGCCCAAAAAATCATATTACACTAGTTACCCGTTCGAAACTTGAAAGGTCAAGATATTTTTGGCCCTGATAAAGGGCTTACGGACCATAAAGGTCGACCCTTACGGTCCGTAAGGGATGCCCAGTAACAGAAAAACGGGACAGTTGGCTGTTTGAGCTTGTAACCGACTTAAGAAGATATTTTCACATCCATGGGCGACCCCTACATGCTCTTAGGCCCTAGAGACACTTGTTGATGATCAGGGAACAATAGTAGGGTTGCTTGGCATGATCTAATGAGATCAAAAGCACTATAAAAAGGCCCTCATGTTGCAACCTTGTGATCATTCATTCCATCTGCAATTGTGGAGCTTCCTGGAGCATAAGAGCAGACCCAAGTCATCCCTAATCGTGCATAGGACCTTGGTAAGTACCCTTGACCTCCCCTAATTGAGTTTTACTTAGTTATTAGCTTAAAAGTCAAATCGTCGTAATTAACGTTTGACTTAGCGATTAATCATTAATGGTCCAGTGATTAGTCGAATTGAAGGTAGTTATAAGTTGGTAAGTATGTGGGCATTAAACCCTTAAAAGGGCACCCTCTGATTCCCGCTCTAACTAGACCATTTGTCGGGTCAAAGTTGATTAGAAAAAGTCAACAGAATGCTAATCTTCGAATTAACGCATAATTAACAATGTAGAAGGCATGTAACCTATTTTATCACTCATATAACTTAGTAATAAATGTAAGAATATGTCTAAGCATGTTCGACCCGACAATTTCCTGTTTAGACCCGGTTCGGAATCGAAAGTCGCAAAACTTTGACTTTTGCTTTGACTTCAGTTCTGACCCGATTTAGTATGATTTGGAAATGCCTTAGAGCTTCCTTAGGACCAGGTTACATGATAGTATAACCCTCTGTGGTTGGTTCGTTGATTGTCCAATTCGTTTACACATTTCCGTTAATTGCCTAATGTTGAGCAATATGCCCTTTTGACCATAAAACGAGGACTTTGGATATGTGAAAGGAAAATAATCTTTGTTATTGATTTATAAACATGTCCCTAAATTTTCACATCAGTTGGAGGTCTAGATTAGGAGTCAAGCTCATTAGAGTAATTAGATCGCCTTTTAGTAATTAAACGGCGTCATCAGCATAAAGCCTATCTAAACCCAACTTTTGACACCAAAACTTTTACCCACTGATATAATATAATATTTTGGGATTTTTAAAGATTTTTAATTATTTTTAACCTGCTCATAACCTAAGGTTATGGCATTGATTCGGTAAATACCGATTATACCCTTTTTGTTTATAAAATGAGTTCTACATAGTATTTTGACACCAATCCAATTGCTACTGATTTTATATGATAAATAAAGTATTTTGAACTTTATAACCTGATCAAAAAACTCAGATTTCCTGTATAACCCGGAAATCGCTTAAAATGGCTTTGTACGCGTATTAAACACCTAGTATGCGTTTAAAACCATTTTGTCATATAAGACCTATTACCAACTGATATGACCTAATAAAATAAGTTATTTTAATGATGTATTTGGACCCGAATCTCATAATTTCAATTAACCTCTTTTATAATCCTTAAAATGACCAAAATACCCCTACGGGGCTTAAATTGAGATTAAACTCGTTTTGGGCATAATGGAAGGTATCCTACTGATATCACAACATATTTAAGGCATATTAACTTAGGAAACCTGTATATGACTCTTTTGGTTACTCGTTACGCACTTGTCGCGTTCGGATCGGCTTATGTAACTAGTTTACATATATTAGCCGAAACGGGTCAAACCATATCGTTTTTATCTCAAAATCCAGAGTGTGTTTAAGTTACCCATATTAAACAAGCATACAAGCTTGTCGGGTCAAAACCACATTCTAAACCGGTCTTCGCCTTAATATGCGTTTGAACCGTGTCTTCCTTTTGGAAACTAACCGGTCTAAGTCTAAGCTTAATTAAAGACCCGTTAGGATTCTAATAGGATATTAAAAACCTTCGTTCCAGATTAGGAGCCCAGTAAAAGCTACGTGCACTTACTGTATTGGACTTATACTTTGCTCAGGTAAATACTCTTAACTTATTTTCCCTATACGGGCTTGGGACACGGTACTATAAAAGTACCGCTCGGTCGGGTATGTGTAGTCATTTAAATCGGATTGTGATTAATGTATTTGCATGACCCATTTAATATGTATTATTTGGTGTATGGCTCTTGGGGGTTAAATGACCATGTCCCGGATATCCTTGGCATCATTCAAAGAAATGGCCACGACCTAAGCACGGGGTGTAGGCGTACACCTGACAGATGCATTATGTAAAAACTGGTAATCCACTTAGAGGAATATAATCCTTGTGGGCATTATACCTGTGGCGTGTCAGTTAATCTTGTCCGGCCCTACAAACCGGCCCTAATGGACGACAAATAAGTAAAACTGTATACAAGATTATATACAAATAATTGTCCCAAGTTATAAAAGATATTTTGCCGAAGTGCATTCAAATCAATTTTCAAACTCTTTTCAAAATGAGTCAATTAAGTTGTATTTACCCGTGTAAACTGACGTATTTTCCAAAAAGACTAAGTGCAGGTACTAGACGAAATAGGCTGGCTACTCCAGGCATCATTACTCAAGTCTCGCAAGCTCTAGATGTCAAAGTCTGTTGAACAGTTTTCCTTTTTATTTTGATCCGCCTGTGGATCCTTTACTTTCCGTTGTAATACTGGATATTACTTTATATTCGGATTGTAATATATATTTATCTTTTGCTTCCGCTGTGCATTTAGATATTGTGTTGTTTGACTATGATGTTACTAACCACGTCACGATACTCCCCCACCTGGCCCACCGGTCATACGTGGAAATATCGGGGTGTGACAGGTTGGTATCAGAGCCAACACTGAGTGAATTAAACGCTAGCCTTTTGCGTTTAATCTCAGTTACACAGGTGCACATTCTTGAGCCTAGACAAGAACATAGGACTAATCCTAATTCGTTTTATTTTATCCTTATTTGGTCCCTTTGTTATTGTTGGGATTGAACCCTATCAGAGGAACAGATAATTAAAGCCAAAACTGGATCAGAGCAGTGGATCCAGAATAAGCAGATGTTTACATACAAGTCTCTCCCCTTGAAAGTGATTTCAACATCGGCTGACCTCCTATCTGCTGTTCTTGCAAACTGCTGACCTACAACTGCTGCTCAAGTAAAGACCTGATGAAAGACTAAAGCCCGGCTGATTCAATCTACTGGCTTGAGTCAAGCACTGCTGATCCGGACAAGTACTGCTGGGTTCACAGCAGTGGAAGGTTGCAGCAGCTGATCTATAGTCTGTTTTGTAATGTAATGTAATAGCAGTAGTTAACATAGCAGTGTTTGTATAGATCAGAGGTTAGAGTTAGTTAGGAGGTTAGATGTCACTTTCATGGTGACGTCAGCTAAGATGCTTAGTGGTTTGCTAGTGCCTATAAATAGTTCAGTACTTTGTACTGTTCTATTAGCTCTTTTGCATCATCGTCTTCTTTGCACGAACAAACAACTGAGCTCTGGCTGAGGGGGAGTTTGCATTCATTCATCAATCATTGTAATCGTTATTGAAATAAATTCAATCTTCCGATTCATTGTGAAAAGATGTTTGATCAAAGTATTACTCTCGTTTGATTGTATGCAAAGTTTGTTTTCATCATAATTCCGCTGCACACTCATCCATTTTCATTTTAATTACAAACACAAAATACAATCAGAAACAAACTCAGATCCAACAATTGGTATCAGAGCTTGGACAGTCAAAGTTGATTTAACAATCATTTTGACGTAAATAGTTCAGCTCATAACAGTTGATATTGATCGTTTGTTCGTTTGTTGAAAAACAGAGCAAGGATTAATCACCATTAAAGTTGATTTCTTAGTGTCTGTAAAACAACAAGAATGACGTCACAATCTCAGGATGATAAAAACAACATCGGTTCGCTTTTTAAACCACCAATGCTAAAAAGAAATGAGTACAACATCTGGCAGAGGAGGATGGGTCACATCCTCGCTCAACAAAGCACAGGTTGTTGGAGGTCTGTCGTCTTTGGTCCCCACGTTCCCACAGTGCCAAGCGCTGAAGATGCTAAAAAGTTCGTTCCAAAACCAGTTGAAAATTATACCAAAACCGACTATCAAAAGTTCGAACTAGATGCTAAAGCGTTTAGCATCATAGCATCAGCGCTGCCCAATGAGATATATGCTGGACTGTTACACTGTAACAGTGCCAAAGAGTTATGGGACGCGCTTAAGGAACAGTTTGGGGGAACCGAAGAAGTCATAGAAAACAATAGGGAAATCCTGAACCAACAGTATGAAACATTTTGTCATGTTAGAGGTGAATCACTGACGCAACAAATTGAGCGTTTCAGTTGTCTCATCACTGAACTGAGGCTTGTTAATACCACTTTTACAAACTCAACTCAAAATAGCAGGTTCCTCAGGTCACTGCCAGAAAAATGGGACACCATAGCTTTTGTCACCCGAAACTCACCTGAGTTCAAGGATCTGACCTTGACCCAACTCCACGGTCGACTCCTGACCTACGAAAGGGAGTTGAACCAGAAAAGGAAGTTACAAGAGTCAGGAAAAGCCGTTGATGATTATACATTCGGTAACACTGCTCTTCTGGGTCAAGAAGAATCTGGGAGCAGTGGTAAGGATCAGGGTTATGATCACTTCATTGACATAACTGATGGGGCAAACTTTAACAACCCTGATCCTCACTCTGCTAGTTATGCATTCACTGCAAACGAAAACCAGATGTCAGACAATTTAAGCTTTGAACTCAATGATTTGCAACATTTTGATCCCACTGACTTAGAAGAGATGGATATTCTGCACCAGTTGGCTTTGCTAAGTGTTAGAACTAGCAAATTCTATAAAAGAACAGGGAGAAAATTCCCAGGACTTCATGGGAATTTGAGGGTTGGGTTGGATAAATCGAAAATCAAGTGTTACAAGTGCAATAGGTTAGGGCACTTTGCTAGGGAATGCAGAAGTCAAAACACTGGACCAATAGTTACTCACCCTAGCTCTAACCCTAGACCACAAAGTCAAAACACTGTGCACTATACTCAATACACCCCTGCAGCTCAAGTGAACACTGCTCACTATGATGCTGCCCCTGTGCCTGTGCATTATGTCCAAACTACTGTCCCACAAATTCAGTACGTTCAAACCCCTGCTCCACAGGTACAGGTACAAGTGCAACCTGTTGCACCTCAAACCACTGCTCCAGCAGCAGTACAACCAGATCAACAAAGCTTTTTCACTCAAGGGTTTGCCTGGAGCAGTATGCCTGAAGACCTTAGTAATGAAAATTTTGCACTCTATGCTTCTAATGATTCTTCTCATAATGAATTTTGCTTGATGGCATTAGAGTCAATACAGGAGGGGGTTGAAACTGAAGAGGAACAGCTGAGTACTGAAAAAGTGGATGAGGTTACTGAAGCAGTGGTTACTGCTGTGGCTGGTGAACTACTGTTGGGATAAAGTTCAGGTACCCTGATTGAACCAATGACATATCCATGGTCTGAAGAAGACAAAGAAGAAGAGAAAGAAGAAAAGGCTGGTGAAAAGAAGGTGAGAGCTGATGATGAAGAGAATCATCAATGTGACTGTGCAATGATGGCTGCTGCCAAGGTATCACCTCAAGTTCTTGAAAAACTGTGTTCTGACAATTGCATTATTGCTTTTGCTAACATCAAAGAGGTAAATGAAAACCTTCGGGATAAAATCTTAACTGATGAAGTCAAATTTGAAAGATCTTTAAAAGAACTTAAAAACAAATTGACTGAAAAGGAAAAAGAGATCAACAGTTTGAAAGAAGAACAAAGCATAACCAAAACTCAACTCCAAACTATGGTAGAAAAATACCAAGTTTGCAAAAAGGAGTTGGAGTCCACCCAGATCACATGTGAGAGATGGGTGGAATCATGCAAAGGGTATGAGGTTATGCTTGAAAAACAGATAAAAAGCAATGTGAAATTTGGTGTTGGTTATAGAAAACATGATGATGAAACCACTGCTTTTGGAAAATCTGTTCAAACCACTGATGTAACCACTGAGTTCATCCCCACAAACAAGAATGACCAAGAAGTGAAAATCACTGACAAACTTGGTAACAAAATCACACTTGACAGACCAATGGGATCCTCTACTTTTGAAGAGCTTGAAGATTATCAGTTTAAACCAAAATGGTCTGATGAGTGTGATATTCTTGAAAATTTCAAGCCAATGGACTTTACATCAACTGATGGTGTTAAAGCTCCAAAAGCTAAAGTCATACCTCTCAAGGACATCCCAGCAGTGGTTAAAACCTTTGCTGCAAAGGAGTCTGAAAAGAGAAAGAAGAAAGAAAAAATTGATAACTTGTTTTGTGAATTCTGTGAGAAAAGGAATCATCTAACAAAAGACTGTTTCCACTTAAAAGCTTATGATTTAAACAGAACAAGTGTCATTGTTTCAGCTGAAAGTTGCATTGTTTGTGGTAAAACAAACCACAAAACTCAGGAATGTGTGTATCTCAAAAACTTTGATGTGAAAAAGAATGAGTACGTTGCTAAAACATCCTTGAGTCCATCATCATCATCAACATCTGTCAAATTCACCAAGAAACAACCACTGTTTGTGCCAGTTCAAACAGCTGTCACAAAACAGCTGAACCAAACATCTGTCAAAAGAGATGTTCAGGTTACTGATGCACCCCCTGCCAATCAGTTCAGAAAAGGCAAGGAAAAACAGTCCTACCAAAGGATTCCACACGTTTATGAGGCCTACAAAAGGCCCTCTAAACCTAAAGTGAATAGGCATCCGTTTGGTTATCAGCAGGTGATTGGTCAAGACCCCCAACAGTGGTTAGCAAGAAACAGTACTAAAACAGTCCAAACCCCTGACCTAACCATTGTCCATCACTCTGCATCCATCCCAGACACTGTTGAGACCCCATCCAAAGCCATGTTGGCTTTGGAGACCTTAATGAACTAATCTTTTTACTTCATGTGCAGGGAGCTTCTGCATGCTTTGATAGTCTTTGGTATGTAGATAGTGGAGGCTCCAGGCACATGACAGGATGTAAAGCCCTCCTCAAAGACTTTAAAATCCATGGAGGGGGTGATATATCCTTTGGGAATAATAGTAAAGGGAAAGTTCTGGGGTCTGGTACAGTGCAATTTGAAAATGTCAATCTGATAGACAATCTAAAATTCAACCTTCTGAGTGTATCACAAATGAGTGACAAAGGATTTGGGTCATTCTTCACAAAAGATTGTTGTAGGATTGTTGGACCAGAAATGGTCAAAAAGATTGAAGCAATAATCAAAACTGGTCAAACTAAACTTGTTGCTCAAAGAAGTGGCAATGTTTATGTTGTTGATATGTCAAAAGAGTGTCCCAGAGCTGATGCCTGTCTGTTCTCAGCTACCTCTAACAAAGAGACAGAACTTTGGCACAGAAGGCTGGGGCACACAAATCTTAAGACAATCACTGAAATTTCAAAAAATGGTTTGGTGAGAGGCCTACCACAAAAATTGTTTTCATGTCCTGAACATTGCATTTCCTGTTTAAAAGGAAAGCAGCATAAAAGTTCTTACAAGTCCATTGAAGAGTCCAAAACAACCCGGTGTTTGCAAATGCTACACATGGATTTGTTTGGCCCAGTTCAAGTCATGAGCCTCAAGAAGAAAAGATATTGTTTGGTTATTGTTGATGACTTTTCTAGGTTTACATGGACGTTCTTTTTACACTCAAAAGATGAGACTGCAGGCATTTTGCAAGACTTTGTGACACAGGTTGAAAAGCAATTTGACCTTCCAGTGAAAAGCTTCAGGAGTGACAATGGCACATAATTTAAAAATAAGGAGTTGGATGCCTTCTGTGTGAAGAAAGGGATTGTAAGGCAGTACAGCATCCCTAGAACACCAGAGCAAAATGGGGTTGTTGAAAGAAAGAACAGAACTTTGATTGAGGCTGCCAGAACTATGCTTGCAGATTCAGGTTTGCCATTAACTTTCTGGGCAGAGGCAGTAAACACTGCTTGCTATGTCCAGAACAGAGTTTTAATAAACCCCAGGCACAAAAAGACTGCTTATGAAATTCTGTATAAAATCAAACCACTGATCTCATATTTCAAGGTGTTTGGCTGCCCATGCTTTATTTTGAACTTAAAAGATTCCATTTCAAAATTTGCAGCCAAAATTGATTGTGGTTATCATCTGTGATACTCAACCACTGGCAAGGCCTACAAAGTGTTCAATACACGGACCAAGGCAGTGGAGGAGACTTTGAATGTTAAGTTCAATGAACTTTCATCAATGAAAATCCCAGCAAATCCAGCAGATCTGTTTGATCTTGAAAAATTTACTTTTGAAAATACTGCTGTCAAGACTAACAGTGCAAGTCCATCAGAGGATACAACACCAGACTATGGGTATGAAATCATCATTCCTCAAAAGTCTGCCACAAAGGGAAAAGCATCAGCTGTTCAAAACAGTTGTCAAAGCTCAACCACTGCTACCTCAACAGTTGTTGACCAAAGTAGCCCATCAACCACTGCCTCCACATCCTCAAACACTGCTGACAAAAGTCCCCAAACAGTGGATAAAAGTCAACAGGTGTCCACTTCATTACCTCCTATTCCACCACCTTTTGAAGCCACTGCTGGGTCATCAAAGTCACCAGCAGTGGTTAGCTCAGATGATACACATTTGCAGCCTTCACCAACAAATGCCATCATACCATACCAAGGAGATTTAATCTTCTTGAGATCTCATCCACCTGACCAAATCATTGGCAACATCAATGAAGGGGTGCTCACAAGAAGCCAAACCCAAAACATTTGTCTTTTTGCTGGTTTTCTATCACTCCATCAGCCAGTCAAGTACCAAGAGGCACTGAAAGACAATAGCTGGGTAGAAGCCATGCAAGAGGAGCTCCAACAGTTTAAAAGACAACAAGTATGGGAGCTTGTACCACTGCCAGAAGAGGTTAGTCCCATTGGCACAAAGTGGGTCTTCAAGAACAAAACTGATGAAAGGGGCATTGTTGTCAAGAATAAAGCCAGGCTTGTGGTTCAAGGTTACAGACAGGAAGAGGGGATTGATTATGATGAAACATTCGCCCCTGTTGCAAGATTGGAAGCCATTAGACTATTCCTGGCCTTTGCTGTCAACCACAACATGAAGGTGTTTCAAATGGATATCAAAAGTGCTTTCCTCTATGGTACAATTCAAGAAGAGGTGTATGTTTGTCAACCTCCAGGTTTTGAGGATCCATTTTATCCTGATCATGTCTACAGGCTAAACAAAGCCTTGTATGGCCTGAAACAAGCACCAAGGGCCTGGTATGAAACTCTTTCCAACTTCCTACTCTCAAATGGTTTCAAAAGAGGTACCATTGATAAAACACTGTTTCTTAAATGGAGAGGGAAGGATTTAATGATTGTCCAAATTTATGTGGATGACATTATTTTTGGAAGCACATGTAACAAAATGTGTGAAGAGTTTAGAGAACTCATGACAGCTGAGTTTGAAATGAGTGCAATGGGTGAACTGCAATGCTTTCTTGGTCTCCAAGTACAGCAAATGCAAAATGGAACTTTCATTCATCAAAGCAAATATGCTAAAGAACTTTTGACCAAATTTGATATGAATGATTGTAAACCATGCAGCACACCCATGGCAACAAATAAGCTGGTCATGTCTGATGAAAAAGATGAGCTGATTGACCAAACACTTTATAGAAGCATGATTGGGTCTTTATTGTACCTAACTGCATCTAGACCAGACATCATGTTTACAACATGTGTCTGTGCAAGAAGTCAATCAGCTCCCAGAAAATCAAATCTCATTGCTGTAAAAAGGATCTTCAGATACATAAAAGGTGCTCCCACACTTGGTATCTGGTATCCAGCTAATGGGAACATCAAGCTTTCAGGTTTTTCAGACAGTGACTTTGCTGGATGTCACACCACAAGGAAGTCCACTTCAAGAGGGTGCCAGTTTCTAGGTGATTGCTTGGTTTCTTGGCAAAGCAAAAAGCAAGCAGCAGTTTCAACATCCACTGCTGAGGCTGAATACATTGCTGCTGCAAGCTGTACAGCTCAACTCCTGTGGCTTCAAAATCAGTTACTGGATTTTGGTATCACTGCCTTAAAGACACCACTCATGTTGGACAGCTAGGCAGCAGAAAATATCATCAAAAATCCAGTTTCCCACTCTACCACCAAACACATCGACATCAGAGATCACTTTGTGAGGGATTGCTATGAAAAAGGTTGATTTCTCTGCATCATGTCCCAACTAAAGACCAGCTGGCAGATGTGCTCACAAAAGCACTTGATACAGCCACTTTTGAAAGCTTGGTCTCTAGGATTGGGATGCTGAACATGGAATAACAAGCAACATCTTGTTTTTCTATGAATAAAAGCAACAAAATGTTTTCAGAAAATCAAAAATTCATCCTTAAAAATAGCTAACAATGAAATTTTCATTAAAATCCTTAAAAGTCTGCCATATCCACTGATTGTTCAAAAGTCTGCTCTACTTCAAAAAGTCTGTCCACTGCTGAAAGTCAACCCCTGTTCTCTCATTTCATTGATAAACTCTGTTGTTGAAAAGTAGTATTTTATCCACTGATATGCTATCCACTGATAGTAAAAATCATCCACTGCTTTACTACCACTGCTTTCATCAGTCACTTTCATAAAAGTACTGTCCTTCACTTTCACCATGGGTTGTCACGTGGGCAGTACATAGTGGTCAGACCTTTTGTAACGGCTGCCACGTCAGCATTCACTTTCTTCCCTATAAAAATCCCCCACTCACCACCAAAACAGGGTTTTACTGTCGAATTGAATTCTTAAAAATTCTATTCTCAAAGCAGTTTTTCATCTCATCTTTCACAAATTTCTTCGATCATTCTCTTTAAAAATGACAAAATCGAAGCCATCTACAAAACCCACTTCCAAATCATCATCGAAAACAACCTCTCAAAAGGCAATTTCCACTGAAATCCCATATAAATCATCTCACAATCTCCTGGGTCTTCTCACAAAACCAGGAACCACCAATGTTTTCGATTCCATCATTGACACCATGGCAAAATCAAAGTACAAAACTTTGTTCACCGCCGATGCACCAATCTATTTGGAGACCCAAAGGGAGTTCTGGAAGAATGCAACCCTTGAAAAACAAGGAGACACTGCAACCTCCATACACTCTTCTATAAAGGGTAAAGTTGTCCAAATCACGCCACATTCCATTTCAGAGGTCTTTCAACTCGATGATCAGGAAGGTAAAACTTCTTTCTCTAAAAACGAGTTACAAACTGACTTCATTGAAAGAGGGTATGAAGCCACAATGATGAAGAAACTTACCTTACAAAAAGGTTATTTTCCTTCTGCAACCAGATTTTTATTTCATACCCTCCTACTATGTGTTTCAAACAAAACCACTTCTTTCAATGAAATCCCTTTAAAGATTCAAAATCTGGGATATGCAATTCTTCAAGAAGAAAATTTTAACTATTCTCGGGAAATCTTTAAAGATTTGGTTAATAATGTTGAAACAAAATCATTCTTACTGTTTCCAAGGTTTTTAAGTTACTATTTTGAAAAGAAATTCAGTAAGGATGATTTAGCATCAATAATTCAAGGTGATTCTACTCAAATAAACAGTTTAACAACTGAAACTTTTTCAAGAATGTTAGCACCTTGCAAAACACAAGCAGAGGTGCCTGAGTAGAATTTAGCAGCTACCACTGCTCCTCAGGTATCTACTGCTGAGCCCACTGCTCAAGGTGATCAAAGCAGCAGACCAACTGTTTTGAAACCCACACCTACAAATCCCAAAAAGCCAAACAAAAAGAAAAATCAAAAACCCCCCAAACCAATCAAAAAGGCAACTCTGGAGGATGAGATACCAGAGCTACTGCCTGTGACAGCACAAATGTCACAAGAAACCACTGCTGCTACTTCCTCACAGCAGTTGGTACAAATATCTCAACCCATAACCAAAACTCCTCCTGCTTCTTCACAAAAAGAACAGGTTGTACACATAGGGCCACCACATTATGATGCTCTGGAAACACTCGTTTCCATCATCCACAGCCCAATGCCCAGGGCAAATTCTCTTTCTACACCCCACCTCACATCCACAATTCCACCAAAAACACAACTTTTGTTGGATGCAATAGATTTGAACCAGGCATTAATCAGTCCTTCTCAATCACCTGTTAATGAGAATATGCCTCAACAACTGACTGAGCCTGATGTATCATTCCTTGCTAACCCACCAACACAACCTGAGGAGGTTACACCCCTTGAGTTACAAGTAACTCTTGGTGATAATCCAAGTGAAGCAGCCACTACAACTGTTGAACCCACTGGTTTACAGTTAGACAGTGGTTACATCAATAAGACTTCCTTGGAGGCAATTCCTTTTATATCACCTCTGCCAACCACCAGTGGATTTATTTATCCTACTGGCAACATCAAAAGGTTGTCAAGTGTTGAAGGGAGAAGACCCCAGTACCAAGAAAAAGGGGCATCAGTGGTTAATGTTTGGAGTATACTCCCTACCTCTACCACTGATAAAACCACTGTTAGTGGGAAATCAGATGATCCCATTAAATTGGGTGATGGTTTAAAGTACCAGAAATTGACGGATCGTGTTAAAAAGCTTGATAACTCTGTTGCAGAACTCAAAGATATGTTACAACAGTTGTTACAAGTACAAAAGGTACAATCAACTGCTATTCCATCTCAAGCACCTGCTCCACAACAGGCACCTGCTACAAATGAGCTCTGGAATTTATTTCAACCTTTTCTCCATCATCAAGCACAACTAGCAGATCAGCAACATGAAAAACATGTCCAACAGCTGAGAAATGCAATGGAGTCAAGGTTCAAGAACACTCAGGCTGATCTAAAGGCTCTCAAAACTCAGATCATGCACACCACTGGCACTGCTCCTCCAACAGTTCTCTTCATTGATCAACTTCCCCCAGATAATGCCAAAAAGGGGGAGAAAATTCAGGAGTGGAAAAAGAAGGGAATAGAGGATGGTTTCTACATTGAACCAGAAAATGCAAACATGACCAAACAGATCCCTCTGCCAGATGGAAGCAAGAAAATTGATGTGACCACAAATGCACTGGCAGAAGCAATTGCAAGTGTAAAAAGGGATAGAGAGGCCAAAAAGAAAGCCAGGGTGGATTATCCGGATCAGGGTACTTCAGGGTCAAAAGATGATGAAAATCTTGTTGATGAAAAGAAGAAGCCTACAAGAAGAGTAAGGCTACCCAAATCCATTCCAACCAGACGTTCAAAATCTGTTCCAAAACCACCACCTAAAACAGCTGTTGTAACTCCTGTTGTACCCACTACTGTTGGTACTTCAGTGGTTTCAACATCTGCTCCCACTTCAACACACACCACTTCAACACACACTACATCCACTGCCTTACCACCATCACCACCAAAAACAAAATCACCTCCTGCCAAAAGGCAGAAGACAGCAGTTGTTACAACATCTGCTGTAAAGACAACAGTGGTTGGAACACCAGTTGTTTCAACAACTGTTAGTCAATCACAAACCACTGCCACTATATCCACAACCACTGTTCCATCCAAAACATCATCAGCCCTTCCTCAAACAAAGATGAGAAGGCTAATTATCAAAGATGATGACACTTCACCCTCACAAACATCTTCAAAATCTTTAGCTCTTGTCATAATACCAAAACCAGTTCCTCTCTCTTCAGTTCGAATGCACAAGCCCTTACCTCCTGCAGGTGTTCAATTTCCTCTTGAACTAGCAGCTGTTAGAGAAGAAATAAAATCTTTTTACTATGAGGATGACCCTGCCAAAAGGAGTTTGCCATCAATAAAAGGATATCCCTGGCCTAAAAATGTTGATGAATATTTAAAAATCAAGGCCAAGCAAGCAGAGGATATCTCAAAAAGAAACACACAAGGGAAATCTGACAAAGAAATTTCAAGAAACTATCAATATCTGCTCACACAAGTCAGATCCCTAGAACAATTTGCAAAAAATGTCAGTCAACAAATTTCAGAAAGAGCAGCTGAAACTTTGAAGAAAGACTACATTGAAAGCATCATGGCTCACAAGAAGTACAAAGGAGAGAGATACATGTACAAAGAGTGGACTGTTCCTGAGCTTGAAAATGAAGCAACAAGAATTCAAGACATGATAAAAAGGAAAGTCACTCACACTCCTCCTGACTGGGCAAAGTTTAGAAAGAATATACCTGACAAACAGGTAGAACTGAAAAGAATGAAAGAAGAACTAGTTGCAGCTGAATATGGAAACAAAAGACAAATTGCTAGATGGAAAGAAGATGTGGTCAGGATCACCTACAAAAGGTTGGAGGAACTAAGAAAGAAAGATCCAAATGTTCCTCAAAAGCCTGACTATCCTGAAGCAGAGGTTTCAAAAAGACCAACAAAGCTGCAAATCAGGAGAGCCACTGCTCCAACTGGTGCTGCCATCTATAAAAGAAGGACACACAAACAGCTGGGAGGTGAAACCATCCAAGAGATGATAAAAGGAGATGACCTTGTAAAAGAAGGCATAAAGAAAATGATCATAGAAACTCTTGGTTTGGATCAAACTGCAAATACTGCTCAGCCAGTTATGAATAGGCCAGCCTCACCAAATACCTCTGCAAATAAACATCTCCCAAGAAACCCACCAGGCTCAAAAATATAAAAGTGGGAAACTGACAAACAGACCTGCGTATTGACTTTGCTCAGGTCTGGTGGAGAAGTGGAGAAAATATCAAGGGAACAAGCTCTTGGCCTGAGTCTTGAAGATTTGCAGGATCTCCTTGATCTTCCACTTAGCAGGGATGATGAAGACACAGATGCCCTTGACTTTGAACTACAATTTAAAGGTCAGATAAGGGAACTGTTGATGAGGCAATAAATGTCCACAATAATGAAGAGTTTTGGCATTATCTGTTCCAGGGGGAGATTGTTGGGATTGAACCCTATCAGAGGAACAGATAATTAAAGCCAAAACTGGATCAGAGCAGTGGATCCAGAATAAGTAGATGTTTACATACAAGTCTCTCCCCTTGAAAGTGATTTCAACATCGGCTGACCTCCTATCTGCTGTTCTTGCAAACTGCTGACCTACAACTGCTGCTCAAGTAAAGACCTGATGAAAGACTAAAGCCCTGCTGATTCAATCTACTGCCTTGAGTCAAGCACTGCTGATCCGGACAAGTACTGCTGGGTTCACAGTAGTGGAAGGTTGCAACAGCTGATCTATAGTCTGTTTTGTAATGTAATGTAATAGCAGTAGTTAACATAGCAGTGTTTGTATAGATCAGAGGTTAGAGTTTGTTAGGAGGTTAGATGTCACTTTCATGGTGACGTCAGCTAAGATGCTCAGTGGTTTGCTAGTGCCTATAAATAGTTCAGTACTTTGTACTGTTCTATTAGCTCTTTTGCATCATCGTCTTCTTTGCACGAACAAACAACTGAGCTCTGGCTGAGGGGGAGTTTGCATTCATTCATCAATCATTGTAATCGTTATTGAAATAAATTCAATCTTCCGATTCATTGTGAAAAGATGTTTGATCAAAGTATTACTCTCGTTTGATTGTATGCAAAGTTTGTTTTCATCATAATTCCGCTGCACACTCATCCATTTTCATTTTAATTACAAACACAAAATACAATAAAAAACAAACTCAGATCCAACAGTTATTTTTCTAATTAGCCCTAGCATGGGCAAGTCATTTTCTGCTAGAATTCCTATTTAGGGCAACCATGTACTTGTTTAAATTTTAATGGAACGATTATATTTAAAATATCATTCCTATATTATAAGATCTACCATTATAATAAAATGGCAAAATCTAAAAAAGGACAAGACCTAGCCATATGTCACATTAAGACAGGGCCAAGATGGTAGCTCCACAATTGGATTCAGATCCTTGTTAACATTTCAATTTAGGATTGTTCTGCGTTAAATATTAAAAAGAATCTAAAGGGTAAAACCTAGCCTAAATGTCATTGCAGACATGGCCAAGATGGTAAAACCTATTCAAAAAGATTCAAATCCTTGTTAAATATCTGAAAGCATATTATCATGCTTGACAAAATGTGATACGATGAAATCACATAAGTCATTTTTAAATGGGTTATTCTAAATTCCCTTATTTATATAATCATCCCTTAAGGATGAAGTGCCCACGGGCTATAATTAACGTCCTCTGGACTAAAGACAGTGGTAGCCTACAACTCCCTGTCAAGAAAAGGTAATGAACTTTGATTCAAACCTTAATGCCTCGATTCCGTAAAATCAAGGCCTATAAATTAAACTTGTCTACGTGACTAGGCCTTTTGTGCTATTATTAACTTGAGTTAAATGCCATTTTAGTCCCTGTGGTTTGGGTGATTTTGCCAGTTTAGTCCAAAGGTTTCATTTTTAACCTGTGGGTCCAAAAAGGTTTCACTGTTGCCATTTTAGTCCACTGGGTTAACTTCATCCATTATTTCTGTTAACGAGAAGGGCAGTTCGGTCATTTTGTATGGCTGAATTGCCTTTCTAGTTAACAGAATTACATATAAAATGACCGAATTGCCCTTCTGGTTAACAGAAAAAATGGATAAAGTTAACCCGGTGGACTAAAATGGTAACAGTGAAACCTTTTTGGACCCACAGGTTAAAAATGAAACCTTTGGACTAAACTGGCAAAATGACCCAAACCACAGGGACTAAAATGGCATTTAACTCTATTAACTTATAATTTAGGATTATGATAAAGATCCTGAACAATTATATATTTAGCAAATTAACTAAAATGTGTATTAAAAACATGGTTAATAAATCGTTTAAAACGATAAAACTGTATAAGCTTCCGTATAAACCTTGTCCTTGTTTGATTTTATGTAGCAATTAAAGCTACATGGCTAGGTCAGAGGAAGAGAACAGTCATCCTCTGGAAAACCGCGATGATGATAGGATTAATATAACCAGAGGAGAGCTTCGTACACTGATTGATACAGCTGTATCTAAAGCTGTAGAGGAGCAATTTAGGGAGTATAGTGGGACGCATAGTAAAGCCTCATCTGTACCCCACTCTAAGTCTGTCCCTAAGACTCATTCCGAGGCTCACAGCAAGCCACCTTCTAAGAAAGAGGAACCAAAGAATGATGACGATCGACATTCATCTAATCAACACAGTGTTCCATCCAAGAGGATAGTGTTCGATAATGAACTGCGTACCAAGTCCTGTACCTATAAGTACTTTGTTTCCTGCAAACCCCGAGATTTCACTGGGGAGAAGGGGGCAATTGATTGTATGATCTGGTTGGATGAAATGGACACAGTTGTCGATATCAGCGGTTGTGCTGAAAAGGATGTAGTGAAGTATGTATCCCAATCGTTCAAGGGAGAGGCACTAGCATGGTGGGAGTCTCTCATTCAAGCTGCTGGGAAGATCCCACTCTACAACATGTCATGGGAACAGTTTGTTACTCTCATTATGGAGAACTACTGCCCTCAACACGAGGTCGAGAGGATCGAGTCAGATTTCTTATCGTTGGTTATGACAAACTTAGATTGTCAAGCTTACCTCACCAGTTTCAATACCCTGTCCAGACTGGTTCCTTACCTAGTAACACCAGAACCCAAGAGAATTGCCCGCTTCATTGGGGGTTTAGCCCCAGAAATCAAAGCCAGTGTTAAGGCTTCAAGACCTGCTACGTTTAGGTCAGCAGCTGATCTCTCTCTGTCCCTTACTTTAGATGCGGTCAGGTTGAGATCGCTAAAGAATTCTGAAGAAAGTAAGAGGAAGCGTGAGGATGATAACTCACGAGGGTCAGAGAAGAAGCACAAGGGAAACACTGATTCTAAGAAGTTTGGGTCTGGAAAGAATAGTCAGCGAACAGAGGAAAAGCCAAAGTGCACGACTTGCCAAAAATGCCACTTTGGAAAGTGCAGACTTGAGTCCAATTCTAAGTCAGGATCACCTGCATGTGGGTTATGCAAGTCTAAGGAGCACAAGACTGTTGATTGCAGGAAGATTAAAGATGCCACATGCTACAACTGCAATGAGAAAGGGCACATTAAAACCAACTGCCCTAAATACGCCAAGAAGCCTGAAGAGGTCAAGAAGACCAATGCAAGGGTCTTCAGGATGGATGCAAAGGAAGCCGTCCAGGACGACAATGTGATCACATGTACCTTCCTTATAAATGATGTTTATGCAAGAGTACTTTTCGATTCAGGCGCTGATAAGTCCTTCGTAGATAATAAGTTTTGTGAACTGCTGAAATTGCCTATTAAAACCTTAAGTGTGAAGTATGAGGTGGAATTAGCAGATGGCACCATAGAAACCGCATCAACCGTATTAGATGGATGTTTCATATCCATTAAGAACCACTCTTTTCCTTTGTCCCTACTTCCTTTGAAGTTAGCCGGTTTCGACATAGTTATAGGCATGGATTGGTTATCTCATAACCAAGCCCATATAGTGTGCAATAAGAAGCAAGTGGTGATCAAGACTCCGTCTGGTGAATCACTTACCATTCAGGGAGATACCCAGTATGGACTACCTGAGCAAGTGTCTATGCTCAAGGCCTCCAAGTGTTTGAAGAAGGGTTGTGTTATTTACATGGCACAAATGACTATTGATGAACAGAAACCCAAGATTGAAGATATCCCCGTCATTTCTGAATACCCTGAAGTTTTTCCTGAAGATCTACCTGGTTTACCACCGGATAGGCAAGTAGAATTCAGAATTGACATCATCCCCGGAACAGCACCTGTTGCTAGAGCACCTTATAGGTTGGCACCAACAAAGATGAAGGAGTTGAGGACGCAGTTAGATGATTTGCTAGCTAAAGGTTTCATTAGACCTAGTTCGTCTCCATGGGGAGCGCCAATCTTGTTTGTCAAGAAGAAGGATGGATCGATGCGTCTGTGCATCGATTACCGTGAGCTTAATAAGGTCACTATCAAGAATAGGTATCCTTTGCCCAGGATCGACGATCTGTTCGATCAATTGCAAGGGGCAAGCTATTTCTATAAGAACGATCTGAGATCAGGCTATCATCAATTGAAGGTTAAAGATGAAGATGTACACAAGACTGCATTTAGGACTCGTTATGGTCATTACGAGTTCCTAGTGATGCCTTTTGGGCTCACTAATGCACCTGCCGCATTCATGGATCTCATGAATCGCGTCTGCAAGCCCTACTTGGACAAGTTTGTCATCGTCTTCATTGACGACATCCTCATCTACTCGAAGAGCCAAGCTGACCATGAGAAACACCTTCGCTGTATTCTTAAACTTCTACATCATGCGAAGCTCTACGCAAAATTTTTGAAGGGTGAATTTTGGCTTCGAGAAGTCCAATTCCTTGGACATGTGGTTAGTGAGCGTGGTATCCAAGTGGATCCCGCTAAGGTCGAAGCAGTTATGAACTGGCAAGAGCCAAAGACGCCTACAGAGATTCGTAGCTTCCTAGGCTTAGCAGGATACTATAGGCGATTTATCGAAAACTTCTCAAGAATTGCAGCACCCCTGACTTTACTCACCCGCAAGAAAAGCAAGTTTGACTGGGGGCCTAAGCAGCAAGAATCTTTTGATATTCTGAAGCAAAAGTTGAGCAACGCTCCTGTATTGACGTTGCCTGATGGAATTGAAGAATTCGTGGTTTACTGCGACGCATCACACACTGGCATGGGGTGTGTGCTTATACAGAAAGACAAGGTTATTGCCTATGCTTCACGTCAGTTAAAGGTGCATGAAAAGAATTACACCACCCATGACTTGGAGTTGGGTGTCATTGTATTTGCACTGAAACTATGGAGGCACTATTTATATGATATCAAGTGTGTGATTTACTCTGATCACAAGAGCCTCCAGCACCTGTTTAACCAAAAGGATTTGAACATGAGGCAACGACGTTGGATGGAAACTTTAAATGATTATGATTGTGAAATCAGATACCATCCTGGCAAGGCGAATGTAGTCGCCGATGCCTTGAGCAGAAAGGAAAGGGTCAAACCCATCCGAATCAATGCCAAGAGCATTGAGATAAAGAATAGTTTGAGTGAAAGGTTGTTAGCTGCACAGAAGGAAGCTGTGTTGGAAGCTAACTATCCTAATGAAAAGCTAGGAGTAACTGAGGAGCAGTTATCCTATGGCAAGGACGGAATCCTGAGATTAAATGGACGAATATGGGTTCCAGTTTATGGAGGACTTCGAGATGTTATCCTCCAGGAAGCCCACAGTTATAAGTACTCCGTTCATCCTGGAGCTGATAAGATGTACCAGGATCTGAAAGCAAATTTTTGGTGGATAGGCTTGAAGAAGTCTATAGCTACCTATTAGCTAAGTGTTTGACCTGTGCGCAAGTCAAAGCTGAACATCAAAAACCGTCAGGTTTGCTACAACAGCCTGAACTTCCCACGTGGAAGTGGGAAATGGTGACAATGGATTTTATCACCAAGTTACCTAAGACAAGGAAAGGAAATGATACTATATGGGTAACAGTGGATAGACTGACTAAGTCAGCACATTTCCTACCCATTAAGGAGACTTATAGCTCTGACATGTTAGCCCAATTGTACGTAGATAAGATTGTATCTCTACATGGTGTACCTGTGTCTATTATCTCTGACAGAGATACTAGGTACACGTCACATTTTTGGAAGAGTTTCCAACAATCTTTGGGCACGCGCTTAAATTTTAGTACGGCTTACCATCCTCAGACAGACGGCCAAAGTGAGCGTACAATCCAAACTTTGGAAGACATGCTTCGAGCATGTGTCATTGACTTAGGTGGTAGTTGGGATAACCACCTGCCATTAATCGAGTTCTCGTATAACATAGCTATCATACCAGCATTAAGGCTGCGCCTTTTGAGGCATTGTATGGTAGGAAATGCAGAACGCCCGTTTGTTGGGCGGAAGTTGGAGATATCCAACTGACAGGACCCGAAATAGTCTTTGAAACGACGGACAAGATTGTCCAGATTCGTGATCGCCTGAAAGCTGCCAGAGATAGGCAGAAAAGCTACGCAGATTTAAAGCGTAAACCTCAGAAATTCGAGGTAGGTGACAAAGTGTTGCTTAAAGTATCACCCTGGAAGGGAGTTATGCGATTTGGTAAGAAAGGCAAGTTAAGCCCGAGATACATAGGACCATTCGAGGTCATCGAATGTGTCGGATCAGTTGCCTATAAGTTAAACTTACCTGAAGAGCTCAGTGGTATTCACAATGTATTCCACATCTGCAATCTGAAGAAGTGTTTCGCTGATGAATCACTAGTCATACCACATACAGATGTGCACATAGAAGAGAGCTTGAAGTTTGTTGAAAAACCTGTGTCGATCGAGGATCGACAGGTTAAGAAGCTTCGTAGGAAGCATGTGCCAATAGTAAAGGTTAAATGGGATGCCCGTAGAGGTCCCGAGTACACATGGGAGGTTGAGTCCACAATGAAAGAAAAGTACCCTCATTTATTTCAGTAAATCTCGAGGTCGAGATTTCTTTTAAGGGGGTGAGGATGTAACACCTCGAAAATTCGTGTTCAATAAAATAACGACACGTGTCATACAAGACAAAAGTGTCATAAGCCCGGATCTAATCAAAGATGTATGGTAGGATTTAAAGCGTCGACATGTTAATTAAACACCTCTGAACGACCTAATTATAAATCCCAAGACCCTAATATATATTATAAACATCTGGTACACTCAAATCCAGTAAATGCTAACAATGATTGATTCGAATTACACAAGAATGGGATCCTACGAGGATATGCACGACAACTTTCATTTACGGCACTTTCAAAAGGATCTGAGGAAACTTCATATCATATCAAGGGGTGTAAACTATTCATGACCCAATCAAGAGGCCCCATACTGAAAATAATGGCCCAAAAATCGTATTACACTAGTTACCCGTTCGAAACTTGAAAGGTCAAGAGATTTTTGGCCCTGATAAAGGGCTTACGGACCGTAAAGGTCGACCCTTACGGTCCGTAAGGGATGCCCAGTAACATAAAAACGGGACAGTTGGCTGTTTGAGCTTGTAACCGACTTAAGAAGATATTTTCACATCCATGGGCGACCCCTACATGCCCTTAGGCCCTAGAGACACTTGTTGATGATCAGGGAACAATAGTAGGGTTGCTTGGCATGATCTAATGAGATCAAAAGCACTATAAAAAGACCCTCATGTTGCAACCTTGTGATCATTCATTCCATCTGCAATTGTGGAGCTTCCTGGAGCATAAGAGCAGACCCAAGTCATCCCTAATCGTGCATAGGACCTTGGTAAGTACCCTTGACCTCCCCTAATTGAGTTTTACTTAGTTATTAGCTTAAAAGTCAAACCGTCGTAATTAACGTTTGACTTAGCGATTAATCATTAATGGTCCAGTGATTAGTCGAATTGAAGGTAGTTATAAGTTGGTAAGTATGTGGGCATTAAACCCTTAAAAGGGCACCCTCTGATTCCCGCTCTAACTAGACCATTTGTCGGGTCAAAGTTGATTAGAAAAAGTCAACAGAATGCTAATCTTCGAATTAACGCATAATTAACAATGCAGAAGGCATGTAACCTATTTTATCACTCATATAACTTAGTAATAAATGTAAGAACATGTCTAAGCATGTTCGACCCGACAATTTCCTGTTTAGACCCGGTTCGGAACCGAAAGTCGCAAAACTTTGACTTTTGCTTTGACTTCAGTTCTGACCCGATTTAGTATGATTTGGAAATGCCTTAGAGCTTCCTTAGGACCAGGTTACATGATAGTATAACCCTCTGTGGTTGGTTCGTTGATTGTCCGATTCGTTTACACGTTTCCGTTAATTGCCTAATGTTGACCAATATGCCCTTTTGACCATAAAACGAGAATTTTGGATATGTGAAAGGAAAATAATCTTTGTTAATGATTTATAAACATGTCCCTAAATTTTCACATGAGTTGGAGGTCTAGATTAGGAGTCATGCTCATTAGAGTAATTAGAACGCCTTTTAGTAATTAAACGGCGTCATCAGCATAAAGCCTATCTAAACCCAATTTTTGACCCCAAACCTTTTACCCACTGATATAATATAATATTTTGGGATTTTTAAAGATTTTTAATTATTTTTAACCTGCTCATAACCTAAGGTTATGGCATTGATTCGGTAAATACCGATTATACCCTTTTTGTTTATAAAATGAGTTCTACATAGTATTTTGACACCAATCCAATTGCTACTGATTTTATATGATAAATAAAGTATTTTGAACTTTATAACCTGATCAGAAAACTCAGATTTCCTGTATAACCCGGAAATCGCTTAAAATGGCTTTGTACGCGTATTAAACACCTAGTATGGGTTTAAAACCATTTTGTCATATAAGACCTATTACCAACTGATATGACCTAATAAAATAAGTTATTTTACTGATGTATTCGGACCCGAATCTCAGAATTTCAATTAACCTCTTTTATAATCCTTAAAATGACCAAAATACCCCTATGGGGCTTAAATTGAGATTAAACTCGTTTTGGGCATAATGGAAGGTATCCTACTGATATAACAACATATTTAAGGCATATTAACTTAGGAAACCTGTATATGACTCTTTTGGTTACTCGTTACGCACTTGTCGCGTTCGGATCGGCTTATGTAACTAGTTTACATATATTAGCCGAAACGGGTCAAACCATATCGTTTTTATCTCAAAATCCAGAGTGTGTTTAAGTTACCCATATTAAACAAGCATACAAGCTTTTCGGGTCAAAACCACATTCTAAACCGGTCTTCGCCTTAATATGCGTTTGAAGCGTGTCTTCCTTTTGGAAACTAACCGGTCTAAGTCTAAGCTTAATTAAAGACCCGTTAGGATTCTAATAGGATATTAAAAACCTTCGTTCCAGATTAGGAGCCCAGTAAAAGCTACGTGCACTTACTGTATTGGACTTATACTTTGCTCAGGTAAATACTCTTAACTTATTTTCCTTATACGGGCTTGGGATACCGTACTATAAAAGTACCGCTTGGTCGGGTATGTGTAGTCATTTAAATCGGATTGTGATTAATGTATGTGCATGACCCGTTTAATATGTATTATTTGGTGTATGGCTCTTGGGGGTTAAATGACCATGTCCCGGATATCCTTGACATCATTCAAAGAAATGGCCACGACCTAAGCATGGGGTGTAGGCGTACACCTGACAGATGCATTATGTAAAAACTGGTAATCCACTTAGAGGAATATAATCCATGTGGGCATTATACCTGTGGCGTGTCAGTTAATCTTGTCCAGCCCTACAAAAATGGACGACAAATAAGTAAAATTGTATACAAGATTATATACAAATAATTGTCCCAAGTTATAAAAGATATTTTGCCGAAGTGCATTCAAATCAATTTTCAAACTCTTTTCAAAATGAGCCAGTTAAGTTGTATTTACCAGTGTAAACTGACGTATTTTCCAAAAAGACTAAGTGCAGGTACTAGACGAAATAGGCTGGCTACTCCAGGCATCATTACTCAAGTCTCACAAGCTCTAGATGTCAAAGTCTGTTGAACAGTTTTCCTTTTTATTTTGATCCGCCTGTGGATCCTTTACTTTCCGTTGTAATACTGGATATTACTTTATATTCGGATTGTAATATATATTTATCTTTTGCTTCCGCTGTGCATTTATATATTGTGTTGTTTGACTATGATGTTACCAACCACGTCACGATACTCCCCCACCGGGCCCACCGGTCAAACGTGGAAATATCGGGGTGTGACAAAAAATACATAAATATGTAACTGCTACAAGAAATGTATAACACTATACTTCCATCATATAACACTATATAACACCATATAACACCATATAACACCATGTAACACTATATAACAATATATAACACTATACATCCATCATAGACATGCTACCAGAAAATATAACACTATATAACACTATGCATCCATCATATAACACTACATAAACCAAAATATAACACCATATAACACCATGTAACACTATATAACACTATATAAAAATATATAACACTATACAGTTCTGAATGGTGGTTGCACTACAGAATTAATAATTGATGGTGTTATATAGTGTTTTTTGGTGGTTGCACTACAGAATTATATAACACTACATAATTATATAACACCAAAAACCATTATATAACACCATGTAACACTATATAAAAATATATAACACTATACAGTTCTGAATGGTGGTTGCACTACAAAATTATATAACACTACAGAATTAATAACCGGTGAACGAGATGACACAAATTCATAGATTAATTCTTAAATTCGAATTCCTATAATAAAGGGTGACGGTTATTTTGGGCAGTTATCTTTTAATCAATTAATTGAAAGAAATAGAAAATTACTAATTTACCTTTTTGAATTAATTTAGATATAGGACACTTGTCATCACCACATTATTTTTCACATTTCTCACAATATTTGATAAATGTACAGGATCCTCTACCCAGAGGCGTCTCTGAGAATTCACATACCCTGTTCAAGCTTGAAAAAATGTGCTCTTCCGTTATGTTTTGTTATTATTTAAAAAAAAAATCAAATTAGTATTGGGTTCAATAAACCTAATTTCAAGTGGGCTAAATTCTAAACCATAAAAAATGATTTGTAAATGGGCCTATATTGGAAGTGGTATGTGTTTACTATTTAAAAAAAATAACATATACGTATCGGATTTTTTTTTAAATCGCATGCCCCTCAAAATTGCGGGCCTTGTGCGGAGGTCCTCCCCGCACACCACACCATCAAAGCCTCCCATGCCTCTATATATATATATATATATATATTAAAATAAGGTATTTAAAAGTTTTTTAAATGATAAGATAGATAGAATAGTCGTGAGGATTTCCCCCTCCAAAGTCTAAACCATAATTGACTAAGGGTCTAACGAGGCTTTTAATGGTTCAGACTTCTTACTGGATCAGTACTTAATGGTTCAGACTGTTTGTTTCGCGAGCAGATGTCTGAATGGTTCAGACATTTGTCTCTGAATGATTAAACATTATACTGAGTCTGAATGGTTAAAACGTCTAATCTGAATTGGTCATACACTTGTCTCTAAACGGTTAAGCATTATACTGACTCTTAATGGTTCAAACCTCTTATTGGTTCAGCACTTAGTAGTTCAGACCTCTTACTCGTTCAACACTTAACCATTCAGAAGTTGCCAAACAACCCCTAACTCTTTGTTAATTTTCAATCCAGATTCATATCCACTTTCTCAAGAATTTAATATTTTTGTAATTTATTTTATTAACTTTTTCTAACGGCAAATAGCCTCTATGTGACTTGAACACTGAATACTTAGGGATTATAGCTTAACAAACACCTTAATTAGATTATTAAGAGAGAAAAAAATAAACCCAAACAAATAATATATGCATACATAGTGATAAGAATGAATAGACCTATTGATTACTACATGTATTACATCAATGGTTAATATTAACAGATAGTATTGAAATTAATTCCAAGCTTAAGTTGTTGACCAAAATAAAACTGTGAGTTGTAAATTTGAAGAAAATAACAATGGTTCCATCTCTAACTTATATTACTACAATATTGTTTCTAATATATTGCAAAACTCATCACACTGAGTAAATCTTACTAATAACAAAACTAAGGTAGGGTCTGAGGATAGTAAGATGTAGACAGTTTTACCTCTACCCCGTAGAAATAAAGATGCTGCTCCTAAAGAGACCCCTGCTCGAAAATTATATTACAAAACTAAATTTATGAAAGTTAGTTTTTTTCTCACCAATTTGTAAGTTCGTTATCCAAGAGGTTATTTGGTTGTGTCTGTGTGTGTTATTTGTTTAGTTAAAAGTTTTATGATGTAAAATCATATTAGAAAAAAAAAAAAAAAAAAAAAGTAGGTAGCAACATTCTAGAAGATCTTGCTTGCATGAGTCCCTACGGCCATCCTAAGTCAAAATTTGACCCACTCTCAATAAACACGGATACATGAATCAATAAATTTTGAGTCTATGTTTTAGATTAAGTTTTGGTAGAGTTACCAGAAAAAAATGAATGATTAAATAATAAATTAAATAAAAACAATTAAATTGATTGTTTAATTATCAGTTCATATAGCTAAAAAGTAGAGTTAATTACATAGTTAGTCCCTGTGGTTTGCACAAAGTAACATACTTAGGTACTAATAGTTTAAAATAACATTCTAGGGTATTAACTTTTCATTTTGTAACGTTTGGGGGTATTAAGCTTATTTGTAGGCTTAAAATCACATTCTGTTAGTACCTAAGTATGTTATTTTATGCAAACCACAGGGACTACCTATGTTACTACCTTAGAAGTTAATACCTCCAAACGTTACAAAATGAAAAGTTAATACTCTAGAAGGTGATTTTAAACTATTAGTACCTAAGTATGTTATTTTGTGCAAACCACATGGAATAACTATGTAATTAACTCTAAAAAGTAATTAATTTTTTAGTATGGGTGATTCTATTTACACCTATCTTTTTTTTTATTTATACTAAGCAGGGCGGACCCATATAAAGCGGGTTGTCGTCTCCGGACCCTAATGTTTTTAAAAAAAATAGTAGATCCGGTATAATTAATTTTTAAGAACTCCATAAATACAATTAGGTGGACACTATAAAAAGAAAAGTAAAGCTAGTGTCATGGTAAACCCATTTTTTTACCAACAAGAGGTCATGGGTTCAATCCTTGTATAACCCGTTTTTTTTTTTTTTTTTTTTTATAAATCTATTTCAAACCTCGCTCTAACCGACCTGAAAATTTTAACGTTTTGTTATGAAAATTTTGAACACAGAAAAAAATGGACCCTATTGAAAAAAAAATCATGGATCCGCCACTGACACCAAATAATGTTACTAAATTCAAATTTGCGTTTTTCTTTTATAACTTCTGATATATAACGTTTTATTAAAAAAACAAATACGGTTTTGTAATGTGCTTATTTTTATCCATGTTTTGATATAAATTTTATAAAAACGGAATATAAATTTTATAACGACTTATAAAACGTTATATTTGATAAGGCTCCGTTTTTATAAAATTCATATCAAAACGTAGATAAAAATACATCACAAAACCATATTTGTTTTTTTTAATAAAACATTATATAACGGAAGTTATAAAAGAAAAACACACATTTGAATTTGTTAAGGTCACATCACTTGTTGCAAATAGTAAAAAGTTGGATGTAAATGGTATGACCCTTTGAGTATAGACTGTCGGTACCCGTGGTTAATCAAAATTTTGGATTTAGTCCCTAATTTTTCAAAAGTACACGGATGGTCCATGTGATTTGCATTTTATAACACATTTAGTCCCAAACTTTTCTAAAAGTATATGGATGGTCCTTATGGTTTGCACTTTGTAACGCAGACTTTATAACGCATATAATCAATGCATTACAAAATACAAACCATAAGAACCATCCACATACTTTTAGAAAAAGTTTTGGACTAAATGCTCTTAAATACAACCACCACCACCAATAGCGCAAGATAGATAAAAAGAAGGTTGCTACTTTCTACACCCCCCTATCTACTTTTTTCACCCCCCTCCTCTCACATACTTACAGGTGGGGCCTGCGTGGGACCGACAGTTTTCCTCTCACAAGGGGGGGTGTAATCAGGAAGGGGGGGGGGGGGGGGTGCGTATAGAATGAGCCAAAAAGAACTATGTGTATTATAAGTCATTTGCTTTTTAACTCTTTTTACGTGAAAAAAAAGACATCTATGGGGTATGGTGAGGCGTGGGTTGGGGGCATGGTGCGACACGTGGAGTATGGGGTACCCAAGGCCAAAATCCAATTTCAAAGGGGTATGGTGGGGCGTGACTGGGGTGGCGTGGAAAAAAAGCCAATTTCAAAGGGCTAGTGCTCTTGGCCAATGAGGTTCCGGCATGTCATGTGGGTAGCCCCGCACAACGTCCGGGCTGAAACCCCCGCCCAAGAGGCCACGCCGAAACCCAAGCCCACTCGGGGTGGTGACTTAGACGTTTGTACCCGACCCCCCCCCCCCCAACCCCCCCCCCCCCATACCCCAATAGTCTATGATCGTTAAATCATTTTAAAGTTATTTTGAGTGAAGTGATCGATGGCGGACCCAAGCCCAGCCCAAGGTGGGCGGGCGCACCCCCGGGGAAAAAAATTAGTGCTAAGTTCCGTCGAAAATCCCGTCCGCACCCCTTATAATTTTTCGTCCGCATCCCTTGGAATTTTTCGACCGCACCCCTTCAAATTTTTCGTCCGCACCCCTTAGGTAAAAAGTGTTATCAATTTATATTTTGAATTTTTTTAGTAAACTCTTATTTAAAAAAAAAATACTACCTAAATTATATAACTTTTAATACCTAACTAAACCCAAATACCCATACTTTACCCACTTATAATTCCTAACTAGCTAGCCCACTAAGTCTTAGCCTATTAACCAAACCCAACAATATTTCAAACTATAATAAAATAATTAAAGCCCAAAACCTTTAGAAATTCCCTCCCGCTCCCTCTCTCTCTCTTGCATCCCTGCACTGCCAACGAACAACATCACCCAGCGACAACAGTCCAGCAGCCGGCGACCACCGTAATCAGCCACCATACCACCGTCGTTCGACACCAAATCTAACCGGAATCCAAACACGGGTAAATTTCTTTGTTATTTTGATAATTTTGGTTGATATTAAAGGAGAAAAATGGTAATAAAGTTGTTAAACAGGTTTGAAATTTTGTGTGTTTTGACGTTGTTTATGGTTGTTTAGATGATTTTAGGGTGATTATGTTGTTTAAATATTTTCAGGGTGATTACAACTTACGTTATGATTTCTAAGGCTTGAATAGTTGAAAATTAAAATTGAAATATTATGTTATGGAACGATGAACTTAAGTTATATAGAGAAAGAATTGCTTAAGAAATTAGCTGTAGATGATGTTTTGGATAGATTTCAAAAAATGAAAACTCGTAGGGCGTCGACGTTTTAATTATGTTTGTAACAAGGTTTGACATGTTTTTTATGATTATATAAAGTTAGTTTGATGTTCGTTTGTTTTACATGACCCGACCCGATACGAACCGATATTTTTACTTATATACCTAGGGGCCTAAATTTTTTAAAAATGTTCCGCACCCTCATAAAAAAATTATTGGGTCCGCCACTGGTTGTCATGGTAGATCGCCCATAACGATGCATGTTTCTACATTGGAAATAAAAAGCTCACATCAATTCAAATAGTTTAGAGTAAACTTTTGTTTTGCTCCATGTGGTTGGGTCACTTTAACGGTTTTGTCTCAAACCTTTAAAAATAGTCATTTTCCTCCAATAGTTTGTTATGCCTTTTCCATTTTACTCCTTGCAGAGAGCAAAATGTAAAAACAGACAATTTGGATGGAGTTAGAGGCGGGGAGCAAAATGAAAAAACAATAGAAAACTATTGGAGGAAACTGACTATTTTTAAAGGTTTGGCGCAAAACTTTTAAAGTGACCAAACCATAGAAAGCAAAACGAAAGTTTACTCAACTGCTTATTTAAGAAAAATATGGATGTCATTTTCTTGATTTTTGAATACAAAGATAAAAAGAAAAGTAGTGTGATAAAGTCAGGAGAACACCCAAGTTTTGTTATGTAGTCATTGTCTTACCAGTTCCTTCCCAGAAAAAATAAATAAATCATTTATTATAAATTAGATTTACATACAAACATTTGTATGTATGCATGCATGTAGAAGTAGATGTAGAGACGTTACATCAACTTACAGTAGAAGATTGCGAGACCCGCATAAACATATGTGTTTTTTATTTAACTTTAATACATAAGGCGCTTACGTAAATGACTAGATGTCTACCACGCTTTCTTTCCCACTCTTTATTAAGGGCTTGTTTGGCTAAGCTTTTCAAAACTACTTATTTGCTTATTTGCTTTTCTGAAAAGCAAATAAGCAGATAAGTAGTTTTGAAAAGCTTAGTCAAACAGCCCCTAAGTCAGCAAAACAGTTCATACAAGTGTATTTACCATTCTCACAAATTTCAGTTAAAAATGTTTCTTTATTAAATGTGTATTGTATAGTTGTATGACATATCTTCTTCTTCTTGTTCTTTTTTTTTAACGGCAAATTAGGATCACTGACGGACCACTGGAGTATCATCGTGTCACCAGCAGAACCACCTGATCATATCCATCTCCATTAGGCTATAATGCCTATACACCAATTCAGGAGGAAACCCAATAAATCAGGGAAAACCCCCCTTTGTGAGAATCAAACCCAAGACCTAATGGTCCTAAAGTCTTATCCCACCATCAAAATGCCACTAGGCTATAATGTCATGGGCTAGTTGTATGACATATCATTTAGCAAAAGAAAAGGTTTGATTATTAAACTATCTATATGAATTTTAATGAATAGTAACTGCACCATTCAATACTTGCCACGTGGCAATCATTTGTTTTTGTTTATCTATCTTCTATCAAGTACGGTCCTTTTTGGTATCAGCACATGAAAGTAAAAACAGGCATCAGCCTGGTACAGAAAGCGCCAAAAGTCGGTACCAAATTTATATTGAAAATCTTTTAGTTCGGGAAATTCGGTACTGCTACCCGGTACCATTTGCTCGTCCTTGATCATGGGTACCGTACAAACAACAACGGTATCGTACAACTTTTTTTTTGTTGATTTTCTTCAACTTTAATGATTTCTTTTTTTTATTTTCAGGGGTAGCGATGAGCTCGGTGCCAACCGGTTACGGTACATGTATATGAAGGTAAAAACCGGTAGCGAACTGGTACCAGGAACGCCAAAATTCGGTAACGAATTGGTACTTAAGAGCTTTCGGTTCGGGAAATTCGGTACAGGTACCCAATACCATTTGCTCATCTCTGACCACGAGTTTCATACGAACAACTTCATTACCATAAAACTTTTTTGGTTGATTTTCTTTCGTTTGTCTTTTAGTGTTTTTTCTACATTTTTTTTATTCTTGTCAGCGGTTTCGTGTGCAATTACGCACTCGTAGTGATTTCAAAACACATGTAATTCCAGACTAAATGACAAAAGAAGCTCGCCGCAACGCGGTAACAGTGATAAACCTAGTTTTGTTAAGATCATAAATGCTATATTTATCGTATGACAACCTAAAACGAATTGTTAAGAAAAAAGGCTCATTCTATACACACCCCCCTCCCTTCCTGATTACACCCCCCTTGTGAGAGGAAAACTGTCGGTCCCACGCAGTCCCCACCTGTAAGTATGTGAGAGGAGGGGGTGAAAAAAGTAAATAGGGGGTGTAGAAAGTAGCACCCATAACATACAATGAATAGTGAAAGTTTCTCAAATTGTGTCCCATTATGAATACTTTATATACCATATTACATCTATCCCTAATGATGTAAAAGGGTCTTCACAATATTGATTGTTTATTGTTTAGAGAAATACAATGTGGATATATAAACAAAAACTTATATACTGAAATGTATGTATGATTATTGACAATTTAGTAGGGTAGTTCAAGTTGGTTGAGGTTTAGAAAACAACTAAATGTTGTTCTTGACTTGAGTTATGTAGTGTATATATCAGTTAGTAAGACTATGGGGTATTGGGCGGGGGTTGGGTACAAACGCCCACGTCACCACCCTGGGCGGGCTTGGGTTTCGGCGTGGCCTCTTGGGCGGGGGTTTCAGTCCGGGCGTTGGGCGGGGCTACAAACATGACATGGCGGAACCTTGTTGGCCAAGACTACTAGCCGTTGGGCATGAATTTAAAAAAAAAAAATTATTTCCTACATAAATACCCTAACATATTTAACATTTTTCTCACACAATATCAAACACATAAAACACAATATTGCCATGAGTTCTTCAAGTTCAAGTGAATCGTCATCATCATCTGACGATGGTGCGGAAATATTTCTACAAACGATCGCGACGGTGGTGAAAGCTATCGTGGAAGACGATGAGGAAGAGACTTCGAAACCTAAACGGAGGAGGTACATCGCTCGTGAACGGCACACCGCTAACAATTTGTTCGTAAGTGATTATTTCTCAGCCGAACCTAAGTATGATGAAAAAAGTTTAGGCGTCGTTTTCGTATGAGTATAAACTTATTTTTAAGGATATCTAGGGATCTTGAGGAGAAGTATGTTTTTTTCCAACAAAAACCGGATGTAACCGGGCAATTAGGATTTAGTACGTGGCAAAAGGTCACGGCCGCACTTAGACAGTTAGCGTACGGCAATAGTTCGGACATTATGGATGACTACATAAAAATGTCTGCACGTGTAGCTAGAGAAAGTCTTCACAACTTTTGTTCGTGTATTTTAGAACTTTATAAGAAAAGATATTTGAGAAAGTCGTCATTCGGTGAGATGCAACAAATATTGGAACATCACGCCGATTATCATGGGCTACCCGGGATGCTAGGTAGTTTAGATTGTATGAAATGGCATTGGGAACTTTGTCCAACCGCATGGCAAGGCGCTCACACGAGTGGATATCACGGGATGCCAGCCATCATGCTTGAAGCGGTTGCGTCCCAAGATCTTTGGATATGGCATGCGTTCTTCGGTATGCCAGGTTCACCTAACGATATTACCATCATAAACCACTCGCCCCTTTTCAATGATCGGGTAAATGGTATAGGACCCAAAGGAAGTTTCTTTGTAAACGGGGTTGAGTACGTGTATGGGTACTACCTAGTTGATGGGATTTACCCGGAGTGAGGGGTTTTCGTAAAATCGTTCACAAAACACGGTACCCTAGATCCAAAGAGATTAAAGTTTAACAGGGTCCAAATGGCTGCACGTAAAGACATCGAGCGAGCGTTTGGTGTTTTGAAGAAAAGGTGGCGAATATTGGCAATGCCTTGTCGACTATGGGACAAGGATCAGATTGGAAACGTGATGTACGCATGTATCATTCTTCACAACATGATTTTGGAGGATGAAGGTAGAGCGGTCGTTACCTACTATTATGACGATGACCCCCAACCAGATAATGTAACAGTTACAGACGGAGATAAATCAACAAATGAATTTTGATCAAGTCAAGGGATATACATCACAACCTTCGATCTGATTTGGTGGATCATGTTTCAGCGATTCCTGGGTTCGAAACCGACGAAGACGACAATTCAAACGAAGAATGATTGTTTTTATTTTGATACTATGTTTTTTATAATTATTATTTATGTTTATGTAGTTTTTAATGGTTTATATATATATATATATATATATATATATATATATAAAATATAATGATGTGGCTTGGCCACGCCACCCCAGCCACACCCACCATACCCCTATGAAATTGAGTTTCGGTATTGGGTGCCCCATAATACACGTGGACGCACCAAATCCCACCATACCCCATAATCCACGCCCACCCAGGGGCGGACCTATGTGGACACAAGGGGGAGCGCCCGCTACCGCTTGGCGGGGAAAAATTTGACGTTTTTAGTGTAAATTTTGGAAAAATTTGATGTTTTTTCGATTTCGTTACCGCTTTTCTTATAAAATGTTCCTGCTTGGCGTGAATCCTAGATCCGCCACTGCGCCCACCATACCCCACGGTCTAATAAGCATGTGTTGATTTACTTAGGGTGTAAGGGGTGCATGCCTAAAGGGATTAGGCAAAGTTTCCTCCCACCCAATCATGTCGTGCCATGTAATTTGCCTATTATTTTTGCCTATTACCCAAAAAAATAAGGGATGCATGCCTTAATTGAGATTAGGCAAACTAATTTAACAAAAAAGGGATGATTTTTTTATATAACTATGGGCCCCACCACTTACCCTTCCCTCTTCTTTGCCGTAAGCGGCAAGCATTCCCCGAAAAGAACCCTCCATCATCTTTGTCGCGCTGCATATTTCCTTTGGCGGTGGACTCCCCGGTCGGCAAAGGGTATGCCGATTACCTTTGCCTAACCCACCCCGTACACCCTTATGGGTCAAAATTGAACTTTAACTACTGATATTTTAGTTTTTAGATTTTTATAATCAACTGGTATACTTACAAATGCTTGTTTCACTTATTTTGGATTATAGGAAAAAGGTGATTTTGGTAAATTCTTTTAAGTGTTGGTTTTAGACATGAGTCCACTCAAACCATTTTGGCTTCTTTTGATTTATAAGTCTTTTTTATTTGAGTGATGCAAGGTTTATTGTCTTCAAATAGTATAATAAGGCTTATTTTCCATCGTTGTCTAAATCATCGTTTTGGCTTCTTTTGATTTATAAGTCTTTTTTATTCGAGTGATGCAAGGTTTATTGTCTTCAAATAGTATAACAAGGCTTATTTTCCATCGTTGTCTAAATCATCGTTACGACTTACAACAGTGCTCTTTCTTAAATCATCGTTGTCTAAATCATCGTTACAGTCCACACCATTCTTAAATATGTCAAAATCATTGATCTCCATATGTAAAATCGTATTTGGGTTGATCTCAAGTTTTGTGTGTGATAAATATCCTCCATAATCATAATTCGGCTTCGTATTTTTCTTATGGAACAATTCATGTCTCGGGTCCCATAAGTACAGGTTATCATTTAATACGTTTAATGATGTTGCCTCATTAAAAAAACCTTGCTAGAAAAACCTTTTTCCGTCATCATCTAAATCATCGCTACCCTAATTTCCATCGTTGTCTAAATCATCGTTACGACAGTGCTCTCTCCAAAACCCTAATTTCTATCGTTGTCTAAATAATCATTCCTTTCCATCAACGCCGGCTGCCACAATCACGCACCAGTTGTCTAAATAATCATTCCTTTCCATCAACGCCGGCTGCCACAATCACGCACCTCCATACATATATACATATAGACAAATATAAACTTAAAACCTGAAGCTCATAAACATTATGCTGTGCCTAAATGTCTGCATTTATAACACAATAAAGTTTTGACGATTCTAACATGCTTTTAGAGATCAATGCAACTAGAAAAGGAAGAAGAAAAAAGGTGAATCTTTTACCCCTCTTGCTACATACATGGTTACAACTTACAACAAAGCATTATGGGATATTGGGACCCAACAAAGGGAAACTAACTTACATGTACTACAGACACTATACCCACCATAAACCCTACAATTATGTACACCAAACAACCAATGTGAAATATAGTTACCTAACAACATAATTAACTAAAAAGAATCTAGCTTTTAGTACTTTCCATTACCCTTTTGGTCACCCTGGCTTTTCCACTCCATCGGCACGAGTTTTCTGAGTTTTGGAGGTTTATTTGGTAAAATTACAGGTGGGGTTGTGATTGATCTCTTCAACGGGCTGCTGCTACTTTCACGGTGTTTTGTTTCCATGGATGCATTCTTGAACGATTTGTTTGGAGATGAAGAAGATCTGATTGACTGAGGTGTAACAGGTGACCAATGGTACCACCCTTTGTTGGGGTCATTGGCCGATAGTTTAAGTTTCTTTGGAGTATGTGACTTTGCATTGTCTGGACCGTTGATGAGGTTGGTGGGTCCAACGGCTCGTGAACTTGGGATGGTGAATAATGCCTTTTCAAGTTTCTCATCTGATGTTAATTTGCTAGCCCTTATAGGTTTCTGGGAAGATTTCTTTTGCCAGCTGGCAGGCCCGTATTGACCTTGCTTACGAAATACGGCTGCAATGTGGCACAGTGTTTGAGCCGCAGATAAGACCCCTCGGTCAAAAGTCGATACCAGAAGAGATTTATCGTTTTCAGTTGGCCTGGGCTGTTGGCTTCCTAACGGAACGAGGCTCGGATTATACGTCAAGGACTGAAAATCCGCAAGATAAGTAGTAGCGTCCCCTAAAGACATGATTAACTTTCCCATTTTTATCCATCTACCTTGACACGTACTCTTACTCGGAGTTGGCTTGACCGCATCAGGGTTGACTTTGAAATGCCCTCCTGATACATGTGACCAAGGAAATGTTGGTAAACTACCTCGTCCTCCACTGTGTACTGCCATTATTAAAAAATGTTAACATCATATTAAACATTCGAGTAAAATGCCATTTTCGTCCTTGAGGTTTGACCAGTTTTGCGACTTTCGTCCAAAGGTTTGTTTTTTCGCATCTAGATCCAAAAGGTTTGAAATCTTGCCATTTTCATTCGGCTCGCTAACTCCATCCATTTTTCTCCGTTAAGTCAGGAGTATTTCTGTCTTTTTTGTTAACTTAAAGGGCAATTCAGTCTTTTTCAGGGGTAGTCGGTCGTTTTACATAAAGTGAAAAAGACCGAATTGCCCTTTAAGTTAGCAAAAAAGACGAAAAATACCCCTGACTTAACAGAGAAAAATAGATGGAGTTAACGAGCCGGATGAAAATGGCAAGATTTCAAACCTTTTGGATCCAGATGCGGAAAAACAAACCTTTAGACGAAAGTTGCAAAACTAGCCAAACCTAAGGGACGAAAATGGCATTTTACTCTAAACATTCATTATGAGATATCTAAATATGGATAAACGTATATAAAGATTACCTTTTGAGGTTGAGGTAGGCTTCATATTGTCGAGAAGCATAAGATCAAGATCCTTGTGAGGAAGAAGAGTTAGGTGGTCCAAAACGTCTTTTGGTTCAAACAATGGAAACTGAAGTATATTCGCATGATGACCAGTGGGACCCGAGCAAGAACTTTCCTCCTTAATAAACCAAACAATAAAGCAACTATTAGGTAGCCAATTTCTCTACTTAAGAAAGAAGATAAAATATAATATTATGTATGTAATTAGCGAACCTTGTTACAAGGAGATGAGTCTGCTGGGGTTTGAGCAGACTTTTGGAGGTGAAGAACTGAGCAAGCTTCTCTAACCGATAACAAAATACTTCCGTTCAAAGCTTCTGTTGACTGTTCTTTGACTTTGATGGAATCGGGACACTTGTAACTACCATCAAGAAGCTCATTCAATGATACCTCATCTACATGCTTTGCAAAATCACAGATATCATGTTTCGAACCATATATTCCTGACCACAAATCCCATCACAGAAATAGGTTCGTTAATTATATATGTAAACTGAATTTATAACTTGATGCCAAAAAAGTCATACCGACAACGCTGTTTCCACTAGCAGATGAACTAAAGCTTGACAAACCAGTTTTTATCGAAAAAATATCGCATTTGCTCTTAGAAAGTTTGCCATTTCTTTTTTCACTTCGTTTCCCGGAGACTGATGTCTTCTGCTTAGCTGCCTGTGTCTTATCTGTAATCGTAAATAGTCAGAAATTTTTTAAATAACTTAAAGAAAGATTCTTTTAGGGTTTGTTTTACGATTTAACCTGCAATGTTGTATTTTTCAGGACAAGAACCGAGCTCCTTGGGTAGATCATTCACGTCAACTATTTCTGTTGCATTTAAAGAAGCTTCCATGTGTGCTGCTCGTGATCTTCTAGAACTGTTGCCATTACTTCTAGGTGCTTTCCCAGACTTCCGTTGCTTAGCCTCTGGCACAGAGGTCGTATCATAGTCAACAAATACTTCTTCGTTATGTGGACTCGTCAGTTGACCAGCTTGCCTGTAGAAGCCCTCGTCAGATAGCGTGTTCCAGAAAGCTGGTTTTGAACCGTTTATGGTACAGTTGTCATCTAGAAAGGACTAAAAGCCAACATTAGATATATATAATACATTTTGCTTCAAAATCTGAAGATAAAATTACAAATCAATCTACAAATATGACAAGTCCATACTTTCTTATCCACTACATTACATATTACAGAACCGCAACACACAAACAATAACACAACAAACCAATCATCACTAATTCACTACATTTTAACCAGCGGAATTTTTTTTCCATGTAGCGAAAAACATGTACCATTTTCAGTTTGCGTTTTTCCTTCAGCTAGAAGACCTTTTCTTAGCTAGAGCGGCGTAGGGAAGTTGAAAAAAAAAACTCACAATTCTCAAACAAATACATCTAAGAACCATCATTAATTTACTCAAACAGTGATCAAATAACAAATGGTACACAATTAATCTCTCCTCTTAATATAATAAATAGGCTTCTAAACGAACCGAACAAACACGCACAGTGGCATGGCTTTATTACTAGAAAGCCAAATTACTTAAACACGGACGTTCACGAAAACACGTGTGTTCATGTCCGTTCGTTTAATTAAATAAACGAACATAAACGAAGTTCCTGCATAACACATGAACGTTTGGTTCGTTTATAGGCCTAATAATAAACCATCATCACTCATCAATGTAATGCAGAGATGCCTCCTCGATATCTTCTATTACTTCAATCACAACACAACAAGTACACAACAAATGGAAGGCTGCCCTAAAACCTAATAGGGAGGAGCACGGTACCCATTTGGTACCGAACCGGTACCGGTACCGAAAAACAGGGAAAAGTGGTACCGGTACCGAATACACCGGTTCGGTACCGCGGGTGTTTTACCCGTAAAGACCGGTACCGAATATACCCGGTACGGTTCGGTATCGGTACCAATTGCTCATCCCTACCTAACAACTAAAGTTAACTTTGAAAAAAACACTAATCAAATTCAAATCTTAAACCACTAGCTTAAACATCAATAACAGAAGTTAAATTACTCAAATTTAAACAGAAACACATCTCAAATCAACAAAATTTATACAAATACAGAAGCAATTAACCACCTTTCTCCAGATGAAATGAACCACCACCACTGCAGCTTGACGATCTCATTATTTTTGCAACAAAATCCAATTCATCGTCGGAACTACCGAAATCGTGAGTTTTGATCTGCAAAAGTCAAAATTGAGGAGTGAATTTTGACCATTTTGGAAGAAAAATTGAGATTGAATTAGGGGTTTTAGAGAGAGAAAGAGAAAGGAAAGGGTAGTTGTGGCAGAGAAATTATGAGGAGTATATATAGTTTTCGGGAAAAGTGACGGAGAGTAAGTTGGTAGGGGTCGCCGGTGAGTATATTCCGGTCACTTGTGGGCCCCACTTATCCAAGGGAAATAAGGGTAAGGGTGTAAAAGTCATTTTACATAACTATAAATTATATAACCTATAAAAGGCTACGTCGGTGGAGGCCTTTTTTTATTTTATTTTTTCTTTTTCTTGTCTTTTCCTAGCAAATTTGAGTTTTCTTTTTTTTTTTTCTTAATTTACGTTTTCGGCCCTTATGCTTTGTGTGTTGTTTCTTAAATACTAACTTCTTTTGCAATTTACAGTTTTCATCAACTTTCTTCTGTCACACCCCGACTCGCAGCGGAAGTAAAATATGGGGTGCAACAGACACATGGAACAGACACATTGCTCATAAAGATATAATATTATACATTACCAACATGTTTCGTTTACATTATTTATTCACACAACAACACGTAAGTTACAACTAACTTTTCCCATAAGTAGTCTTGTACTAGTAGTTATGCCTCTATTCACGTATTATCCATACGCAAAACTTGGAACTCCTACAAGCTTATTCCTCCTTTGTTTTACCTGAAAAACATGTTACAATTTGGAAAAAGTCAGCTAAACATAGTTGGTGAGTTTCACTGTTTTAGTTTGAATTAAATAGACGTAATTATAATTCAAGTTTGACACATTTGATTGAATATATACTGAGCCCACAAGTGAAGCCTTGACTGTCAACTCCACCCCGTGGTCCATCACCACGACACTGCCCCTGTGTAGCTATGGCTAGTACCCCATAGCATATGCTTGAACATGTACAATTGCGTATGTATCTCATGGTGTTCCTGGCCATCGCAATTGGGTTTGTCGGACCAATAGTGCTATTTACACATTCACCGGCCTACGGTTAATCACTTGGGTCTGTGGGGACTTTTCATGTACTAGTGTTTACTCAAATAATTCACGTTATATCATGTATATATGTGCACGTATGAACTTATGTAACATGCATTTCACCCCTTATAAAACAGGAAAACAGTTTTAAAACGGGGAAGTAAAACTCACATAATAAGTAAGTACAGCAATCACGCGGGGTATATGTGTCAGTGCTCTACTACTTCAATCCTGGTATCAGTTAGTGTTGGGTTAATTACCGAAAACAGGGTTCTGTTTGGGAATCGTTATAACTTGGTTCGGATGGGAAAATTCATCCGAGAATTGACCTATAGCATAATAGTAGAGCTGTGGGTATTATTTTAGTGTCATATTTTTATAACCTAGACAAGTTACCTGGTTATCTAGGTTATCAGGCATAACCCAGACGAGTTATCTGGTCATCTAGGTTATCAGGCATAACCCAGACGAGTTATCTGGACATCTATGTTATCAGGCATAACCCCGACGAGTTATCTGGTCATCTAGGTTATCAGGCATAACCCAAACGAGTTATTTGGGCATCTAGGTTATCAGGCATAACCCTGACAAGTTATCTGGTCATCTAGGTTATCAGGCATAACCCAGACGAGTTATCTGGTCATCTAGGTTATCAGGCATAACCCAGACGAGTTATTTGGTCATCTAGGTTATCAGGCATAACCCAGACGAGTTATTTGGTCATCTAGGTTATCAAGCATAACCTAGACTAACAACAAGTAATTAGGAACTTCCTAGAAAATATGAGATCTTTCCGAAATTGTTATACTGCGTTTCCGGCTACCGAAACTTCGCGACAACGCGATTTTTGAAACCCAAAGTAAAATTCCGTCAATGATCCCCAAACTTTTCCAGGATGTTCCTCATATTAAACTCAACATCTCTGAAATTTTTGGTGATTTATTGAGCTCGTTTCTATTTTATCCGAAATTATTTCTTTAAAACAGTTAAAAATTCACCAAAAATTCAGAAAATTCTAAAATTTTAATCGAGTCTTATTTTCACCATATATGATCAGCCTGCAAAATTTCAAGTTCATTGAATACCCACGGACCAAGTTATGCTATAAACAATTATGTATCTCCTAGATTCGATTTTCAGAAGTTATACCTAGCGTTTCTTGGCGATTCAAGCGATCCTTGTACTTTTAAAGACTTAGTTCTTTCTTTTATAGTACCTATACATAACACACAACACAAATATGCAAAAACCCATGTCAATCAAGCCTTAGAACCATTATTTTTCGATTAGTATCTGATTTGACCGAAAATTGTCGAATATGTTGGTTTATTAATCCATAATCTGATGTTTTACAATACCAAACACCATGTATGATCTTATTCTATCTTATTTAGGTTTGAACAGCCTTTTTGCTAAAAAAAATATTATTTCATGGATCAAAATGATTTCTTTTGTTAAATGCATGTTTTAAGTATGAAAAACATAAGAAACTTAATTAAAACCACTCTCATTCCTCAAGAATTTGTTGTATTTTGATGTAAACTTGCTGGAACAGAAGGTATAAGGTTTTGAGGAGGTGTTTTGAAGTGTGATAAAAATGAAACAATGAAGAAGCATGCCTTTTTAAGTGTCGTATGGAAATGTCAAGGGGTTTCTAGACCCCTTTGACTTAGTCAAAGACACAAATTTTGAGGATAAATGATAAGTATCAGCTGATCTTTTGAGCTAGGTTCGTTATCGGGTTTTAAACGCGTCACGGGTACGCCAAACGGGCTCTTTTTCGCGCGTTTTTCGCACGGTTTTTAACGGTTTTGAAAACCGAACCCACCGACAACGAAACCAATACAATTTGATATTTTGACTTAGAACAACTTATACTTATGTTAAATAAGTGTTTTTAGCCTTGACTGACTGTTCGTTGCATGTTTGGTCGTTTTCGGTTGCGTTAAAATCAAAGGCGTTCCGCTAACCGGAAGCTGCTTTGTTTATCGTGCCAACTACCTGTTAAGGCCTCAAATCTTACGTTATGGTCTAAATATCATATTCAAGTATTTTCGTGCCCTTAGAATCGTGTACGAAACTATTGTTTGTATCCAATTTGGTATTATTCGGTTTGTGCACTGTTAAACGGTAAGCTTCCGTTTAACCTGTTTTTAACACACTGAAGCATTTTGATCGCACTGTTTGTCATTATTGATCATGTACCACTCATAACATACCATCGGATTTATCCGAGTCGTGTTTGTTATCGTTTCGTGAATTGTACAATTATTGTTTCAGACACAATTAGGGTTTACCTGGCTTTGCCGTGGTTGCCACATTCTCCCCCGGTTAAGAAATTTCGTCCTCGAAATTCGATGTTTCTAGTTGGGGAAGAGGTGCGGGTATTTCCTACGGAATGCATCCTTCCGCTCCCACGTGTATTCAGGCCCTTGCACAAATTATTTGTGGTTTTGTTTTTTTACGTATTTTTTCCCATCTCTTGTGATATACGTTTTCGGCCCTTATGCTTTGTTTGTTGTTTCTTAAATACCAAGTTCTTTTATAATTTATAGTTTTCGTCAACGTTTAAACTTTACGCTTTTACACCTTGCACAATTTTTTTCTTTCTTTCTTTTTTGTGGTTTTGTTTTTTTACTTATAACCTTTAATTTTCAGCATTAACTCTTACAACCTCCTAACTTTCTAAATACTTTTTAATCATCTTTTACGTCTTTATTTTTATTTACGTGTCGCTATAAACTTAAGTTGACTAGCATTCACACTGACAACTAGCATTCACACTGACAACCTTTTTACTTTGTAAATACTTTTCTAATCGAGTTTCCCACTTGATGTAAGACATGTGTCGACATACTTTTGTATCCGATCAAAAATCGGGTCGCCCCGCCGCGAAGCGCGAGTGTAACACCCTAGTTTATCTTATTATTATTATTAGAGAAAAATGCTCGGATAATCCCTGTGGTTTCGCCTTTTTTAACCTATAGTCCCCAACTTTCTAAAACTACCTGAATAGTCCCCAAGTTTTCATTTTTTGTTCCCGGATAGTCCCTGGGTCTAACTTCAGTTACTTTTCTCTGTTAAAATGATGTGAAATGACAAAAATACCCTTTCCTTAAAAGGCCAAATCATAGGGACTATCCGGGCTTCTTCTTCATTTTTATTTATAAAATCCCACCACCACACTTCATCTTCAACCTCCACCCACTTCATCTTCAACCTCCACCCACCATCACCCTCCTCCACACTTCATCCCTCTGCTCAACTTCCTTTTCTCGTTTGAACACCCACTCACACACAATCTGTGTGTAAATTAGAGAAACAGAGAGAGATATGAGGGATGGAGAGAAGGCGGAGATGGAGGGTAGTCGGCCGGCCGACCACGGCGGAGCCACAAGCACCGATCTCTACCGGCAAACAGAAATTATCCTATAGCTTTTGTGAATAATCGGATATAATTCATTTCAGTCAAAAACTGAAAATTCTGCTTCCGATTCCACTTTTTTTTAATGTTTATTCCCCGGTTTTCTTTTGAGAATTTGCGATTCAGATTATTATTGTTTACCCAACATCTCAATTTAGGTATTGTAATTAATGTTTATCCTATACGATTGACTTCAATTTTCTCAAGTTTTTTTGATTTTTTTTTTGTAGGAATTAGCCAATTAGGGTAGTTTAACCTGATCTGTTCATACGGAAGTTTGATATGTGTTTGAAATCAATCTGTTTCTAAATGTTCATGGATTACAAGATAGCATCTCATGAGAATTTTTTATTACTTATTCTATGCACAAATTATATGATTGTAAAATTTGTATTTAATGTTACAACTTACAGCAATGGAAGTAATTTTTTGTTGTTAAAGCTGTTAGTTTTATGTTGCAGGGATGTCCTATACAAGCTGTTAGTGAGTGTGGTTATGGTAGTGGTGATGATGGCAGTGGCGGTGGTTGTGGCAGCGGTGGTTACGGAGAAGTGGGGTGGATAGATGGTGGTAATGGCGAGGGGTGGTGATGACAGCGGTGGTGGTGGTTGTGGCGGGGGTGGTGATGGCGATGACCGTACCAGATAGAGAGCAGGGAGAGAGAGAGAGAGAAAGGTATAATCTGTGTGTATGTTGACTGGTGTTTGTTAACCGTTGGTGGCGGTGGTCGGTTGGTGATTGCTAGTTGTAAGGGTGGGTGGTGGTGGTGGTTGTAGGTGGTCGCAGATGGGGATGTAGGGGCGGTTCAGTTTGAGCAGAGGGATGAAGTGTGGAGGAGGGTGATGGTGGGTGGAGGTTGAAGATGAAGTGGGTGGAGGTTGAAGATGAAGTGTGGTGGTGGGGTTTTATAAATAAAAATGAAGAAGATGCCCGGATAGTCCCTATGGTTTGGCCTTTTAAGGAAAGGGTATTTTTGTCATTTTACATCATTTTAACAGAGAAAAGTAACTGAAGTTAGACCCAGGGACTATCCGGGAACAAAAAATGAAAACTTGGGGACTATTCAGGTAGTTTTAGAAAGTTGGGCACTATAGGTGAAAAAAGGCGAAACCACAGGGACTATCCGGACATTTTCTCTTATTATTATTATTGTTATTATTATTATTATTATTATTATTATTATTATTATTATCTACAAAACTCTAAATCAACGATAGCTATTTTTATGCTCTAAAAATATATTTTTGTTTTGAAATCAACTTTCTAAGAATATTTTCTTAATGTAATTTGTGTTCTTAATACCATTTATGGTTTGATAAGAGGTTGTATTAGTGATCAATGGAACGATAAGAGGTTATATTGGTGTTCAATGAAAGATCTGAGACGTTGTTTCTATAGTAGAAACGTTTATATAAAATTTTAGATGAAAAAAGTGTTCCATTACAAATTTTGATTTTAATGTTAATGAGATGCTTATGCTTATTAACTCAAAATTGGTTTAAACTTATTTAGTTAAAGCAAAACTGGTTTAAACTGATTATTAGTTACTGAATTTAAATTTAAATTAAACTCAAGAATGATTTTCTACTATATACAATTTTATAAAAAAAATTATAATTATTTGATAAGTTAGGAAAGATATGAATATTATATTTGTTTTTAATCTTAATGACACGCTTAAGTAATTTAAATCAAATTTGTAATAAAAAAAGGTGTAGATGCACGGTACCCCCGACCGCGGAAGGGATCCCCTTTCCCAAGCTAGCGACCCGACAACCCTGCCTGGCGGTGAAACCCCTGCAAACCCGAGGGGCTAAAACATGTTTCGAACCCGTGACCTCGATTGACCTAGAGTAGAAACCATTTACTATTACGTTAACGAGACTATTACATTTTAAATCAAAAAATGTAAATTCAATCCAAATGATAATTAAGGAAAAAATTAGTTCTTATATTTGCTTTTAATGTTAATGATTAATGAGATTATTACATTTCTAGCATCAAATTTCAGTTTATAATTAAGGAAAGATTTAAATATATATATTCAAGATTAAATGAGCAAACTTTAAACCATATGTTGTGATCAAACACTTGTGTTTTCTCTTCTAAAGACAATAACAATGGTTTAAGAGGTTGTCATATGGCACTTAATAGTATAAGTAAACGCCAAGTGAGATGATTTTGATTTATTATAGATTATAGATATAGATTTGCTCCCGTAACTACAGATATAGATTTGAAAACAATTATTTGATATTAATTTTAATTATGGTTAAACATGATATGTATACAAAAATATAAAACATTAATTTGGGGTTATTATATGTATTTTTAAAATGTTTTTTTTTTAAATATTCAACATATCTTTTTAAACTATTTTTTTAAATATTTAACTTATCATATATAAAGGTCATTATTTAGATGCATGGTTGGTTATATACGGCTGGTAATTTTAGACATAGACACGATAACACGACGGGAACTTAAAGGGTTTCGTGTTTAACCTTGACATGTTTTGCGTCTTAAACAGATCGACTTGATAAGACTTGTTAAATTTCGTGTCTAAGAACATTAAAGACCCGTTAACATGTTAAGCACCTGTTAAGACATGTTACTAGTTTTTATTTAAACAATATAAGATGTGAGAGTGGGGGTAATGCTTACATACACGGCCTCACAATTGAAAAAAAAAAAATCCTAAATTTGAAATGGTATCTCACATTTTCCCTCTCTCAATATCTCTCAGCCGCAAGCTCGCATCTCACATTCACGTTCACAACCCTTAATCAACAGGCTCGTATACTTATAATGTTAACCTATTATAAATAGGTTCATGTTTATGTTTAGAAATAATAATGACACGATAAGTTATCGTGTCATGTTTGTGTTTAGCCACTTGGATCATCATGTCTTATCATGTCATACTAGCAGTAAGACCCGTGTGAACACATGGGTATGTTTAATAACGATCGAAATCAAATACTAAAAAACAGATTATAATATATCATTTAAATTGTTTGCGTTTAGTTACATATCTTTATAAAACAACGTTAAAGACAATATGTGTTAATATTATAAGTATAATGATAAAAGATTTTGTCTACGTTTATATGTAAAATATGATGTGAAATTATTTAATGAATTCACATTCGCATTATATGTAACTTGTGAGGTGAAGCTAGCAGCACCCTTAGCAGGTTCATCCTTAGAGTTAGATGCAACATACCCACACTTAAGATCCTTGACAACAACGTTCTTAATGTTGAACCCAACGTTGTCACCAGGAAGAGCCTCTTGAAGAGCTTCATGGTGCATCTCAACAGACTTGACTTCAGTGGTCAACCCAGATGGTCCGAAAGTGACAACCATACCAGGCTTGATGACACCAGTCTCGACACGTCCCACCGGCACAGTTCCAATACCACCGATCTTCTACACGTCCTGAAGTGGGAGACGGAGAGGCTTGTCGGATGGTCTCTTGGGCTCGTTGATCTGGTCAAGTGCTTCAAGAAGGGTCGTGTCACACCCCCAGAATCCACATGCGGAGTATCACCGCATGGAGGCGTGACTGACCAGGATCAAGCCACCAATCATATTGAACAACGTAATTAAGTAAATAAAACCAATCACAATATAATTGGTGTCCAAAAGAAAGTAACCAACTTTAAGTTATCAGCGGAAGCATAAAACGTAAAACCAAAACATAAGTTCAACAAGTTCAAAAAGTTTAACAGTTTAACAAGGAACTCTACAGTCCATGTCCCACAACGACCACTCCTTCTGGTGCAAGCTCCATTTAGGTACCTAACGACCTGCAAGGCATGTAACAAGGAGTCAACAACAAAGTTGAGCGAGTTCACAGTTGGTTGTTTAGTTTTAGTAGTTTGTTTTGAAAACCATAAGTTGTTTCGTAAACCACGAGTTAACCAGTATCTTTGTTTTTCCCCAAACCATATCCAAAATCAGTGGGGGCTTCCCCATGTGAACCACTAGACCGTTACCATATCGACTACTGACGAAAGTAAGTTGTGCCCTAAGTCAATGTCTATCATCATTGACTGTTTGCCATGATCCATTAGTACACGTCCGTCCTACCGGCACGGTGTGAGGTTTGTCAAACCTAATAGCGCTATTAACTAATGACCCGCTCGCCATCGGCCTCGGCGATTAAGTCGATATAAAATAAGGGACTTAATGATAGAGTTTTGTCTAGTAAGTTAAGGTTGTTATCCTACCCAAGGAGGACGAACGTACGTATTCTACCCAAGGAGAATACGCAGGATTAATATTGGCATCCTACCCATGGAGGATGGCGGTACATATCCTACCCAAGGAGGATATGCAGGTTCCGTTTTAGTTCTTTAACCCATTCCCAACCTCCGGGAATCCCATGCCTTAGAAGGAGTGTGAACTCACCTTTGGTTGCTCGGTTGAACTCTTAAAATAGCTAACGGTCAGGGTTGGTCAATCATGTCCTAATATGATTACCATTTAGTTTGTTAATAGTTTTAAATAAAACACAAAGTTCATACACGCATCTATCACATAACACGCACTCACGTTAACATTTCACGCCCATGTAAACATCCCATCTATACCCATTCAAAAGCAAACATACGATATTGCACATAACACTTTCATTGACATATAACATGTTAGATCATTCTCAGATAACCTACCCGACATTTAGACACGCAAATTACTACTTATGTCGTTTCAGCTTTAACATTCAAAACTGGGCTGTTTTCGGGAATTTTAATAAAATAGTTAACTTACTCCAAAAATTCCCAAATTTTTACAGAATGTTTTAAACGATCCAAATATTATTGTGTAAAAATATCGGGATCCAATTCATTACCAATATTTTATAAAAAAATCATTTACCGGACTGCAATCAGATTTGTCACTTTCTGACTGCAGTCCACGGAATAATTCATTAAAAATTCATCGTAAGTCCGATTCATGAAATTCCAGTTGGAGCATTACGACGACATCAGTGGTCATCTACAGTACAAATTTCATGAGCTAATTCTACACAGATTTCAAGTTATGACGAAAAACATAACACACATTTTATGCAGTAAAAACGCAGCTTTTGATGCTGTACAAAACGGACCTTTAAAAATAGTAAACTACCTCGAAAAAATATGATTCCAGTTCCATTTGATTCGTTTTTCGAAAACACATAATTTAGACTTCAGAAAATCAATTTTTCGATTTATAACGATCCGTTTACAGCCAACTGAAGTTGGCTGTAAATGTTACTCAGCATGCTGTTAATCGCTTAAACATTACTAAAACACGCACATATGATCACAACACCTTCTAACAACATCATCTTAACAATATTTCATCATGTATCATCATATTTCATCTCATGATTCAAGATTCAAGATTCAAGATTCAAGTCTTTTAGTGTTCTAGTTATTTCATCATAATACATCCTTTAACTACTAAAAATAGGAAGTAACCAAGAGTTAACAAGAAGCTTACAACTAGCTTTAAGCTAGGGAAGATCACTAGAAAAAGATGATGAAAAATGGATGACGAAAGCTAAGGGTGAAGGTTCTTCAAGTTCTTCAAGCTTCAAGTTCCATGTAGCACCTTCTAATATATTGAAATGGGTTTGAAATGGAATGTGTGATGGATGAAGATGGTGGTTGTATGGTGGTGGTGGTGGCAGCACAAGGGTGAGCCGAGAGGGAGAGAGAGAGGTTGAGGGAGTGGGGCGAGTTTGAGTGTTGAAGTGAGAAGTATGATCTTGTGTAATCTTTGGCACCATACTTGTAGAGATTTCCCTTACAAGATCATATCTACCAAATCAAGCAATATCTATTTAAAATAAGAAATAGAATCTAGTGAGTGGGGTGTGGGTCCTCTTGTGACCGTAAATTTCATATGGGGGGGGGTTAGTTGTAAATTTTAATGATAAGTAGGTTACTTATAATCTAAAGAAAATCTATAGAATATCAAGGGAAATCTATGCAATATCTAATAAAATCAAGTAATATCCCATAATATCTTGTAGGATTTTGGGGATCACAAGTGGGGCCACCCCTTTCAACCATAAATCCATGGGGGGGAGGGTTATGTGTAACTTTGTGGGTAAGTAGCTAGGGTGTTAAGTGTAAAAGTCTAGTGTTTTAAGTGTATGACACATTATATGGTGTGTTAGGGTGTTCGGGGATCATAACTAGTCCAAAAATAATTAAACAATGTTTCTAGTAAAATTTTGGTATTTCGGGTAATGTTCGGTTAGATACCGGTTCGTTAAAGTGCTAAGTTATACCGTATAGTGTCTTTTATGTATCTATTTGTAACACTTTTAAATTCCTAACACTTAGGAAAACATTCAGGACCATTTAGTCAATTTTCTGCACAATCATTAAGCACAATTTAATATTAGTTAATCGTACGGATACCTGTAATTATGAGGGTTGTCACATTCTCCCCCTGTTGAGAAAATTTCGTCCCGAAATTTAGCACGTGGTTACTGAGGAAGCTAGTTAAGTTGCGTGGTTTCCTGGGGTGTCACATCGTTTGGAACTTCGTCTCGAAATTCTGCAGTAGCTTCAGCTTCAGTAGTGGTTGCACTTTTCTTAAACAACTGGGGATACTTGAGTTTCATTTGGTCTTCTCGTTCCCAGGTATACTCTGGGCCACGACGGGAGTTCCAACGAACTCGAACAAGAGGTATTCTGGTACGCTTGAGAACCTTAACATCTCGATCAGTAATCTCTACTGGTTCCTCGACGAATCGCAGCTGATCGTCGATAGTGAGCTCTTTGAGAGGAACTATGAGGGTCTCATCTGACAGACACTTCTTCAGATTCGACACATGGAAAAAACTGTGAACTCCGCTGAGTTCTGCCGGTAGATTCAGCTTGTAGGCCACCTTGCCAATTTTCTCAATGATTTCGAAGGGTCCAACATATCGCGGGTTGAGTTTGCCTCGTTTTCCAAAACGAACTACACCTTTCCAAGGTGAGACTTTAAGTAGCACTCGATCCCCAACCTGGAACTCGAGTGGTTTCCTTCGCTTATCAGCATAGCTTTTCTGACGGTCACGAGCTGCCGCCATTCGTTGTCGTATCTGAGCAATCCTCTCGGTTGTATCTACTACAAGTTCTGGGCCAGTGATTTGACTGTCGCCAACCTCTTCCCAACAAAGAGGTGATCGGCACTTCCGTCCGTACAATGCCTCGAACGGAGCAGCCTGGATACTGGTGTGGTAACTGTTGTTATACGAAAACTCCACTAACGGGAGGTGTTTTTCCCAGCCATTACCAAAGTCGATTACACATGCCTTAAGCATGTCTTCAAGGGTTTGGATGGTGCGTTCAGATTGCCCATCCGTATGTGGATGATATGCCGTGCTCATGTCTAATCGAGAGCCAAAGGACTTGTGCATAGCTTGCCACAACTCAGATGTAAAACGTGAGTCACGATCAGAAATGATGGAGGTTGGCACTCCGTGCCTTGATACTACTTCCTTTAGGTAGACGTCTGCTAGAGTAGAAAACTTATCCGTTTCCTTGATAGCCAAGAAGTGTGAAGACTTAGTCAATCGATCCACTATCACCCAAATAGTGTCATTTCCGCGTTGAGATCTAGGCAGGCCAGTAACGAAATCCATGGAAATTTGCTCCCATTTCCATTTAGGTATCTCTGGTTGTTGAAGTAGGCCTGATGGTTTCTGGTATTCGACCTTGACCCTAGCACAAGTCAAGCATTTACTGACGTAGGTTGCTATGTTGGCTTTCATGCTAGGCCACCAATACGTAGTCTTGAGATCGTGGTACATCTTATCGGAACCAGGATGTACCGAATAACGAGACTTGTGTGCCTCATCCATCACAAGCTCACGTAGATTACCATAGAGTGGAACCCAGATACGCCCTGTTACATAGTAGGCGTCGTCTTCCTTTTGTTCTATCCGCATCCTCGATCCTCGTAAGGACTCAACCCTGATGTTCTCTGCTTTCAACGGTTCGACCTGAGCATCTCGTATCTGGGTAGGGAGACTAGATTGGATGGTAAGTTGTAATGCTCGCACACGTTTAGGTGTAGTATCCTTTCGACTTAGGGCGTCGGCCACAACATTGGCTTTGCCCGGATGGTACTTGATCGCACATTCGTAATCATTTAGGAGTTCGACCCATCGACGTTGTCGCATATTCAACTCCTTCTGTTCGAGGATATGCTGGAGACTCCTGTGATCGGTGTAAATAGTGCACTTGGTACCGTACAGGTAATGTCTCCATTTATTGAGTACAAACACTACTGCTCCCAACTCTCAGTCGTGGGTAGGGTAGTTCTTCTCGTGAACCTTAAGTTGGCGCGGTGCGTAAGCATTGACCTTCTCACGTTGCATCAACACACAACCAAGTCCTTGCATTGACGCGTCACCATAAAAAACGAAATCATCTGTGCCTTCTGGTAATGAAAGAATGGGTGTACTACAGAGTTCCACCTTCAACTGTTGAAACGCAAAGTCCTGAGAAAGCTTTATACTTACAAGGGTTTGTGCATACAATCAAGAAAACGGGTTTAGCAACGCCAAAAGTCGCTCGTTGGAAACTAACATAAGGTTGTTTGGGTCGTAGGAGCTTCACGGTAAGGTGTAGATATCGCTCGGATTCCTACTAGCTCTTCAAGTAGATTCAAATGTCGTTGAAGAAAAACAAATGACATATCCGCCAGGTTAGACCAAATTCGAGCGTCGTGTCTGAGCATCCATATCGGTCGTATCAAGATCAAAGAACAGTACTTGTGGTATCATCCAATTTATGGCCCAATGCTCATCGAGTAATGTTCGTAGAGTATAACTTGTCCAAGAGAGTGTTCGTGGGAAATGTTGTTAGGATCACAGGATCTAAAAGTATATCTCATATGGATGCGGAAACATGAGAAAGAGTAGTCGCAATCGATGAATAAGCGTTTAAGAATCCACAGCAGGGGTTTTACCTGATGTCGAAGGTACAGCTGGTCGTACGTAAGTTGGGTATAGTTAAGATAAAGTTTGTCGTTGATCAAATAGAGATGTCATGCGGATAGATCAATGATAACAAGAATTCACCGTAGTAGCATGGTTATGGTGCAAGTTTGTAGTGAGAAGGTTCACTGAGACCTTCATCAAAAGTTGTTAGACCCGCCCACATGCGAATGAAGAACAGTTCACCTGGATCAATAAACTTAGATGGGTCTGTGATTCATCGAGTCAATAAGTAACCAAATTTGGGGAAATTTCCTTTCGGTCGTGCGAACGAATCCAAAATACGTCTGTGTAGTCGTGAGGTTCCAAAGAAAAGACGCGGAAACGTGTTCAAGAGAGTATGATCGTATCAATAATACAACACCTCCCTCAAGGTTTCAAGGAGTGATCACCAATGATCGAGAGTCGAGACTTCCCAATTCTCTAAACTAGAGGGTGTTCGTTCCAGGGTTTCAGCATGGAGTAGCGAGAACGTAATGTCATTGTGGTAAGAGAGTGATGGTTTGGTCTAAGCCAATGGTAGAAATTAGACATATCATTAATCAACAATCATGTGTCGGTACAAAAGCTAGTGCAAAGATTCCGCATATTTAAGAACAACTATCGTGGAATTTAAAATAAGACTCTTGTAGTGTGAGGTCGCTCAGGTAAACGTATAGATTATCGTGTTCGTATGTAGGTTGAGTGATCCGTATCCCCGTTCACGAGTGTCCCGAAGGCTGTCCCGGCATTAAGAAGCATCCATTTGCTAAGTTAGGTTTACGAAGGTGTAACTCAAGGTAGAATATAAATTATCCACCCAACAGGGCAATGGAGGGGGGTAAATCTTGTGATCGGTGGAAATCGTGGTATGGTTGTTAGCATTTCGTTATATCGGTTGCGGATCGAAGAAACAAGAGGTTGGTGATGTTCATATGAAGAATTGAGTGAAAACAAAAATCCAACAAAAAACCGAAGAATTTCGCCAACTATTCCGTTCTCCAAAGACAGTTCCAGTAATGGAAGATGGCAGCACGACACAAAAGGAAGGTTCGTTGCATCATGGGTATATCATTGGTCCAGAACAGAGTTTGGATGATAGGGTTTCCAGTTGTACAACGCCAAACGCGTGTAACTGTGACTGCTTCGCTTCTGGTGACGACGACTAGTGGAGGTGATGGGGTTTGTCAACATGGACGCGTGGGTATATTTCTCCTAATCCCGAGTTCGTTTGAGCCAGGTCTGGTCTTCGTGAACATTGACGTGCAAACCGAATGTACGGAGGGTCAGATGGTGACGTCATGTCGAGATAAGCGTGTAAATAGATAGAATGCATAAACAGTTGTCGTAGCGGGGTGACGAGAAATCAGAAAATAATTTGACCACCACTTGTCAAATTTCTAGTAAACAATTGCGTGTCATAAAGAACGCAGTAGGGCTAATAGACAGCATGCTACTACCCTAAATAAACACACAATAAACACCACACCAGACAAAAGTAATATAGCAAGTAAGAAATATAAACTTAAATCATACCACCTAGTGTGTTGAGCCTTGCACGTGGAGCGAAGCGTCGTTGTGGATCGTTGAGCACTGTACAGGTTATAGTCTAGTTTTGTCAAAAAGCTTTTTCCTTTTTAAAACCAAGTTAACTATAACCAATGGCTCTGATACCAATCTGTCACACCCCAAGAATCCACATGCGGAGTATCACCGCATGGAGGCGTAACTGACCAGGATCAAGCCACCAATCATATTGAACAACGTAATTAAGTAAATAAAACCAATCACAATATAATTGGTGTCCAAAAGAATGTAACCAACTTTAAGTTATCAGCGGAAGTATAAAACGTAAAACCAAAACATAAGTTCAACAAGTTCATAAAGTTTAACAGTTTAACATGGAACTCTACAGTCCATGTCCCACAACGACCACTCCTTCTCGTGCAAGCTCCATTTAGGTACCTAACGACCTGTAAGGCATGTAACAAGGAGTCAACAACAAAGTTGAGCGAGTTCACAGTTGGTTGTTTAGTTTTAGTAGTTTGTTTTGAAAACCATAAGTTGTTTCGTAAACCACGAGTTAACCAGTATCTTTGTTTTTCCCCAAACCATATCCAAAATCAGTGGGGGCTTCCCCATGTGAACCACTAGACCGTTACCATATCGACTACTAACGAAAGTAAGTTGTGCCCTAAGTCAATGTCTATCATCATTGACTGTTTGCCATGATCCATTAGTACACGTCCGTCCTACCGGCACGGTGTGAGGTTTGTCAAACCTAATAGCGCTATTAACTAATGACCCGCTCGCCATCGGCCTCGGTGATTAAGTCGATATAAAATAAGGGACTTAATGATAGAGTTTTGTCTAGTAAGTTAAGGTTGTTGTCCTACCCAAGGAGGACGAACGTACGTATTCTACCCAAGCAGAATATGCAGGATTAATATTGGCATCCTACCCATGGAGGATGGCGGTACATATCCTACCCAAGGAGGATATGCAGGTTCCGTTTTAGTTCTTTAACCCATTCCCAACCACCGGGAATCCCATGCCTTAGAAGGAGTGTGAACTCACCTTTGGTTGCTCGGTTGAACTCTTAAAATAGCTAACGGTCAGGGTTGGTCAATCATGTCCTAATATGATTACCATTTAGTTTGTTAATAGTTTTAAATAAAACACAAAGTTCCTACACGCATCTATCACATAACACGCACTCACGTTAACATTTCAAGCCCATGTAAACATCCGATCTATACCCATTCAAAAGCAAACATACGATATTGCACATAACACTTTCATTGACATATAACACGTTAGATCATTCTCAGATAACCTACCCGACATTTAGACATGTAAATTACTACTTATGTCGTTTCAGCTTTAACATTCAAAACTGGGCTGTTTTCGGGAATTTTAATAAAATAGTTAACTTACTCCAAAAATTCCCAAATTTTTACATAATGTTTTAAACGATCCAAATATTATTGTGTAAAAATATCGGGTACCAATTCATTACCAATATTTATAAAAAATCATTTATCGGACTGCAATCAGATTCGTCACTTTCTGACTGCAGTCCACGGAATAATTCATTTAAAATTCATCGTAAGTCCGATTGATGAAATTCTAGTTGGAGCATTACAACGACATCAGTGGTCATCTACAGTACAAATTTCATGAGCTAATTCTACACAGATTTTAAGTTATGACGAAAAACATAACACACATTTTCTACAGTGAAAATGCAGCTTTTGCTGCTGTACAAAACAGACCTTTAAAAATAGTAAACGACCTCGAAAAAATATGATTCAAGTGCCATTTGATTCGTTTTTCGAAAACACATAATATAGACTTCAGAAAAAGATTTTTTCGATTTATAACGATCCGTTTACAGCCAACTGAAGTTGGCTGTAAATGTTACTCAGCATGCTGTTAATCGCTTAAACGTTACTAAAACACGCACATATGATCACAACACCTTCTAACAACATCATCTTAACAATATTTCATCATGTATCATCATATTTCATCTCATGATTCAAGATTCAAGTCTTTTAGTGTTCTAGTTATTTCATCATAATACATCCTTTAACTACTAAAAATAGGAAGTAACCAAGAGTTAACAAGAAGCTTACAACTAGCTTTAAGCTAGGGAAGATCACTGGAAAAAGATGATGAAAAATGGATGATGAAAGCTAAGGGTGAAGGTTCTTCAAGTTCTTCTAGCTTCAAGTTCCATGTAGCACCTTCTAATATATTGAAATGGGTTTGAAATGGAATGTGTGATGGATGAAGATGGTGGTTGTATGGTGGTGGTGGTGGCGGCACAAGGGTGAGCCGAGAGGGAGAGAGAGAGGTTGAGGGAGTGGGGTGAGTTTGAGTGTTGAAGTGAGAAGTATGATCTTGTGTAATCTTTGGCACCATACTTGTAGAGATTTCCCTTACAAGATCATATCTACCAAATCAAGCAATATCTATTTCAAATAAGAGATAGAATCTAGTGAGTGGGGTGTGGGTCCTCTTGTGAGCGTAAATTTCATATGGGGGGGGGGGGTTAGTTGTAAATTTTAATGATAAGTAGGTTACTTATAATCTAAAGAAAATCTATAGAATATCAAGGGAAATCTATGCAATATCTAATAAAATCAAGTAATATCCCATAATATCTTGTAGGATTTTGGGGATCACAAGTGGGGCCACCCCTTTCAACCGTAAATCCAGGGGGGGTTATGTGTAACTTTGTGGGTAAGTAGCTAGGGTGTTAAGTGTAAAAGTCTAGTGTTTTAAGTGTATGACACATTATATGGTGTGTTAGGGTGTTCGGGGATCATAACTAGTCCAAAAATAATTAAACAATGTTTCTAGTAAAATTTTGGTATTCCGGGTAATGTTCGGTTAGATACCGGTTCGTTAAAGTGCTAAGTTATACCGTATAGTGTCTTTTATGTATCTATTTGTAACACTTTTAATTCCTAACACTTAGGAAAACATTCAGGACCATTTAGTCAATTTTCTGCACAATCATTAAGCACAATTTAATATTAGTTAATCGTACGGATACCTGTAATTATGAGGGTTGTCACAGGTTGGGCCCTTGTACCAGTCAAGGTTGGTTGACCTCTCAATCATGTTGTCTCCTTCGAATCCGGAGATTGGAACAAATGGGATTTTGTCGGGGTTGTATCCGACCTTCTTCAAGTAAGAAGACACTTCCTTAACAATTTCACCGTACATCGCCTTTGAGTACTTCGGTGTGGTGGCATCCATCTACAATTATAAATCAAAACATTTAGCAAAACATACTACAAACACTAAAATTAACAAATTACAAAAACAAATGATGTATATTTTATACCTTGTTACAGCAGCAAATCATTTGCTTGACCCCAAGGGTGAAAGTAAGAAGAGCGTGCTCCCGGGTCTGCCCGTCTTTCGAAATACCAGCTTCAAAACCACCAGTGGTAGAATCAATGATCAACATAGCACAATCAGCCTGTGAGGTACCAGTAATCATGTTCTTGATAAAGTCACGATGTCCAGGGGCATCAATAACTGTGCAGTAGTACTTGGTGGTCTCGAACTTCCACAACGCGATATCGATGGTGATACCTCTTTCACGCTCAGCCTTAAGTTGGTCAAGCACCCAGGTGTATTTGAAAGACCTCTTGTTCATCTCAGCAGCTTCCTTCTCGAATCTTTCAATCACACGTTTATATATAAAAATATATACTTAATTACCTTCCAAGAATGCAAGCATTTAAGTGAAGAAAGATCCCAATTCCCACATACTAACTTGACAGCTGTGACTGGCGCTAAAGAGGAATTAGTCATCATGGCTAAGAGCAATAGCTGTAACAGACTCTGAATCCCCTTCAATGGTGGATTTAATGGAAGCATTTGAAGAATCAACTACGGTGATGGTGTCATTGCAGGCACAAGCAATGAATGATCCATCTGAAGAAACCGCGTACGGTCCGCCTGAGTAAAACTGTTGCAAAGACTGAACACAACGGTAGTTCTTTTTCAAAGTAACTGAAGCCATACTGTTGCTGTAAATGACTTAAAACTGATAAACCCGGAACATAAACAAGTTAGAATACAAAGCAACGATTACTTCATTCAGCAAACAAATGGAGATAAAACTACTACATGTTTTGGCTAGAAAACTTATTTAAAATTACATCCCGATTCTCATTTTTTGATTATATATGTTTGATTGATACAAAACATACCTGTGATGTTCTTCTAACTGCAGGAATAAAATTACCAAAAAGTCAATGCCTCCACATAAAAACTGTTAATTCAAATACCCAGAAATCATAACCAGTTAAACCATTTAAACAAAAAAATCCATCCTATACTGAGATCTGAGAACAATGTAAGTACCTTTAGGGATCTCCATTCAGAATCCATCCATTTTGATGATGCACTATCGCCTACACCAACTGGTGAAACCTATATCTACAACTTTACATCAAAAACGATTCGAGATCTCGGAACTCAAAGACGCCATTAATTGAATCTTCTTCCTATACAATCAGATCATTAACTTCAAATAACAGAGCAAAAATACACATCAAACTTTTACAACAACAAAATCAAACAAATTAAACAACAAACAAAAACTTAAAGCAGACTTACATCAGACGAGTTACTTGTTCACGGTAAAAGATCTCCTTGTTGTTGTAGAACGTTTTGATGATGAGATTGAGCACCTTTGTTATTGCTGCTGCATTTTATGTAGCATAAAAATGGACCTATAAATCTACAGCACCTTTGTTGCTGCTGATGCTGCATTATGTGAGTAAAACTCAACAAACCAGAAATCACTAAGATTGCTTCGAATGACATTAATTGAGGCAACCTGTAACATACAAAAAGGATAATAAAAAAACCGGTTTTAGATAATCCTAACCACTATTAAAGTCGTAAATCCTAATTAATCAAGATAAAAAATTAACCAACATTATTTCGATCCATAAGTTAATGAACTTTTTAATAAAAAGATTAAGGTTAGGGATGAGCTCGGTACTAACCGATATTGGTACCAAAAATCCCAGAATATGGGTTTCGGTACTGGTATTGAAAATACCCGGTACAGTACGGTTCAGTACCGGTACAGAATGGTATTTGAAGATAAAGAGCGATAAATACTAGTACCGAAAACGCCAAATGTCTGTACCGAATGGTACCGAAAATCTTTCGGTTCGGGAAATTCAGTACCGGTACCCATTACCATTTGCTCATCCCTAATTAAGGTAACAAAAAAAATTGTTAAAAAGTTACTTTCCTTAATTCTTATGTTTTAAGTTTATTAGGTCAAAGACATAAGCCCAATTTAATAAATTTTCTATAAAACTTTCCCCATCAAATTATGCAAGAATCTTTGTTTCGAAAACATAAGTGACGTGGAATGTCCATAAGTGTAAACGGATTCAACTGAACAGTATGGGACTCACCCAAATATTACCTCATCAATGAAAAGAATCAAATGAAGCTACCAAAAATTACCTTCTTTGCACCTACCAACATAAACAACTAAATCAAATATCAATAAAACGTATACTTCATTTGTAATAAACAATATAACAATGATAACCTTCAAATGTGCACAACTTTGTCCTTATCCATGAAAACTCTAGTTCATTCCACAACATATTCGGCTTAAGGTTCACCAATGGGATTTCCTCTGGATTCCTGCAATTAAGTTAAAGATTATTAACATCATTTAGTTTCACGTTTAATGAGCTACAACGATTGGAGAAACAAATCTGTAACACCTCGTAAAATCACGTCCAATGATGTGTTAACACGTGTACTAAACCCTAATAAAGTCAAACATTGACTATGAGGGACTAATTTTGTGAAAGATCAAAAACTTTGATTAGGAAAGGACTGGAAGTGTTAACATTCTTAAAATAAGCCTCTGAATAACCTCTCGCGATATTCGTATTCTCATATTAAGCCACTTGTTGGATAAGCGAAACCGTTTGCGTATAAATCAAAGTTTGCACGGTGAAGGGTTAGAAGCGTCAACATGTTTAATAATACCTCTGAAGGACCTTTTAGCAAACCCAAAACATTATTATATCTGATCATATTCTTGGGAATATAAAACATTGGCCATTTAGGGCTTTAATGTCGATAAACAACAATACGCACAAGTTTGTGCGTTAAAAAGGGTTAAAAGTGTCAACATGTTAATTCTTACCTCTGAGTGACCTTTTAACAAACCCAAAGCATCGTAATGTTCGATAATACTCTCGGGAATGCCTAATATGGATAACATAGGGCTTTGACGCAATAAAGCATAAATACGCGCAAGTTTGTGCGTTAGAAGGACCAAAAGCGAAAACATTTGAAACTACACCTTTGAGTGACCATTTAAGCGAACTGGTGTGAACTGGGGTGTCGTAATACTCTATTATACTCTTGGGAATGCTTGTTATTATCTTTGTAAGGCTTTTACGCCATTTCGCGATAATACGCGCAAATTCGCAAATTGAAGGGTTAAAAGCGTCAATATGTCAAACTAGGCCTTTGACTGACTCTTTTAATGTATTAAGAAGTTTATGATGCTTGGTTATACTCTTGGATGTTCCTAGTGTTGGAAATACAAGGCCTTGTGTACTAAAAACATCGTTTCGGAAGAATTCGGAAGTGTAGGGACCAAAAGTGACAACAAATGAAAGTATGCATGTGCTGTACAAGTCCTTACGGACCGTATACAGGACCATACGGTCCGTATACCATCTTCCAGCAACAGAATTTTAAAAACCAGCCATGGTTTGCTGCCTTGTCTCACATAATTTGAATTTAGGGGCTTGTTGCTTGTTTTGGACACCTGTTAGGACACTTGTACTGATCTTAGAAAGCCCCTAAACACTTGTTGATCATCCAATCATCCTCCAAACACTATAAATAGGTGGGTTTTCTCACCATTTTCATTGCACCATTTCTTGAGTTCTTGCTCTTTCTCTCAAATCTGAGGGTCCTGATCATTTGGAACCTCCTTTTGAGTTCATTTCAGTCCTAAGGACCACTTGTAAGTGTTCCTTTCGTGCTTAGTTATTTTGTTTGGCTCTTAAAGCCGAAAAGTCAAGCGTTTGCGATAAACGCTTTGACTTTTAGTTAGACCTTGTATGGTCAAGCCATGGTTCGCAACGAATATGGCTACGTGATCGTAATTAGGTAGGTATTAAACCCTAAAAAGGGCACCTCCTAATTATCACGTTTACTTAGTTAATTGTCGGGTCAAAGTAATTAAAATAAAAGTCAAACGGGTCAGTTTTTAAATAAAAATTCATAACTGATAATGTAGAAGCTATAAAATTAGTTTTATAACTTTAATAACTTGGTAAATATTAATTGAACATGTCTAAGCATGTTCAACCCGACAATTCTGAGTTTAGGATCGGTTCGCAACCGAAAGTCGCAAAAGTTGACTTTTGCTTTGACTTTCAGTTCTGACCCGAATTAGCTTAGTTTAATTATTCCTTAGGGTTCCTTTGTGACCATATTATATGTTAGTATAACCCCCCTGAGGTTATACTACATGGTCCTTTAGAATTAGAGTTCATATGCATGTTTCCGTTATTTGCTTAAAAGTTGACTATTATGCCCTTTAGATATTAAAACGAGATTTTTGAAAATGTGAGAGGACAAAAAGTTTTATTACTGATATATAAGTATGTCCTAAAAATTTGACATCAGTTTATAGTCTAAAATAGAAGTTATGCAAGATATCGTAAAATAAGAACTTTTTGTTAATTAAATAGCATTTTTGGCATAAACCATATTTAAACCCAATTTTTGGCACCAAAATTTTTACCCACTGTTAAGATATATTATTTAGGGATTTTTGGAAATTTTTGTTAATTTTTAAACTGTCCATAACATAGAGTTCTTGTGTGAGCTCGGTAATTGACGATAATGTCTTTTTCGTTAATAGAATGAGTTTTACACATCCTTTACATATCAAACCTTTTTCTACTGATTTTATACATTAAATAAATTATTTTAAATAGTAGAGGCTGATCAAAATCACAGATTCGCTTAAAAGACCCGAATATCGTCAAATACCGACTTTTATGCGATTTAGGCGCATAGTATGGTTTAAAACCATATTTAGCACCTAAGGCTTGTTACCTACTGATATTATAAATAAATTTTTATACTTTAACAGTAAGTATAAGTCTTGAACTCATATTTCCAAATTTGACCTTAAAACATATGTGAAATGACCAAAATGCCCCCACGGTGCATAGTTTGGCCATAAATGATTAAACACACATATGTATAATATCTTGCTGATGTAACTTGATAAAATTAATATTTTTACTGTATAATTTAGACCATAACCTCAGTTTTCTATTTAACCTCTTTTATAAACTTTAAAATGACCAAAATACCCTTACGGGGCTTAAATTGGTTTTAAATTCGTTTTGGGCATAATGGAAGATATCCTACTGATATCATAACATATTTTAAGCATATTAACTTATGGAACCTGTACATGACTCATTTGGTTACCCCTTATGCATATTCGCGTTCGGTACGGTTTATGTAACTAGTTTGCATAAATTAACCGAAACGGGTCAAACCTTATCATTTTTACTTCAAAATCCAGAATGTGTTTAGTTTACCCATTTTATACAAGTCTTCATACTTGTCGGGTCTAAATCACATTCTAATCCGGTCTTCGCTTAATCTAGTGTGTTGAACCGTAAACCATTCATTAAAACTAACCGGTCTAAGTTTAAACATAAGTAAGACCCGTTAGGAATCTAATAGGTTATTAAAACCTTCGTTCCAGATTTAGGAGCCCAGTAAAAGCTACTTGTGCTTGCTGATTGATATACGGCTGAGAATAAAATTATATTTTAGCTCAGGTAAATATTTTTAACTTATTTTCCGTTATACGAGCTTGGGATACGGTATTATAATAATACCGCTTGGTCAGGTATGTAGTTATTTAAATCGGATTGTGATTAATACATTTAGATAACCCGTTTTAATATGTTTTGTTTGATGCAATGCCTTTGGGGGGTTAATGACCGTGTCCTGGATATCCTTTGTGACACTTGTGCCTCCACGGCCATCAAAGAAATACCAAATCAATGAAATATTGTATTTCATACTTGGGATTTGTATAAATATGTGTATCATTTGCACATATCAATTCTTGTTCGATTTCGAGCTCTAAATCGCTTTCTGGGAAGTTATACGCAAACTGATGCATAAATGTAATCAGTTTAACGCGACAAACACTCTGGAACAGTGAAATGGGCTTAACATACCTTAAATACCCTTTACATAACTTAGAAATAAGTTTTGGAAGGTTTGGTGTGTCGAAATCAAGTTTATTCGCTTACAGGGACTAATTTCAACAAACTGCAAAAGTATGCCGAATTGTACTATAACAAACATTCTGGAACTTGATCATAAGTTAAAAATTCCCTAAATATCCTTTACATAGCTTAGAAATAGGCTTTGAGGTGTTTGGTGCGCAAAAATAAACTTATTTGATCAACAGGGACTAAAAGCGTCGAAAAGTGCATAAGTTTACATTTTCGCGCATATCTTACGTTCTGAATATATCCGGACACCCAAAAATTCATGTAATCATTAAAATATTTTATATTAGTGATTGGCATGATAAAATTCCATTCGTCGCGTAATTTGGATCGTTTTTCGCGTCCGTTCGTGTTTCGTCGTAATTAACCGAACAACGCAACCGTACGGCCAAACGAACCGACATCCGAGATATTTTTGAGCATGTTTTATGTTCCCTATACTTTAACTTCAATTTAGAGCCTTGAAATGGGGTTAACGGGGCTTAAACGTGTAAAAAATGCATCGAAAACCAAGATTTATAACTTTAGGGACCTAAACTGCAAATCTGCCAAACATGGGCTCAGGAGGGGCGCGTAAGACTTCCTTGAATCTTACGCGGGGCGCGAGAGACCCCCAGACCTGCAAAAATCAGTTTCCAGCTTGATCCAGTTGTTCTCATGGTTTGCAAATGGTTTTAATGAGTCTATGGGCTTGTTTGGGGGCACACATGGTATTACAAATCAGTGGGTGCACTTGTAAGGCCAAGATCGAAGCTCGTTTATCGAGGAATGGTCCTAACGGTTCTTGATTTTATATATATACCCAACCCCACTTCATTCCAAACCCACACATGATCTGATTTTATTCTCTAAGTTGAAGCTTTATGCTTCATACCTGAGTATTTAGATCAAGATCTTCCTAGCTTGGACCTCTTGTAAGTTTCTTTCATGCTTTTATGCATTTTTAAGCGTAAAAGTCAAACAATGTTTGACTTTCTGCTTTGACCGGTCAATGGTCAACACGAAGTTCGTTTGAACTTCGCAACGTGAGCGTAATCACGATGGTTATAGTCCCTTGTGACTATACCTACTGATTACCACGTTGATTAGGCGTAGTGACGAGTCATAGTTTCGGTCAAAATACGCGTTTATGCGTATTTTGCAACCAAACTATTCTTGGGTATCAAAACCCTTTGTTTTGATATCAAACTTGTTTTCTAACTTCGTTTAACATATTTTAACATGTTTAACTTGTCACTTTAGGTTTAGTGCTTATATAGGGTCGTAACATAAGCGGTCTAAACAACCGCTTAGACTTTCGAACCCGACCCGTTTGGTCGATCATTAGGATTTGACCAAACATGTTTTGTGACCATAGTTGTATAGGGAATAACCTTTCGAGGTTATACCTTATGCTCACTTCGTTTAGTTAGTTGTATGATAGGTAATTTATATGTCTTAGGAAAATGACCAAAATACCCTTTTTACGCATAAATTCATTTTAAGCATATGTAACCTAAATTTTTACATCTAAACTGATTTAGTAGCATTATTAGATATGTTAAGGCATATAATACTTGTCATAGGACTAGTTAGGTGGTCCGAACGCGTTTTACGCGAACGACGCGTTAAAGTAGCGTAAGCTACCTAAACGGGTCGTAAGCACTTAGGATAAGGTTTCGATTTAGAATGTAGGCTTTGTAAACCATATCACATGAGTTCCTATACTCATTTGGTTTACGAAACCTCATTCTATCCGATGTTCCGATTTAGGTCCGGTTTATTAACGTAATTACTTATATTAGGTGTCGTTTGATTCCGTGATCTTTCTTGCTTTGCTTGGTTGTTATCCAAAGACTATTGAGCAATCTCAAGTGAGTACATAGTTCCCCTCTTTTACTGTTTTTCAAACGTTTCTCGTGCTTTTTTTCATGTTTTTATATCATATGCTTGCTATGTTCATTAGTACACATATAGTACATGATTTTATCCATGTTTTTGCTATGTATGTTTTATTAACATGCTAGTACATTGATTTATTAAACACACTTGTTTCATATGTTCATTTCAGCACATGTACACATTGTTTTACATTATATTCATGCTATGTATGTTCATTTATCGCATACTTAGTACATTGTTTTACATCACATTCATGCTATGTATTTTCATTTATTGTATACATAGTACATTGTTTTACATCATATTCATGCTAGGTATGTTCATTTTGCATACTTAGTACATTATTTTCATAAAACATGCTTACATTTTGGTATGACGTTTGGTTTGTTTAAATGGGACAAAAATACATTCATTAACATTGATCACGCCACTTGGTAGTAAGTAATGGTACCATAGGAATTGACAACTCCCGTTCCTGAAATCCTAGGTTTGTTTGGGTGGAAGGAATGACTGAATCCAATATACATAATTTAGATAATCCTTTAATTTCGTTTAAGGGTTTGTCGCCACAGTCGCAAGGCTTGAATGTATGCATTAGAACAATACCGCATAGATGTTTGTATCAGTAAAGCATGCATTTATTTTACAAAACATAACTTTTGATTTATTCAAATACTTTGTTTTGTGCATTTTTACATATGGTTTAAGTAGTCACTTTTACTTACTGTTTTGGTCAAAAATCAAGCAAGGATAATGCAACCAAATCTTTTGTTGTGAGGTGTGATGCTTGAATCTATGAACAATTGTATGAACAACTTGCAAATCAAATAAAGAGGCGACACAAGGATTTATACGAGGAAAAAGCACTTGATCAAGAGTTGATCTCCGGTATAAAAAACCTCGGGTGATGGAAACTACCGATCACCAACTAAGATTAAACAGAAAAAAGGTTACAAGTCGGGATGATAACAAGCTTGTTACAAGGATCACTAGTGTGCAAAAGTGTTAAAATGTATGGAATCGCCAAGTAAACTGTCGAGAGCTGTTCGAGAGTGTGTGTTTTGCTAAAATTAGCCAAGTGTTCTAACTCTAGCTTGTTATCCCCTATTTATAATTAGAAATAACTATACTAACTAACTATCCGATAATCATGCTAGCTTCCCACGATCTCCATAACGTTCACAAGGGACAAGCACGTGCGGAATATTGAGGGAATATGCTCCACGAATATCGGCAAGACCAAGTCCATGCACATACTCCTGCAAAATAAGCTTACGCATAATGAAGACAATCGTTAGCATAAGGATAACAATAAAGATCCTGAATCCTGATCCTGCAACACCTACTGAGGATCCTTAATTCAAACAGAATTCATGATCCTGGCAGAATATGAGGATCCATGATCCTTAGGATTGGAAAATCTGTCACACCCCGACCACGTAGAACATACAAAACGTGGCGGAAATGTCGGGGAGTGTTGTAACAGAATTAATTGTTTCAAATCCATGGCAATTGAAGTTTCGTTTTATTGATTAGAAGTGTTACAATGTCTTAACAAACAAGGAAATACAACATAATTAACTAGTCTTGCATCTTTTATTGTCACTAAAGCCAAAGTCTGCCTATGTGTATCTTGATCATCTTATGCAACAGCTCCTGAAAAACACATGTGAAAATAGGTACGTCAGCATAAAAATGCCTGTGAGATACATAGGTTTTGTGAAAATAGGTTTCATGACTTATGTTTTGTGAAAATGTTTAGTCATGAACCTTGTAATTTGCTTTGTCTTGTAAATCATTTGAAAAACAATGAGTTCAGATGATATGTATAAATAAGTGAATAATGTATGGTTAAATGAATAACCATGTAAACTGAGTTTGTATAAGATAAGTTGCTTGTAAAACAATGTATTGTGAAAAGTATGTTATTTGTATAAAATGTTATATGTATCAAACTGAAATGATTCAAATAACGCTGCGATATATGTAATACCATACAAACACTTATATATAGGAAGTACCAGCGGCGTATCCACCATGCTTGTATCATATTATACACGCATCGTTACTTAATCACTTAATCAAACCAAACCATCAAGATGTAAAATGTTCATGTCTAATGTAAATCATGTAATATGTATCCAAAATGTAATCATGTGATGAATAACAAATGTACTAAGTATGCAACAATAGACATACGTAGCATGTGACCTGTACTAAATATGCAACAATAGACATACGTAGCATGTGACCTGTACTAAGTATGCAACAATAGACATACGTAGCATGTAACCTGTACTAAGTATGCAACAATAGACATACGTAGCATGAAATGTAATGTAAAACGATGTACTAAGTAATGCACACAATGGGCACACCTAGCATGAAATGTAATGAAAACATGTACTATAATGTACTACTGAACATAGAAGGTATATGATGTGAAAACATGGAAAGCATGAAAGTAACAAGTAGGCACATGTGTTCCACCCCAAAACAGTTTGGAAAACAGTAAAAGAGGGGTCTATGTACTCACTTGAGATTGCTCAGTAGTCCTTGAATAACAACCAAACAATGCTAGAGATCGCGGATATCAAACGGCACCTAATTTAGGTAACTATGTTAATAAACCGGACCTAAATCGGAAGATCTGATAGAATGAGGGTTCGTAAACCAAACGAGTATAGAGACTCGTGTCATTTGGTTTTAACAAAGCCTACATACTAATTGAAACCTAACATAATTGTTTACGACCCGTTTAGGTAGCTTATGCTACTTTAACGCGTCGTTCGCGTGAAACGCGTTCGGACCGCCTAACTAGTCCTATGACAAGTGTTATATGCCTAAACATGTTACATAATCAGTTATGTGACAAAAGTTTAGGTTACATATGCTTAATTACCAATTATACATGAAAAGGGTATTCTGGTAATTTACCTAAGGCATATAAACTACCTATCATACAACTACTCAACGATGTGACCATAGGGTATAACCTCGGAAGGTTATTCCCTACCTACTATGGTCACCTAATGTATTTGGTCGCATCCTAATGATCGACCAAACTGGGTCGGGTTCGAGGTATAAGCGATTTATTAGATCGCTTACCCTACGACCCTAGACAACGTGGTAATCAGTAGGCATAGTCCTAAGGGACTATAACCAACGTGATTACACTCACGTTGCGAAGTTCAAACGAACTTCGCATTGACCATAACTGGTCAACGCTTGTTTGACTTTCAGACTCGAAAGACTCGAAAAGCAATAAAAGAACGAAAGAATACTTACGAAGGGTCCCCGAATGCTAATCTCGATCCAAGAACTCAGGTATGAAACAATGGTTTCAACTTAGAGCTCTCAAATCCAGATTCTAGTGATTTTTGAAGTTGGTGTGATGGGGTATTTATAGTATTCAGAGAACCGTTAAGATCGTTTGTCGAATATCGTGCCTTAATTGTATCCGTACAAGTGTCGGAAAGTTGTGGTGGCTAAAAATGGGTCTAAATGAGCTGAATGTGCAGTTGGGAATGTGTGGGTGAGGATCAAACAGCTGGAATCTGCTGACTGTTCGATATTATCTGTTCTGGGAGGCGTACGCAGGCCGCCTAAGATTTAAGCTTGGCTCACGCGGGCCGCCTAGCTCTTCAGATCAGAAAACAAGTTTCAGAAATGACAGTTTCAGCCCTTGCACGTGTTTAAGCCCATTTCCGGCACTTCTAAGGCCCGTAAAGCCAACTTTAAGGCCATAAAATGATGCCTAAACATTGTGGACATGAAACATGCTCAAAAATATGTCGGATGTTGGTTCGTTTGGTCGTACGAACGCGATGTTCGCTTACTTACGACGGAATGCGCATAAGCGCGTAAAACGATCCAAATGACGCAACGAATGGATTTTTGGCAAGCCAAACACTAAATCATAATATAGTCATACTTACATAAATTTTTGGATGTCCGGATGTATTCAGAACGTAAGTTATGCGCGAAAATGCAAACTTGTGCACTTTTTGACGCTTTTAGTCCCTGAATGACACAAAAGTTTATTTTAGCATACCGAACACCCCAAAGCCTATTTCTAAGCTATGTAAAGGATATTTATGGTATGTTTAACTTATGGTCATGTTCCGGAATGTTCGTTACAGTTCATAATGGCATACTTTCGCAGTTTGTCAAGTTTAGTCCCTGTAAGCGAATTTACTTTGATTTCACCACACCTTTGGTATTTGTTTGATGGTCGCAGTGACACAGGTGTCACAGTCTCCCCTACTTTAGGAAATTTCGTCCCGAAATTTAGTTTTAGAGGAAACTTGTGGAGACAGCTGTGACGGTTTTGCCTTCAGACAAATCCATTGAGCCCTTAAGTAAAACTCTGGGCCATGTTAGGATTCTTAGCAAAGATGTCAACCCTCAAAGTGAAGTCCTTGTAGTAACAAAACATGGAGTTTTGAACTACGGACAGAAGAACGTTTCTTATGAAGACTTATCATAGGAAACTGTGTGTGTGATTGAGATCAGAATTGGGGAGTGTGAGAATAAATGTCATTGGTCGAAGTCTAAGACTTCTCCCGTATCATTACTCTGGCCACTGTTGGTCTTGACACATAACAAAACTTCCTGTGGTTTCTATGCACTGAATTCCATAATTATGTAGGCCTCCATAATTACGTAGTTCCTTGCACAGTCCGCACAGTTCATTTCATAAAAATCTCTTGATTTAGACTACCCGAGGGCCTATTTAACTACATGAACACATAATATATTTAACTAGATTGTCAAACCAATCTATTTAACTTAGATCGACGTAGGATCTCCTTAACTAACTACCTACGGGAAATATTTAACTACATCGACGTAGGATGTATTTAACTAGATTGTCGGACCAATCTATTTAACTTAGATCGTCGTAGGATCTCTTTAACTAACTACCTACGGGGAATATTTAATTACATCGACGTAGGATGTATTTAACTAGATTGTCGGACCAATCTATTTAACTTAGATCGACGTAGGATCTCTTTAACTAACTACCTACGGGGAATATTTAATTACATCGACGTAGGATGTATTTAACTAGATTGTCGGACCAATCTATTTAACTTAGATCGACGTAGGATCTCTTTAACTAACTACCTACGGGGAATATTTAATTACATCGACGTAGGATGTATTTAACTAGATTGTCGGACCAATCTATTTAACTTAGATCAACGTAGGATCTCTTTAACTAAACTACCTATGGGGAAAATTTAACTACATCGACGTAGGATGTATTTAACTTTATCAACACATGTTGTCCTTAAACTTTGGAATAGTACTTTATAATCCAAGGAACTTAACTACAAAGTAGAAGTCCATTAAGGATTTAAGATAGTACCTTTTTGAATATCCTACTACGAATCCTTCATATGGAGGTAAGAAAGATTCTACGAGGATTTGGATAGCGAATATCCAGAGTATACAAAAACACAAAATGCATAAACACATAGTCACATAACCACAAAATTGATTATCTAGATCTTTAATTTGAAAGTTTTGTTTTGTTAATTACGTACATGCATTTAAAGCACACTAGGAAATCCATTTCATGGATTTCATTTGGTACTTTAAACATTAACAAGAATCTAACTATGAAGATAGGAAGATCTTAATAAGAATTCGGCTTTGTCCTTTATTGAATTGTAATGTACGTATTAAGGTATACGAATAATTCAATTAAGAGCTCCGATTTGAGTGATATTCATCCACAAGGATCTGATTATGAGGATAGAAAGATCCTTCATGGATTTTGGAATTTGTGTAACGAGAGGTGCTTCGACACCTTGCACTAGGCGTGTTTAAGTCGATACACAAGGTAGAAAGTTCATGAGGTTGAGGCGCTGGATATGCCAAGGCGACATATGAAGCAGAGTTTGAAGGTTGAGCAGCAGCAGGATTTGTAACAGCTTTGTTTTGCAAAGCGGCACATGTTAACCAAATGTCTCCATCGTCCACCGTAGGTACATTTGAAACAAGATATTTGATTTGAATAATGACGATGGCATTGATTTCTCCAAGGAGCGGTTCCCTTGCACGGCTTCATCCCTGAGATGACTCATGGTGATAGCTAAATCAACGGTCTTCTGGAGTACGACGCCTATTTGTTGGGCAGTTGTAGCACCTGGTCCGGACACTCGAGTCTTGTTGAAATGAAAAGGCATAATGAAGAAAATGGAAGACATAGGAGGAAACAAGCGAAAGATAGTCAAAAGAGAATAACAACACATGAAGATTGTGACCATTTGTTTGTTACCAAAGGCAAACAAATGAGATGGTGACTAATCAAAGTAAATGGGCCAATATAATGTATCGCGAAGACATGCTCGCCTATAAGTGAACACTCATCCCAAGAATTCCCAGGTAAGCACAACTGGTCTCGCGTCTGATGAGATGTATACGAAGTGCTTGCCTAGACAGAAAACCCAGAATACAGGCATTCACCCTTCCAGTTTGCACGTGTTCACATTATTAAAAACCCAAAACCTTGACGAAATTTTGAAAACTCAAAGGGGTTCAAAACCATATAATAGAGAGTTCATAACCTTACAATAGAGGGTTCAAAACCTTGTAATAAATCATCCTAGAATAGATGATTAGTTTTCAAAGCGGTTTTGAAATTTATGTTCTTGTTGTGGTCGTCGCCTAAGAATAGGTGACGGTATTGTTTTATGACTAAACGCAAGTAAACTCGCGTTAGGGTCCTAAGAAGGTTATAGACTAGGTCAAAGCATTACTAATAACCTAATTCCCTATAACAATTGGCTCTGATACCATCTTTTCTGTCACACCCCGACCACGTAGAACATACAAAACGTGGCGGAAATGTCGGGGAGTGTTGTAACAGAATTAATTGTTTCAAATCCATGGCAATTGAAGTTTCGTTTTATTGATTAGAAGTGTTACAATGTCTTAACAAACAAGGAAATACAACATAATTAACTAGTCTTGCATCTTTTATTGTCACTAAAGCCCAAGTCTGCCTATGTGTATCTTGATCATCTTATGCAACAGCTCCTGAAAAACACATGTGAAAATAGGTACGTCAGCATAAAAATGCCTGTGAGATACATAGGTTTTGTGAAAATAGGTTTCATGACTTATGTTTTGTGAAAATGTTTAGTCATGAACCTTTTAATTTGCTTTGTCTTGTAAATCATTTGAAAAACAATGAGTTCAGATGATATGTATAAATAAGTGAATAATGTATGGTTAAATGAATAACCATGTAAACTGAGTTTGTATAAGATAAGTTGCTTGTAAAACAATGTATTGTGAAAAGTATGTTATTTGTATAAAATGTTATATGTATCAAACTGAAATGATTCAAATAACGCTGCGATATATGTAATACCATACAAACACTTATATATAGGAAGTACCAGCGGCGTATCCACCATGCTTGTATCATATTATACACGCATCGTTACTTAATCACTTAATCAAACCAAACCATCAAGATGTAAAATGTTCATGTCTAATGTAAATCATGTAATATGTATCCAAAATGTAATCATGTGATGAATAACAAATGTACTAAGTATGCAACAATAGACATACGTAGCATGTGACCTGTACTAAATATGCAACAATAGACATACGTAGCATGTGACCTGTACTAAGTATGCAACAATGGACATACGTAGCATGTAACCTGTACTAAGTATGCAACAATAGACATACGTAGCATGAAATGTAATGTAAAACGATGTACTAAGTAATGCACACAATGGGCACACCTAGCATGAAATGTAATGAAAACATGTACTATAATGTACTACTGAACATAGAAGGTATATGATGTGAAAACATGGAAAGCATGAAAGTAACAAGTAGGCACATGTGTTCCACCCCAAAACAGTTTGGAAAACAGTAAAAGAGGGGTCTATGTACTCACTTGAGATTGCTCAGTAGTCCTTGAATAACAACCAAACAATGCTAGAGATCGCGGATATCAAACGGCACCTAATTTAGGTAACTATGTTAATAAACCGGACCTAAATCGGAAGATCTGATAGAATGAGGGTTCGTAAACCAAACGAGTATAGAGACTCGTGTCATTTGGTTTTAACAAAGCCTACATACTAATTGAAACCTAACATAATTGTTTACGACCCGTTTAGGTAGCTTATGCTACTTTAACGCGTCGTTCGCGTGAAACGCGTTCGGACCGCCTAACTAGTCCTATGACAAGTGTTATATGCCTAAACATGTTACATAATCAGTTATGTGACAAAAGTTTAGGTTACATATGCTTAATTACCAATTATACATGAAAAGGGTATTCTGGTAATTTACCTAAGGCATATAAACTACCTATCATACAACTACTCAACGATGTGACCATAGGGTATAACCTCGGAAGGTTATTCCCTACCTATTATGGTCACCTAATGTATTTGGTCGCATCCTAATGATCGACCAAACTGGGTCGGGTTCGAGGTATAAGCGATTTATTAGATCGCTTACCCTACGACCCTAGACAACGTGGTAATCAGTAGGCATAGTCCTAAGGGACTATAACCAACGTGATTACACTCACGTTGCGAAGTTCAAACGAACTTCGCATTGACCATAACTGGTCAACGCTTGTTTGACTTTCAGACTCGAAAGACTCGAAAAGCAATAAAAGAACGAAAGAATACTTACGAAGGGTCCCCGAATGCTAATCTCGATCCAAGAACTCAGGTATGAAACAATGGTTTCAACTTAGAGCTCTCAAATCCAGATTCTAGTGATTTTTGAAGTTGGTGTGATGGGGTATTTATAGTATTCAGAGAACCGTTAAGATCGTTTGTCGAATATCGTGCCTTAATCGTATCCGTACAAGTGTCAGAAAGTTGTGGTGGCTAAAAATGGGTCTAAATGAGCTGAATGTGCAGTTGGGAATGTGTGGGTGAGGATCAAACAGCTGGAATCTGCTGACTGTTCAATATTATCTGTTCTGGGAGGCGTACGCGGGCCGCCTAAGATTTAAGCTTGGCTCACGCGGGCCGCCTAGCTCTTCAGATCAGAAAACAAGTTTCAGAAATGACAGTTTCAGCCCCTGCACGTGTTTAAGCCCATTTCTGGCACTTCTAAGGCCCGTAAAGCCAACTTTAAGGCCATAAAATGATGCCTAAACATTGTGGACATGAAACATGCTCAAAAATATGTCGGATGTTGGTTCGTTTGGTCGTACGAACGCGATGTTCGCTTACTTACGACGGAATGCGCATAAGCGCGTAAAACGATCCAAATGACGCAACGAATGGATTTTTGGCAAGCCAAACACTAAAGCATAATATAGTCATACTTACATAAATTTTTTGATGTCCGGATGTATTCAGAACGTAAGTTATGCGCGAAAATGCAAACTTGTGCACTTTTTGACGCTTTTAGTCCCTGAATGACACAAAAGTTTATTTTAGCATACCGAACACCCCAAAGCCTATTTCTAAGCTATGTAAAGGATATTTATGGTATGTTTAACTTATGGTCATGTTCCGAAATGTTCGTTACAGTTCATAATGGCATACTTTCGCAGTTTGTCAAGTTTAGTCCCTGTAAGCGAATTTACTTTGATTTCACCACACCAAACCTTCCAAAACTTATATCTAAGTTATGTAAAGGTTATTTAAGGTATGTTAAGCCTATTTCACTATTACAGAGTGTTTGTTGCATTAAACTGGTTATATCTACGCATCAGTGCGCGTATAACCTTCCAGAAAGCGATTTAGAGCTTGAAATCGAACAAGACTTGATATGGGCAAAAGATACACATATTTATACAAGTCCAAAGTATGAAGTACAATATTTCATTGGTTTGGTATTTGTTTGATGGTCGCAGTGACACAGGTGTCACAAAATCCTCCCCTAACAATTGCCCCCAAAATATAAGGAGTAAAGTGTAAATTAGCGAGTTATATTTTCTGATCTTATCTGCAACTAACTAACGGATATATAGCCGTTAGGATCGAACTAGCCGTTATCGATCATACGTCATTGAAGCGACATCCCTGCAGAATCATCATTATAAATTCAAGTTAGAGATAAGGGTTAGGAAGCATTTAAATTCGTGCGTTACACCCTTTAAATCCTCATTCGAAGATCAAGCAGGTACTTCTCTCCCCTTTCTCTCTTCTCCTTCTTACTCTGTTCTTCTTCTTACTTTGTTCTTCTTTAAAACCTTTGAATCACGATGAAGTTAAGATCATCCCCTGCCAAGGATCACCAGAAAGATAGTCCTTTGAAAAGCCAAGGGATCATCAAAGATTCTCCGAAGGAACGTTGCTGCTTCACTGATCCTGAGATCGACAGGATTCGTCATTGCTTTCCGATGAACGCTGTCTTTAAACCTTTCGAGCCTACCGCCTTGAGTGACTTCGTTTCTACAACATGGGTTGCTTTTCCGGCTACCCCATTTCTGATAGGATACTCCTATCCTTTCCCTGCTTTTACCCAGTCTTTCTTCTCCCTTACCGGCATATCCTATATCCAGGCTATGCCAATGATGTGGAGGGTCTTATATACCCTTGAGAGAATCATTGAGCAGGAGGATATAGAGCTGGGAATGTCGGAATTGTCTGAACTATACAACCTCGTGAGCCATGGTTCACACCGCTTTCTATTCAAACACAAACCCGGTGAGGCACACCCAATCCTGAAGACCACCAAGAATGACACCAATTGGAAGAAGCGATTCTTCTTCGTTAGGAGGGATTCTATCCCGGATGGGAAGGATCTCCCCTTAAAATGGACCACCCACGGTAGGATAGAGGATCCTTATAGAAGGACCATAAGATAACCCTGTTTCCGTTGAGGATCACTAACATCTTTTTGGTATCTGTCGCAACCCCCGATCCCTGACCCCCGGGAACGGGCGGACGCAAGCTCAGGGACGGTGGTATCAGGTCTTTGTGTTTTAATTTGGCAGCGGAGTTTACATCAGGACCGTAGTTAGGAAATGTTTATCAGAGTAAAACCATCATATTTCATATTAATAAACACATGGGTAACACCCAAGTTTCTTAGTACAATACATATATAAGGATAAACCCTATTTTATTGAATTTAAAACATCATTTATTAGGTAACTTTTATAGCCACATTTTTCCCAAGCCTTCAGTGCTCTCCAGCTGGCTTTTCACTAATTGGCTTTCACATTGTGTTACCTGAAACGCGTTTTAAAAACATTTGTCAGTGGGAAATACTGGTGAGTGAATCCCAGTTTAATCAAGGTTAAATACAAAGTCACAGTGAACAGTATTGAGAGCGATCACATTGTTTATTTCTACACAATTACTCCATTGGTACTGTCAAACCTGACTTGTGGGTCATATTACACATTGGCTAACTCATTGTCCAATGGTAACGTATTGTCATCCCGACTTACTACTCACAGTGTAGTAAATTTTGTATACAAAACCCCAACATACCGACAGTAATTGAAGAACTACAAAGACTCAATCACTGCTAAATTTCATTGTAAAACATTTAAGGTTTGGTAAAACATTACCAAAAAGATTAACAAAAAGAGGATAAACTCACTTTGTTATCTTAGACTTCGCGTAAGGGTTTCCTGGATATAATCTATAATTTATACAAATGTACATTGGTTAGTATCATAACCCTTTGAAAATATTAATGATACCCTCCCCGAGACGGCATTCCAACAACTACGTCGGGCAGAACCACGACAGTTATTACGGAACCCTAAATCAATCGGGCAGCGTATCTACTATGAAACCGGGGTTATAATACTTACAACGGAGCAGAACCTCGCTAATTAGGGGTATAATACCCGACTATTATAACTCTTCTACAGAAATTGAGATTGAGAATTGAATTGTGAACGACAGAAAGTGAAACCCGATGGCCTGCTTATATAGTTGCTGAAACTGGTCTCCACGCGGCCCGCGTAAGGGAAGACATAGGGCTACGCGGCCCGCGTTGACTCTGGTCAACTGCGTAGCTTAGCTGGGTCATCAACTAGCTTGTCTGGGTGTTGAGCCACGTGGCCGCACCGGGCTGCGCCACGCTTCAGTGCACTCGCGGCCCGCGTAAACTAAACGGGAACACTTACGCGGCCCGTTTGAACTTAAGAAATCAGACGAATCAGATCTAGACCTTCATACCGCCCGCATAATGGCTTGGGGTGGGTCTACGCGGCCCGCCTCAACTTAATATTTATTGTTTTTAATTTATTTTATTTGCTATAACATAATTCGGGTTCGGTTTAAACATACGGGTGTATTTAAAGACATATGAGGGTCTTTTAAAATATACAGAGGTGTCGGAAATATAATGAGAGTGTTGATTTTACCGAGGGTTGTTACATTCTCCCCACCTTGTTTTAGAGCTCGTCCGCGAGATCTATTGGAACAAGTGCGGATATTTCCTTTGCATTTCAGATTCGAGTTCCCATGTGTACTCAGGTCCTCTTTTGGAGTCCCATTTTACTTTGACCAGAACTAATCTCTGATGCTTGAGATTCTTGACTTTCCTGTCTTCAATTTGTAGAGGCCTTTCTACAAACTTGAGTTGTTCATTTACCTCTATATCCTTAAGAGGTACTATCAGTGATTCATCAGCTAAACACTTTTTGAGATTTGATACATGAAATACATCATGTATTCCTGCCATTTCCTCTGGCAGTTGTAGCTTATAGGCTACAGGTCCTATTCTTTTAATAATCTCAAAAGGTCCAATATACCTGGTGTTAGGGGAGGATTTCTTAATGAACTGTGATCCTCGAGTGTTATCCTGTTTGGTGATCCTTACTTCTGTTACAATTAGTGATCCTCAGAAGTACTTCAGGATCAGGATCATGGATCATCCTAAGGATCCTTATACTAATGATTGTTCACTTTGAATTCGGTATTGTTTTGCAGGAGTACCGGCTTGGACTTGGTCATGGCGATATTCCTGGAGCATATTCCCTTCAATTCTGCACGTGCTTGACCATTGTGAACGTTATGGAGAACGTGGGGAGAAGGCACGAAATGCGGACAGTTAGTTAGGCTAGATATTTTCTAATTTTAAGGGGGTAGCGAGCTATTTTTGAGAACACTTGGCTATTTTTGGCTACACACACTCGTACAACTGCACTCACCAGCTCTCGACAAAACACTTAGCATTTTCATACATTTCTACACGCTACACTATAGTGATCCTTGTACTTAGCTCGCTATCATCCGAAGTTGTAAAAGAATTATTGTTTAATTTGAGTTGGTGATCGGTAGTTTCCATCACCCGAGGTTTTTTATGCCGGAGATCATTCATTGATCAAGGGCTTTTTCCTCGTATAAATCTTCATGTCACTTGTTCATTACATTTCATAGTGATCCTTATTGTTGTTCATCAATTCAAGCATCATATCCCACAACAGAAAGTTTGGTTACATTGTCATTGCTTGATTTTTTACCAAAACAAATTGGCGCCCACCATGGGGCAATTGGTGCTTCATTCCTAAGAAATTCTCATTTTTGTGATCATTTCGGTTCATTACATCCAAGCAGATGGCTTCATCATCAAAGAACACCTCCAGTGCGATGTCTGCAGTCAATTCATCCCAGGGCATTCCACCTTTGCCTCCACCACCTTCTGGACCTCAAAAAAATGCCGAGAAGAAACCAACTCCCATTTTCTCAAAACCTCCAACTTCTTCTGCTTCTTATACTCCCACTACTAGTGACTTGTTTACTCTGATTTTGCAGATGAAGGAGCATATCCAGCAGCAGGATAAGACCAATGAAAGGATTCTTAGAGAACTTGGAGACATCAAGAAACAGAAGAGATCGGCAGAGGATCATTCCCCACTGATGCCCAGATCTTTGAATTTCGATACTCCGGTTATAACTTCTCAGCCTTCCGTGGTTCCAGACGTTCAATATGTGGGAGGACTAAAAGGAGTGCATTACGGATCATCAGCAATGACTCGGGCTTCAGGGTCATACTTCCAACCAGCAGGATCCCATCCTCAGCATATAGGATCCTTCGTAAGCTCAGGAGGATACTCAGGAGCGCAGCAGATTCAAGGGTTCTGGCCGTTTCAAGGATCCTCCCAGATTCAAGGATCCTCCTATGTTCCAGTATCCTCCCAGGTTCAAGGATCCTGTCAGTTTCAAGGATCCTCCCAGGTTCAAGGATCCTCCTATGTTCCAGGATCCTCCCAGGTTCAAGGATCTTCCTACGTCCCAGGATCCTCGCAGGTTCAAGGATCCTCTCAGTTTCAGGGATCCTTCCAGATTCCGGGATCCTTAAGGAGTTTGCAATCAGGGAGTTCCGATATCCATCAGGGAGATTTTATTCCAATGCAGACCATTGCTTCTACTGGTCTATCGGTCATTCCAGAGCCCCAACAATATGGATTCACATCCGCTCTTCCTAATTTGAACCCAGCGGGAGGTAACACTTTCAATAATTCTTATACCACTAACCATGGCCTTATGCAGGATACAGGTATCAATCATGCCATGGCCAGAGAATTGCAAAAGTTAAAGGATATGATATCAAGTATCCCAGGAGTGGTCAAGCCTATCCCGGAGATTGCAAATGGGAGCCACAAGATATCTCGTTTTGCACCACCAATCTGTGATGCTGAGATACCCAAGAGGTTCCACGTGCCTACCATGAAGTTGTATGACGGTTCAACAGATCCTGAAGAACACATAGCACAGTACAGGGAAAGGATGGAGATCAATCCCATCCCAGAAAGGTTAAAGGAAGCATGTCTGTGCAAGGGATTTGGATCCACTCTTACTGGATCGGCTCTTAAATGGCTGCTAAGTCTTCCCCCTTACTCTATTACCTCATTTGCTAATCTAGTTAACCTATTTAATAACCAGTTTTCTTGTAGTAGAAAATTTGAGCGTTTAACTAGTGATCTGTATAGGATAACCCAAGGTCATAATGAATCATTAAGGGATTATATCACTAAATTTAGTAAAGAATCCTTAGATATTCCTAACCTGGATATAGCTACAGCTGTTGAAGCCTTTAAAATGGGATTGCTTAGGGATTCATTATTCTATGATGATCTTGTTATGACACCATGCAAGAATCTAGATGAGGTAAGAACCCGGGCCCTTAGGTTCATCCGGCTAGAGGATGACAAAAGGATCCAGGAGAGGTTAGCAGGATCCTCAAAGCAAGAGAAGCAAGGATCCTCATTCAAGAACAACAAGTTCAGATCCTATAACAAATCTGATAACCAGAATGTGCATGCTGTTGAACAAGAAGAGGATGATGAGGATTATCCTCCAATTTCTGAATATTGTTTTTCTGTTGATAACAATGAACTAATCCTTGCGATGCAGAATTTAGGTGATAAAGCTAGATGGCCCAGGAAAAATGACAGACCAGCTGCAACTAAAGATAAGTCAAAGTGGTGTGCATATCATGAAGATTTTGGGCATCTCACAGAAGAATGCATCGCACTGAGAAAAGAAATTGGATACTTGTTGAGCAAGGGGCACTTGAAAGAATTATTGGGGAGAAAGAAGTCAAGGACTCAGGATCCTGAAAGGATCCCAGAGAAAGCTCCAGCCCCTCCAGCAGATGCACAAGTTATAAACTTTATTTCTGGAGGATCAGACATTTGTGGAACATCCTTCTCTGCAGCTAAAAGACATGCAAAGGAAGCCAAGATGGATAATGGAGATAGACCCATTCGAACATCCAGTGTCTCCGAAGGAAAAGTCATAACTTTTGATGAGGATGATCGTGTTGACATTCAGGATCCTCATCACGATGGTTTGGTTATCACTCTTTTTATTTCTAACCATTTTGTTCGCAGGATCCTTATAGATGGAGGAAGCTCTGTGAACATTATCCAGCTTGATGTCCTCAAGAAGATGAATATTCCTGAATCCGATATCATTCCAAGATCCTCTGTGCTCGTGGGATTCAGTGGCGATACTAAGAATACTCTGGGGGACATTAAACTCCCAATCTATATCGAAGGCCTACATTCTTACCAAAAATTTTGTGTTATTGACTGTTTATCTTGTTGTAATGTTATCCTTGGCAGGCCTTGGATACATGACATGAAGGCAATCCCATCCACTTATCATCAATGTGTAAAGCTTCCTAGTCCTTGGGGAATAGTAAAGATTGATAGTGATCAGCAAGAAGCTAAGAACTGCTACACCTCATCAATGAAACCAGCCTCAAAGTCAAGGGAGCAATAGCAATTAAAGCATCCTCCAAGGGATGTCTTGGAGGCAAGAGAACAGGATGTAGTAGAAATCCTTATGGATCCTGATGATCCTGAATCTAAAGTTTATATAGGATCAGGGATCCTTGGCGAAATGAAGGAAGACCTCATATCCTTCCTCAAAAGGAGAAAGACTACCTTTGCATGGAAACACGAAGACATGACAGGTATATCTAAAGATATAATCACTCACAAACTTGGCATTGATAGGTCCTTCAAACCAATCCATCAAAAGAGGAGGAAATTTGCACCAGAAAGAAATGCCATTATCCAGGAGGAGGTAGAGAAATTACTCCGAGCAGGTATGATTAGAGAGGTCAAGTATCCAAGATGGTTGGCCAATGTGGTTGTTGTTCAAAAGAAAAACGGTATGTGTCGATTTCACTTATTTAAATAAGGCATGTCCCAAGGATCCTTTCCCATTACCCCACATTGACTCCATGGTGGATGCAACTGCGGGTCATGAACTGTTAACTTTTATGGATGCTTCATCTGGATTTCAACAAATTCAGATGGAACCATCCGATCAAGAGGATACAGCCTTTATGACTCCAACTGGTATATACTGTTATATTGCTATGCCATTTGGACTAAGAAATGCAGGTGCAACTTATCAAAGGCTAGTGAATATGATGTTCAAGGATCAAATTGGACAAACTATGGAGGTTTACATAGACGATATGGTGGTAAAATCCAAAAAGGCTGAGGATCACCTAAGGGACTTGGAGGAAGCATTCAATATCCTTGACAAATATAACATGAAACTTAATCCTTCAAAATGTCACTTTGGTGTTAAAGCAGGTAAATTCCTAGGATATATGGTGACAAAAAGAGGCATTGAAGCCAGTCCAGAACAAATCAAAGCTATAGTGAACATCAAGTCCCCTGCCAATGCTAAGGATGTTCAGAGGTTAACAGGCAGGATTGCAGCTTTAAACAGATTCATATCCAAATCCTCAGAAAAGTGCAAGGAATTCTATGATATCCTAAGGAAGAACAAGAAATTTGAGTGGACTGAGAAGCATGAAAGTACCCTAAGAGCTCTTAAGGACTACCTATCCTCGGCCCCGGCCTTGATGAAACCAGAAAAAGGAGATGTGTTATCCTTATATCTTGCGGTATCCTCAAAAGCAGTAAGTGTCGTCCTTGTTAAGGATCACGAAGGTACACAACATCCTGTCTATTATGTAAGTAAGAGTTTACTTGATGCTGAATCCAGGTATTCACACTTAGAAAAACTTATCCTTGCATTAATTATGGCATCTACTAAATTGAAACATTATTTTGAATCTTATGCCATTATTGTCAAAACTAATTTTCCAATTAAGAATGTCCTTAGGAAACCTGAAATGTCAGGAAGGATGGCTAAATGGGCAGTGAAGCTTAGTGCATATGATATAAGATATGAGCCCAGGACAGCCATTAAATCCCAAGCATTAGCTGACTTTGTGGCAGATTTCAGTAGTGATTTGCAAAAGGAAGCTGAATTAGAAGTCCAGCAGCTAGAGGAGACCAAGGATCCTTGGATACTCTATACTGATGGATCCTCAAATGTCAAAGGAACAGGGCTTGGAATACTACTAAAATCGCCACAGGGGGACATAATACCCCACTCTATAGCTTATGAGTTCCAAACTACTAACAATGAGGCTGAATATGAAGCCTTGATAACTGGTTTGCAAATCGCTAAGCATATGAGGATCAGGTATCTTGAGGTACATGTAGATTCTTTGTTAATCACTACTCACTTTAATGGATCCTATGTTGTTAAAGACTTATAACCAAATGTTATAACCTGTTAAAATAAGTTATTTTACTAATTTATTCAGACCCAGATCACAGAAGCTTAATTGATCCCTTTTATAATCTTTAAAATGACCAAAATACCCCTAAGGGGCTTAATATGAGATTAAACTCGTTTTGGGCATAATGGAAGGTATCCTACTAATATCACAACATATTTAAGGCATGTTAACTTAGGAAACCTGTTTAGGACTCTTATGGTTACCCGTTACGCTTCATACGCGTTCGGTTCGGTTTATGTAACTAGTTTACATAAATTAGCCGAAACGGGTCAAACCTTATCGGTTTTTTCTCAAAATCCAGAATGTGTATAATATACCCATATTATACAAGTCTCCGAACTTGTCGGGTCTAAATCACATTCTATTCCAGTCTTCGCCTTATCATGCGTTTGAACCGTATCTTCCTTTTGAAAACTAACCGGTCTAAGTCATGACTTAATTAAAGACCCGTTAGGATTCTAATAGGTTATTAAAAACATTCGTTCCAGATTTAGGAGCCCAGAAAAAGCTATCTGTACTTGCTGATTTGATACGGCTGGGATTGAATTTATATTTAGCTCAGGTAAATACTTTTAACTTATTTCCCTATACGGGCTTGGGGTACGGTATATAAAATACCGCTTGGTCGGACATTGAATCTTTAATTGTATGATGGTTAAAGTATTGAGATGTTTTGTTTAAATTGTTTTGTTTGCTTAAAGCCTTTGGGGGTTAATGACCGTGTCCCGGATATCCCTGGCATCATTTTACGAAATGGCCACGACCTTAGCACTCAGGTGTAGGCGTACACCTGTCAGTGTCTCATTAAATAAAGTGGTGTGTCTATTGATCTTTAACCTGGCTCGATCCGGGCTACTGAACGCATAAGGAACATGTAAATCCTTTACAAGTCTATATAATTAAATAAGTAACCCAAGTTATAAAATATTATTTGTGCCATGTGCATTCAAATCAATCATTTTTAAAACCTTTTCAAAATGAGTCGGTTGATTGTATTTACCAGTGTAAACTGACGTATTTTCCCAAAAAGGCTAAGTGCAGGTACTAATCGGAATTGGCTGGCTACTCCTAGCATCAATAAAGAGTCTCGCAAGCTTAGATGCCTAAAGTCTGTTGAACAGTGTTATTTTATTTTCGATCCGCCTGTGGATCCCTTACTTCCGTTGTAATATTTTGATGTTACATTATTTCGGATTATAATCTATTTATCCTTTTGCTTCCGCTGTGCATCTATATATTGTGTTGTTTGACTATGATGTTGCCAACCACGTCACGTTACTCCCCTACCGGGCCCACCGGTAAAGTGTGGAAATATTGGGGTGTGACAGTCACGCTGAACTTGGAGGCAGATTTTGAAGCTTTTCCAGCACCTGCACATTCAAAGCAAGATAAGTATCCTTATCCTATTTCTATTTAACTATTTATTTAAATCTTTAACTATACAAAAAACAGGATACTTACTTGACATGGTGACTGAGCCTGAGGATACCTCTAGAGAATCCTGGGTGATTGTCTTGAATGATCTTGTTTCAGGACCGAGTCTTCTAAAAGCAGCAAGTTTTTTCTTGGTATCAGGAGACGGTATGAGGTGTGAAACAGTGACAGCTGCATAACATAAAACAAAAGGAGGGGTTAGTGATCCTATCACAAGAGCAAGATCATCTGGTGATCCTTCTCAGGATCCTCTGTCCTACCATGGGTGGACCACTCCCTGGGTAGATCCTTTCCGTTTGGGATAGAGTCTCTTCTGACGAAGAAAAAGCGTCGTTTCCAGTTTGTATCGTTCTTGGTGGCTTTAAAAATGGGGTGTTCTTCACCAGGTTTTCGTTTAAACAAATATCAGTGGGATCCAAACGTTGTGAGATCGTACATCTCAGCCAACTCCGACATTCCTAGATCAATCCCTTCTAGACCAAAACACCTGGGACTTAGCTTTCCTCGTTTAATAAATCTTACTACTCCTTTCCAAGGAGAGACATTCAACAATACTTTATCTCCTACTTTAAACTCCAATGGTTTGCGTCGATTATCAGCATAGCTCTTCTGTCGATCACGTGCTGCTTTCAGTCGTTCCTTGACTTGAATAATCTTATCAGTTGTTTCTTGCACTATCTCAGGTCCAGATAGTTACTTTTCCCCAATTTCTGCCCAACAGACTGGGGTTCGGCACTTTCGTCCATAAAGTGCTTCGAATGGTGCAACATTGATACTTGTGTGATAACTATTGTTATAGGAAAATTCTATTAAAGGTAAGTGATCGTCCCAATTACCTCCAAAATCAATTACACAAGCTCTAAGCATGTCCTCCATTGTCTGAATTGTCCTTTCACTCTGTCCGTCCGTTTGAGGATGATAGGCTGTGCTTAATTTTAACTTAGTTCCCATTTCCTTTTGGAAACTTGACCAAAAATGAGAGGTAAATCGGCTATCTCTATCAGAAACAATTGATAAAGGAATGCCATGTAAAGAAACAATTTCATTTACATATAATTTAGCTAATTGTTCCATACTGAAAGTTTCCTTCATTGGTAAGAAATGAGCTGACTTGGTTAGTCTATCTACAATCACCCAGATTGTATCATTTCCTTTCTTTGTTTTGGGTAATTTAGTAACAAAATCCATTGTTATCAATTCCCATTTCCACACTGGCATTTCTAATTGCTGTAACAAACCTGAGGGTTTCTGGTGTTCAGCTTTAACTTATGAACAGGTTAAACATTTAGAAACATATGCTGCTATGTCCTTTTTCATTCCTATCCACCAGAAATTTTTCCTTAAATCCTGGTACATTTTATCACTTCCTGGATGCATCGTATACTTAGATTTATGGGCTTCTTCTAATATACGATTACGCAGGTTTCCTAATTTAGGTATCCACATTCTCTTTTTATGGAATCTCCAAATTCCATCTATTCCTTGTTCCAATTCTTTTAGCATACCTTTTAATTTTTCAGTATCATCCTTGATTACTGATTCTTGTGCTTCTCTTATCTGATCATTTAAATCTACTTGCAGATTTAATTTAAGAGAACGTACCCTTTTGGCTTTTCATGATATTTTCGGCTTAAAGCATCTGCTACTACATTTGCTTTTCCTTTATGATACTGGATATCACAATCATAATCACTAAGCATCTCCATCCAACGTCTTTGTCTCATATTCAACTCCTTTTTGCTTGAAAATATATCTTAGACTCTTATGATCAGTGAATATGGTAAACTTACTACCATAAAGGTAATGTCTCCAAATTTTAAGAGCAAAAATTATAGCTCCTAGTTCTAGATCATGGGTTGAATAATTCTCTTCATGATTCTTAAGTTGTCTAGATGCATAAGCTATAACCTTTTGTCGTTGCATCAATACACATCCGTAACCGAATTTAGAAGCGTCACAATAAACTACAAAATCTTCAGTTCCTTTTGGTAACGCTAATATGGGTGTATGGGTTAATCTTTGTTTAAGAATTCTAAAAGCTTCTTCCTGTTTTGATCCCCATTCAAACTTAACAGATTTACAGGTTAACTTGGTTAAAGGAATGGCTATTCTAAAAAAATCTTGAATAAATCTTCTATAATAACCGGCTAATCCTAAGAAACTTCTAACCTCAGTTGGTGATTCAGGGGTTTTCCATTTAGTAATTACTTCGATCTTTGTGGGATCCACATGAATTCCTTCATGATTAACTAGGTGTCCAAGGAATTGTACTTATTCTAACCAAAATTCACACATTGAAAATTTAGCATAAAGCTTTTCCTTTCTTAATAAACTTAAAAGTGCGTGCAAATGTTTTGCATGATCTTCTTTATTCTTATAATAAATGAGAATATCATCTATGAAAACAATTATGAATTTATCCAAATATGGCTTACACATTCGGTTCATCATGTCCATAAATGCAGCTGGGGCATTGGTTAAACCAAATGGCATGACAGTAAATTCATAATGTCCATACCTTGTTCTGAATGCGGTTTTAGGAATATCCTCTTCCTGTACCTTTAATTGATGATATCTTGACCTTAAATCGATTTTAGAGAAAAATCGAGCTCCTTGCAGTTGATCAAACAGATCATCGATTCTCGGTAGTGGGTACCGGTTCTTAATCGTAACCTTGTTTAATTCACGGTAATCAATGCACATACGCATTGATCCGTCCTTCTTTTTAACAAATAAAATCGGCGCTCCCCATGGTGACGAACTTGGCTGTATAAATCCTTTCTCCAACAATTCATCTAATTGTTTCTTTAATTCTTGCATTTCGGCAGGTGCCAAACGGTAAAGTGCTTTGGCAATTGGTGCCGTTCCTGGTATTAAATGGATTCTGAATTCAACTTCTCTATCTGGTGGTTGCCCTGGCAATTCTTCAGGAAATACATCTGAAAACTAAGATACTACTGTTATATCTTTTAAATTCTTTCCTTTAGTGTTAGTGATTATAGAAATCAAATACACTATAGAACCTTTTCTTATGTATCTTGCAGTTTTGATCACAGAGATAAATTTTGTGGATCTATTTGGTTTATCTCCTTTAATTGTGATCGTTTTACCTATTGGTGCATTTACTTGAATTGACTTTTGATCACATAAAATACTGGATTTATTGGCTATTAACCAGTCCATTCCTAAAACAACATCAAATCCTGCCAGATTCATAGGATAAAGATTTGCAATAAATTTATGATTTAAAATTTCTATTCTTGCTCCCTGCAAGATTTCAGAAATCCTAACGGTTTCTCCATTAGCTGTTTCCACTAAGCATTCTTGTGGTAGTTTAGTTAATGATTGATTTAGAAATTTGCAAAATGATGTATTAATAAAACTTTGGTTCGCACCAGAGTCAAATAATACTTTAGCAAAAATATCATTAACTAAAAACGTACCAGCTATGACATCTGGGATCATCTTGGCTTCATCTGCAGTCAAAACAAATGCTCTAGCATTTTTGGTATTCTTGTTGTCCACAGCTGGAGCTAATTTCGGACAGTTTGTCCTGATATGACCTTTTTCTCCACAGTTGTAGCACAATCCATTACTGGATTTCTTCCTGCAATTTTCTTCCTTATGTCCTGGCATCTTGCAATAATTGCAAAGAGTGGAGCATTTTCCCGAATGCTTTTTCTTGCAGACCTTGCAAAAAGGTGCAGAGGTAGAACCCATATTTCTACGGTTGTAATTCCCAGAACGGAATTCTTGAGTAAGCCTTTGGGTTAGGTTTCTCTTCTGTTCTTCTTCTCTAGTATGGATTAATTCATCTGTCAAGGTATTTGCTAGTTCTACAACTTCCTCTATGGTTTGAGGTCTAGCTGCCTTGACTACGTGTCTTATCTCCCCGATTAATCCCCAGATATAACGGGAGATTAACACTGGTTCTAGTGAAGCAAGAGTTGGCACTATTCTAGCATATTCAAAGAATATTTTAGTGTATCCCTTACTATCCACACCAGTCATTCTAAGGTTTAGGAATTTATTTGCTATCTGCTTCTTTTCATTAGGTGGGAAGAACTTCCTTTCTACCTTATTCTTAAATTCTTCCCATTCCATATTGTAGGTTCTATCACTTCCTCTTGTTTGGAGGATAGTGTTCCACCATTCTAGTGCTGAATTCTTAATCAGATTAGAAGCAAACAGTATCTTATCTTCTTCAGCACATTTACTTATCCTTAAGACTGCCTCAGTCTTCTCTATCCAGCATAAGGTTGCAATGGCCCCTTCGTTGCCCGAGAATTCCATTGGCTTACGAGACCAGAATTCTTTATAAGAACAACCATAAGGCATGGTTCTTCTTCTTTTAGGAATAGGCATTTGAAGTACAGGTCCATTGTTCACGTTGTTTTCTGGTTCAATAGGTCGCTTACTGCTATGCTTACTTTTATTATTCGCTTCTTGAATATTTTGAATAATAAATGGCATGGCATCTATGATTCCTTGTGCCACTATATGTTGAACAGCAATATTATCCATATACTTGTTAGGGGAGGATTTTCTAACAATCAGTGATCCTTACTTGTTATCCTAATTAATGATCCTTTCTTCTGTGACAGATAGTGATCCTCAGAAGAGCTTCAGGATCAGGATCATGGATCACCTTAAGGATCCTCATACTGACGATTGTTTGTTTGTGTTTTGTATTACTTCGCAGGAGTAACAAGCTTGACTTGGTCTTGGCAACGTTACTATGGAATATTCCACGGGTATTTCGCACACGTTTGACTGGAAATGGACGTTGTGGAGAACGTGGGAGCTTGGCACGAAAGTCGGATAGTTAGTTATTGTAGCTAACTTCTATTTTTAAAGGGGTGACGAGCTAGAATTAGAACACTTAGCCATTTTCAGCTACACACACTCTCATATAATCGCACTCTTGAAGCTCTCGATGAACACTTATTAGTTATCACTCATTTTTACACATTTCACCATAGTGATCCTTGTATCTAGCTTGTTACTATCCGAAGTTGTAAACATTTATTGATTTATTTGAGCTTGGTGATCGGTAGTTTCCATCACCCGGGGTTTTTTGTGCCGGAGATCAACTCTTGATCAAGGGCTTTTTCCCCGTATAAATCCTTGTGTCATTTGTGCAATTTACGTTGAAGTGATCATTGTCATTGTTCTACATTTTAAGCATCATACCCTGTAACAGAGAGTTTGGTTGCATTATCCTCATCAGATTTTTTGACCAAAACAGTTTGGCGCCCACCGTGGGGCAATTGGTGCTTCACTCTTAGAAAAATTCGTATTTCTGTGCTCATTTCAGTTCACTACAACCAAGCAAATGGCTTCCTCAGCGAAGAATGCTTCAAATTTGATGCCCTCATTCACTTCTTCACAAGGCGTTCCCCCTTTGCCTCCACCACCTTCTAGATCCCAGAAGAATGCTGAGAATGCTGCAAAGAAACCAACTCCCATTTTCTCAAAACCTCCAACTTCTTCTGCTTCTTACACTCCCACTACTAGTGACATGTTTACTTTGATTTTGCAGATGAAGGATCATATACAGCAACAGGATAAGACCAATGAAAGGATTCTCAAAGAAATCGGAGATCTCAAGAAACAAAAGAAAACGGCAGAGGATCATTCCCCACTGGTGCCAAAATCTTTGAATTTTGATACTCCGGTGATTACTTCTCAGCCATCAGTGGTTCCAGATGTTCAATATGTGGGTGGACCAAAAGGAGTGCACTACGGAACAACAACAGTGACTCAGGCATCGGGTTCCTATTTCCAGCCAGCAGGATCCTATCCTCAGTATATAGGATCCTTCATGAATGCAGGAGGTTACTCAGGAGAGCAGCAGATTCAAGGATCTTCCTTCGTTCCAGGATCATTCCAGGTTCAAGGATCCTCCTTTGTTCCAGGATCATCCTCCTTTGTTCCAGGATCATCCCAGGTTCAAGGATCCTCCCTTGTTCTAGGATCATCCCAGGTTCAAGGATCCTCCCTTGTTCCAGGATCATCCCAGGTTCAAGGATCCTCCCTTGTTCCAGGATCATCCCAGGTTCAAGGATCCTCCCTTGTTCCAGGATCATCCCAGGTTCAAGGATCCTCCTTTGTTCCGGGATCGTCCCAGTTTCAAGGATCCTTCCAGATGCCAGGATCCTTGAGGAGCTTGCAAACAGGAAGTTCAGATGTCCATCAGGGAGATTTTATTCCAATGCAGACCAATGCTTCTACTGGTCCCTCGATCATTCCAGAGCCCCAACAATATGGATTAACATCCAATCTTCCTAATCTGAATCCAATGGGAGGTAACACTTTTAATAATTCTTATACTACTAACCATGGTCTTATGCAGGATCCAGGTATCAATCATGCCATGGCCAGAGAATTGCAAAAGCTAAAGGATATGATATCAAGTGTTCCAGGAGTGGTCAAACCTATCCCAGAGATTGCAGATGGGAGCCACAAGATATCTCGTTTTGCACCACCAATCTGTGATGCTGAGATACCCAAGAGGTTCCATGTGCCAACAATGAAGCTGTATGATGGTTCGACGGATCCTGAAGAGCACATAGCACAATACAGGGAGAGGATGGAGATCAATCCAATCCCAGAAAGGTTAAAGGAAGCATGCCTGTGCAAGGGATTCGGATCCACTCTTACTGGATCAGCTCTCAAATGGCTGCTAAGTCTTCCCCCTACTCTATTACCTCATTTGCTAATCTAGTTAACCTGTTTAATAATCAGTTTTCTTGTAGTAGAAAATTTGAACGATTAACTAGTGATCTATATAGGATAACCCAGGGTCATAATGAATCATTAAGGGATTACATTACCAAATTCAGTAAAGAATCCTTAGACATTCCCAACTTAGATATAGCCACGGCTGTTGAGGCCTTTAAAATGGGATTGCTTAGGGATTCGTCGTTTTATGATGATCTTGTTATGACACCATGCAGGAACTTAGATGAGGTAAGAACCCGGGCACTTAGGTTCATCCGGCTAGAGGATGACAAGAGGATCCAGGAGAGGTTAGCAGGATCCTCAAAGCAAGATAAGCAAGGATCCTCATTCAGGAACAACAAGTTCAGATCCTACAACAGATCTGATAACCAGAACGTGCATTCTGTTGATCAAGAAGAGGATGACGAGGATTATCCTCCAATTTCTGAATATTGTTTTTCTGTTGATAACAATGAACTAATCCTTGCGATGCAGAATCTAGGTGATAAAGCTAGATGGCCCAGAAAGAATGATAGGCCAGCTGCAACTAAGGATAAATCAAAGTGGTGTGCATACCATGAAGATTTTGGGCATCTCACAGAAGAATGCATTGCACTAAGAAAGGAAATTGGATACTTGTTGAGCAAGGGGCATCTAAAAGAATTGTTGGGAAGAAAAAAGTCAAGAACTCAGGATCCTGAAAGGATCCCTGAGAAGGCTCCAACCCCTCCAGCAGATGCACAAGTAATAAACTTTATTTCTGGAGGATCAGACATTTGTGGCACATCCTTCTTAGCAGCTAAAAGGCATGCAAAGGAAACTAAAATGGATAATGGAGAAAGACCCGTTCGAACATCAAGTGTCTCCGAAGGAAAAGTCATAACCTTTGATGAGGATGATCGTGTTGATATCCAGGATCCTCATCACGATGGTTTAGTTATTACTCTTTTCATTTCTAACCATTTTGTCCGCAGGATCCTTATAGACGGAGGAAGCTCAGTGAACATTATCCAGCTTGATATTCTAAAGAAGATGGGTATTCCTGAATCAGACATCATACCAAGATCCTCCGTGCTCGTGGGATTTAGTGGCGAAACTAAGAATACCCTGGGGGACATTAAACTCCCAATATACATTGAAGGCCTACACTCTTATCAAAAATTTTGTGTTATTGACTGTTTATCTTGTTGTAATGTTATCCTTGGCAGGCCCTGGATACACGATATGAAGGCAGTCCCATCTACCTACCATTAATGTGTGAAGCTCCCTAGTCCTTGGGGAATAGTGAAGATTGATAGTGATCAGCAGGAGGCTAAGAATTGCTATACTTCATCGATGAAACCAGCTTCAAAGTCAAGGGAGCAATAGCAATCAAAGTATCCTCCAAGGGATGTCTTGGAGGCAAGAGAGCAGGATGTGGTAGAAATCCTCATGGATCCTGATGATCCTGAATCCAAAATCTATATCGGATCAGGGATCCTTGGCGAAATGAAAGAAGACCTCGTATCCTTCCTCAAAAGGAGAAAGACTACCTTTGCATGGAAACACGAAGACATGACTGGTATATCTAAAGATGTAATCACTCACAAACTCGGCATTGACAGGTCCTTCAAACCAATCCATCAAAGGAGAAGAAAGTTTGCACCGGAAAGGAATGCCATTATCTAGGAAGAGGTAGAGAAATTGCTCCGGGCAGGTATGATTAGAGAGGTCAAGTATCCAAGATGGTTGGCCAATGTGGTTGTTGTTCAAAAGAAAAACGGAAAGTGGAGGGTATGTGTCAATTTTACCGATTTAAATAAGGCATGTCCCAAGGATCCTTTCCCATTACCCCACATTGACTCCATGGTGGATGCAACTGCGGGTCATGAACTGTTAACTTTTATGGATGCTTCATCTGGATTTCAACAAATCCAAATGGAACCATCCGACCAAGAGGATACAGCCTTCATGACTCCAACTGGTATATACTACTATATTGCTATGCCGTTCGGACTAAGAAATGCAGGTGCAACATATCAAAGGCTGGTGAATATGATGTTCAAGGATCAGATTGGACAAACTATGGAGGTTTACATAGATGATATGGTAGTAAAATCCATAAGAGCTGAGGATCACCTAAGGGACTTGGAGGAAGCATTCGATATCCTTGACAAATATAACATGAAACTTAATCCCTCAAAATGTCACTTTGGTGTTAAAGCAGGTAAATTCTTAGGATATATGGTGACAAAGAGAGGCATTGAAGCTAGCCCAGAACAAATCAAAGCAATAGTGAACATCAAATCTCCGGCCAATGCTAAGGATGTTCAAAGGCTAACAGGCAGGATAGCAGCTTTGAACAGATTTATATCCAAATCCTCAGAGAAGTGCAAAGAATTCTATGATATCCTAAGGAAGAACAAGAAATTTGAGTGGACTGAGAAGCACGAAAATGCTTTAAGAGCCCTTAAAGATTACTTATCCTCAGCCCCGGCCTTGATGAAACCAGAAAAAGGCGATGTGTTATCCTTGTATCTTGCAGTATCCTCAAAAGCAGTAAGTGCGGTCCTTGTTAAGGATCATGAAGGTACACAACATCCTGTCTATTATGTAAGTAAAAGTTTACTTGATGCCGAATCCAGGTATTCACACCTTGAAAAGCTTATTCTTGCATTAATTATGGCATCTACTAAGTTGAGACATTATTTTGAAACTCATGTTATTGTTGTTAAAACTAATTTTCCAATTAAGAATGTCCTCAGGAAACCAGAGATGTCAGGAAGGATGGCTAAGTGGGCAGTGAAGCTAAGTGCATATGATATAAGATATGAGCCTAGGACAGCCATCAAATCCCAAGCATTAGCTGACTTTGTGGCTGATTTCAGTAGTGATTTACAAAAAGAAGCTGAGTTAGAAGTCCAGCAGCTAGAGGAGACCAAGGATCCTTGGATACTCTACACTGATGGATCCTTAAATGTCAAAGGCACAGGGCTTGGAATACTACTAAAATCACCACAGGGGGACATAATACCCCACTCTATAGCTTGTGAGTTCCAAACCACTAACAATGAGGCTGAATATAAAGCCTTAATTGCTGGTTTGCAAATTGCAAAGCATATGGGGATCAGGTATCTTGAGGTACATGTAGACTCATTGTTAATTACAAACCACTTTAATGGATCCTATGCTGTTAAAGGTGAAAAGCTAACCAAATATTTAGAGATAGTCAAAAAATTGGCACTCTCCTTTGTTTCCTTTAGTTTGACACAGGTACCAAGGGAAGAGAATACAGAAGCTGATGCATTGGCTAACTTAGGATCATCTTTGAAGATTCCTGAGGATATCAGGATCCCTATTATCCATATCCTGACCCCGGCTATCGAGGATCATGCGGCTATGGAGATAGGAAATGATTCTGCAATTATCCCTAGTGAGGATACTCAATCCCATTCAAGATCAGGATCATGGATCTCACCAATTATGAGATACTTACAACATGGAGAGATTCCTACAGGAGAAAACCCTAGGGCTTTCAAATCTAAGGTATCTCAATTCACAATTTTAAATAATATGTTGTATAGACAATCTCTTGCAGGACCATACTTGAGATGCATTGAGGATCCTGAAATCCAAGAGGTTTTAAAAGACTTCCATGAAGGAGATTGTGGAAACCACACTGGGGGCAGGGCATTATTCTCAAGGATCCTGAGGACAGGATACTACTGGCCAACCATGAAGAGAGATGTTGTGGAGTATGCTAAGAGATGTGATCCTTGTCAGAGACACAGCAATATCCTTCATCAACCAGCTGAATTATTGCATCCTATATCCTCCTCTTGGCCATTTATGAGATGGGGTATGGATATAGTTGGCAAGCTCCCTAAGGCACCTGGCGGAAAAGTATTCATGCTTGCTATGACTGATTACTTCTCCAAGTGGATAGAGGCTGAAGCTTTTGCCCAAGTCAGAGAAAAGGAAGTTATATCCTTCATTAAAAGAAATATTATAACTAGATTTGGAATTCCTTCTGAAATTATATGTGATAATGGTTCCCAATTTATTGGGGGCAGAACCACTAACTTTTGTGACAGCTGGGGGATTAAGATGATAACATCAACACCAGTCCACCCACAAGCTAATGGTCAAGCAGAATCATCCAACAAGATCATCATCAACAATTTGAAGAAGAAGCTTGGATCCAAGAAAGGGAAATGGGCAGAAGAACTACCTTATGTGCTTTGGGCCGATAGGACGACCCCTAAGAATGCTACTGGTCAAACGCCATTCTCTTTGGTATTTGGGGCAGAATCAGTGATCCCAACAGAAATGGTGGTTCCAACTGCTAGAACAAGTACTCGTGATCCTGAAGAAAATGATGAGAACTTGGCTCAAGACCTGGATACTATTGAAGAAATCAGGGATATGGCTAGGATAAGGATGGCCAGTTATCAACAAAGAATGGCTGGTGCTTACAACAAAAATGTCAGGATCAGGAAGTTTCAAGTTGGAGATATGGTATTAAGGAAAGCATTTCAGAATACCACCAATCCTGCTGATGGAAAATTGGCTCCAAAATGGGAAGGCCCTTATTTGATTGAAGCTGAAGCAGGAAAGGGGGCATATAGATTGCTAACCATGGAAGATGATCCTTACGTTAGGAGTATCCTTGAAGGATCCTTAAAGTATCGATGATCCTTACTTTGGTAATATCCTAATCTTGAACTATTTCACTTCTTTATTTTCTCATATAAGGATAAGGATCATGTATCCTTCATCCATCTCTCACGTGGTTTTAAGTTTTGAAAGTTCAGGAATCCTTAGCAAAGTATTGATTATCTGCACAAGCAATCCGTCCTTTGGGTTTAACCCCAGTTATTTGGGCTTGACCCCAGTTCCGCCTGTAGCGCATGATGATCCTGGTATAGTTCAAGGCAGTGGGACCAGTACTCGCTTTAGGGGCTGATAATTCCATTGTACTGGCTATGCCTAGGATCCTACGTATAATGGTAGACGTACCATACATCCGTTCCTAAGGTTTCTAACGTTTACACGTTAGCTAAGGTTTTGGCATTTTCATGTCACTAAGTTTGGATAGTCGCCAGTTAGGGCCATACTCCAGTTTACATACGATCCTTGGGCTTGTCCCCAGTTATCCTTGGGCTTGTCCCCAGTTATCCTTGGGCTTGTCCCCAGTTATCCCTGGGCTTGTCCCCAGTTATCCTTGGGCTTGTCCCCAGTTGCTAACTCTTATCTTATATTGGCTTAGTCCCAAGTTATGCTCTATTTTAGGTTCTTAAATATAGGCAACTAGGGATCCTTGATCCTTACTTCTCTCTAAGGTTTATCTTATAGTTATCCTTATTATGGTTAGGATCCTAACTTGGATCCTCAGGTATGATCCTTAATTGATTTTATCATTTTTATTGATTATTTGAATAACCCTTAGAATTTGACAACTAAACCTGTGATCCTTAAAATGTATGACTTTTTGGGATTCTTTAACTAGGGGATATTTGGTCATGGATCATGTCCTAAATATTTTCAATCTGACTTATTCAAAATTTGTTTATTCAACACGTATTGTTTATTCAATAAGTGTGCATCAAAACAAAGGAGAATTAAAGAAACAAAAGGATAACAACACAAGATAAGTGACAAAAGGTTAAGATTTTATTTATTAACAAAAGACTAACCCTTAAAAGGTTGTCAAAATTACCTACCCCGAGCATCTACCAGCAAAACGTGGCCCGTCCCTGGGGTAGGTAAAGGGTGTCCATGATAATAAGTTCAAAGATAGTGCAGGAATATAAAGGCGGCAGGATCACAATGGTTTCATCCCCCAAACAGAGGATCCCTCCACCAATTGCAATCCTGCCTATTGTCCAAAGGATCATACATGATCCTTAATCCTAAAAACTATTGTTCAAGTACAAACCATCAAATTGTTCGACATCACAACCACAAAAAAAAACTACTACCAAATTTAAAAATTGGGCTCCGGCTGCGTCTAAGAATGTCCATCATCGCCCAATCATGCAGCCTAAACCTTCGCTGCATTACCACCTCCAGCTCCACTTGTTTCACCACCTTCACCCTTGCCTCCAGCCTCAATCGTCAGGATCTCTTCAACCTCCTCAGCCTCTTCATCGTCCAGTTCAGCCAGCCTTGCCTTCCAGCCTTCAACATCCCAGGTGCTCTTGTCAAAAGCAGGATCCTGAGCTTCCAAGGCCATTTGCAGCTTGGTCTTGTACATTGTTATGGCGGCAGAGACTTTGGCGTCTTCGGTGATCTCACGCTTCTCATAGTCAACATTAACCAGCACCTTGGCCGTCTCCTGTTTGGCATCCCGGACTTCCTTCTGAAGATCAGCAATTGTGAGGTCCTTTAGCAATGCAACCTGCTGGAGGTCGGCAATCTTCCTATCCTGATCCTCAACGTGGCCAACATAATCCTCAATCTCAGAGAATTTCTGCAAAAGGGATAAAAGATAAGGTCAGGACTAAGTGATCCTCAAATCAGCAGGATATATCAGCAGGATATGTCAACAGGATATACGAGCAGAGACAGTGATCCTTACCTCATTGAAGTACTCGAGGAATTGGTGGCGGATCAGAGGCAGACCCTGCAGATCCTCAGCTTCAGAAGCCTTTCTCTTCTTGATTGCCTTTCCTTTGAGGGGTGCCTTGGGGACCGAAGCTGTCGGACTGGTAGGAGCTTTTCTCTTGGAGGATCTGACGGTAGTGAGATCAGTGACATTGAATTTTGAAGCAGACTTGGTGGATTTTCCAGCACCTACACAACCAAAACAAGATAAGTATCTTCACTTAACTTATATTTCACTATTTATTTAAATTTTAAACAAGGATACTTACTTGACATCGTGACAGAGCCTGAGGATACCTCCTGTGAATCTTGGGTTGTTGTCTTGAAAGATCTTGTTTCAGGATCAAGTTTCTTGAAAGCGAGGAGTCTCTCTTTAGCAGCAGGAGACAATCTCAGGTGTGAGCCGGTGATAGCTGCATAACAAGAAAGCAAAAATATAAGTGATCCTTACATCAAAAGAAAGTTTCTGGTGATCCTTCTCAGGATCCTCCACCCTACCATGGGTAGCCCATTTCTTGGGTAGATCCTTTCCATCCTCAATAGAATCTCTCTTGATGAAAAAGAAACGCCGCTTCCAATTAGCATCGTTCTTGGTGGCTTTGAAGATCGGGTGTTCCTCATCGGGCTTACGTTTAAATAAATAGCGATGAGAACCAAAGGTAGTAAGATCATACAGCTCTCCCAGCTCTGACATTCCTAGGTCTATCCCTTCCTGCTCGATGATCCTTTCAAGGGTGTACAAAACCCTCCAAATCATCGGCATGGCTTGGATATAAGAGATGCCGGTTAGGGAAAAGAAAGATTGGGTGAAGGCTGGAAAAGGATATGTATAGCCTATGGTGAACGGAGTGACGGGGAAAGCAACCCACTTGTCGGAGATATGATCACTCAGGGCATTGGGATCAAAAGGTCTAAACTCGGTGTTCGCCGGGAAGCAGTGGCGGATCCTATCAATCTGTGCATCATTGAAACAGCAGCGTTCTTTAATGGAATCTTCGATGATCCCCTGGCTTTTCGGAGGGCTGTTCTTCGGGTGATCCTTAGCTGGGGAATTCCGGAGCAACATCTTTGATGGAATGATGGAAAGAAATGAAAACAGAGCAAGAGAGGGAAGAAGATGAAGAGAGAATACCTGATTATCTTCGGAATGCAGTTATAAAGGGAGTCTCTCTGAAATTTTAAATGCATTTGATCCTATCTCTATCTCCTATTTATAATCATGATCGTGCAGGGTTGTCACTTCTGTGACGTCATGGTTGCAACGGATAGTTCAACAATAACGACTATATTTACGATAGTTAGTTGCGGATAAGATCAGAAAAAATATAATTCGCTTATTTAACATATTACTCCTTATATTTTGGGGGCAATTGTTAGGGGAGGATTTTCTAACAATTAGTGATCCTTACTTGTTATCCTAATTAATGATCCTTTCTTCTGTGACAGATAGTGATCCTCAGAAGAGCTTCACGATCAGGATCATGGATCACCTTAAGGATCCTCATACTGACGATTGTTTGTTTGTGTTTTGTATTACTTCGCAGGAGTAACAAGCTTGACTTGGTCTTGGCAACGTTACTATGGAATATTCCACGGGTATTTCGCACACGTTTGACTGGAAATGGACGTTGTGGAGAACGTGGGAGCTTGGCACGAAAGTCGGATAGTTAGTTATTGTAGCTAACTTCTATTTTTAAAGGGGTGACGAGCTAGAATTAGAACACTTAGCCATTTTCAGCTACACACACTCTCATATAATCGCACTCTTGAAGCTCTCGACGAACACTTATTAGTTATCACTCATTTTTACACATTTCACCATAGTGATCCTTGTATCTAGCTCGTTACTATCCGAAGTTGTAAACATTTATTGATTTATTTGAGCTTGGTGATCGGTAGTTTCCATCACCCGGGGTTTTTTGTGCCGGAGATCAACTCTTGATCAAGGGCTTTTTCCCCGTATAAATCCTTGTGTCATTTGTGCAATTTACGTTGAAGTGATCCTTGTCATTGTTCCACATTTTAAGCATCATACCCTGTAACAGAGAGTTTGGTTGCATTATCCTCATCAGATTTTTTGACCAAAACAGTCTTCATTATGCGTAAGCTTATTTTGCAGGAGTATGTGCATGGACTTGGTCTTGCCGATATTCGTGGAGCATATTCCCTCAATATTCCGCACGTGCTTGTCCCTTGTGAACGTTATGGAGATCGTGGGAAGCTAGCATGATTATCGGATAGTTAGTTAGTATAGTTATTTCTAATTTTAAATAGGGGATAACAAGCTTGAGTTAGAACACTTGGCTAATTTTAGCAAAACACACACTCTCGAACAGCTCTCGACAGTTTACTTGGCGATTCCATACATTTTAACACTTTTGCACACTAGTGATCCTAGTAACATGATTGTTATCATCCCGACTTGTAACCTTTTTTCTGTTTAATCTTAGTTGGTGATCGGTAGTTTCCATCACCCGAGGTTTTTTATGCCAGATATCAACTCTTGATCAAGGGCTTTTTCCTAGTATAAATCCTTGTGTCACCTCTTTATTTGATTTGCAAGTTGTTCATAATTTTGTTCATAGATTCAAGCATCACACCTCACAATAAAAGATTTGGTTGCATTATCCTTGCTTGATTTTTGACCAAAACAGTTTGGCGCCCACCGTGGGGCAATTGGTGCTTCATTCCTAAGAAATTCTTGTTTTTGTGATCATTTCGGTTCATTACAACCAAGCAGATGGCTTCTTCAGCAAAGAGAACTTCAAGTTCAATGCTGGCAATGAGTTCATCACAGGGCGTTCCTCCTTTGCCCACCACCTTCTGGATCCCAGAAGAATGCTGAAAATGCTGCAAAGAGACAAAGCCCCATTTTTCCAAAACCACCATCTCCTTTAGTTTCTTCTAATCCTACTACTAGTGATCTTTTTACTTTGATTTTGCAGATGAGGGATCACATACAAGAGCAGGACAAAACCAACGAAAGGATCCTCCGGGAGATCGGTGACATCAAGAAACAGAAGAGATCAGGGGAGGATCACTCTCCTCTAATACCGAGGTCATTGGATTTCGACACTCCAGCTATAACTGCCCAGCAATCTGCAGCCCCGGATATCCAGTACCAAACTGAACCATTGGGAAGGCGTTATGGAACAACAACTCTGAGTCAGGCTTTTGGGTCTCACTTTCAGCCTCAAGGATCATGTTTTCAGCCTTCAGGATCCTCTTTCCAGCATCCGGGATCCTTCGTCAGCTCAGGAGGATATGTGGGAACACATACGGTCCAAGGATCCTCACAGGTTCAAGGATTCTCTCAGGTCCAAGGATCCTCTCAGGTCCAAGGATCCTCTCAGGTCCAAGGATCCTCTCAGGTCCAAGGATCTTCACAGGTTCAAGGATCCTTTCAGGTTCAAGGATCCCCCTTCCAGGTTCAAGGATCCAACATCTTTCAGGATCAAGGACTCTTAAGAAGTGTACAACCCCCAAACACAGATGTTCATCAAGGAGACTTCATTCCAATGCAGACCATCGCCTCTTCTGGTCCTTCAATCATACCAGAATCCCGTCAATATGTATTCACATCTGCAATTCCAAACTTGAATCCCCTGGGAGGTAACACTTTCAATAATTCTTATAACACTAACCATGGCTCTATGCAGGATACATGTGTTATGGGTCATTTTCTAAGCATATATATCCTGACTAATATTCTGCTTTTGATTGTTTACTTGTGATCAGGATACCGGATCAGGATATTGGTAACATCCTGGTGTGGTATCCTGGTATTAACTAAATAATCACGTGCATGTTAGAAGCTGTGGGTCACTAACGGTCGAATGGACCTCTTCTCCTTAAGACTCGGGCATATCAGTTACATGAGAGACGTTGAACCCGAAGGACCAGGTCTACAACGTTCAAGTAGGGAATATCCGCCGAATCCCGGTTTAATAGGATTGTTTGTTGAATTTCTTTTACTATAAATAGATGGGGCGGATCAGATTAAGGCACGCAATTTTTACACGCACACTTTGCTCTCTAGCTTCTAGCAAACACTACACACAAACACTTGTACTCGAATTACCTTGTAACACCTAGTTGATCTGCATCACATCCTGCACTGTATCCTGATATTCGAAGTAATAAAAGAACAAGGCAGCTGCGATTGTCAGCTCCCGAGGTTTTGTACCGGCGATCTAGATTGATCAAGGGCTTTCCTCGTACATCCCGTGTCACCCTTTACATTTTTGCTCACTGTTTGATCATAGATACAGCTCTATATTCTGAGCCATATCCTGAAGCTGTTTTTGAAAATAATTTGATTAACATATTTTCGACACTCATTTCTAGCACACTACCTCACTTAACTACTTTGATCACTTAATTGCTTCGGTAATTTTTGACCAAAACAATTTGGTGCCCACCGTGGGGCAAGTGGTGCTATTTTTACAAAAAACTTTAGTAAAATCATTACTCGGTTTTCTATTGTCAAAACTTTTTGCTACATTGTTTTCAATGGCCTCGAGATCAAACATGAGCTCTTCCACCATATCTGCTACAACCTCTGCAACAATTGGTTCGATGCTTCCACCTCCTCCTCCAAGAATGCAAGCCTCTTCACAAGGAACTGAAAGTCATGTGGCTCGGGATGTTATTCCCGCTCCCAGTGCCCAGGGATCTGGTCCTGTTTTGGCTTCTAATGACGAAATTCTGAATTTGTTTGGTAGTGTACAGGAACAGATGAGGCAGAAGCAGGAAACTAATCGGATGCTGATGAGAGAGATACAACTCTTGAAATTCGATTCTACCTTGCCCCACGGTGGGCACCAAATTGTTTTGTACACTACCAAACAAATTTCCTGTACACTACCATATTTCCTGTACACTACCATTTTAAGGCTGATCCTGTCAAGGTAGAACCAAAACCCTTGCAGAGACATGCTTCCTTGAGATCTGGAGGGATAGGGTTGAGTTTCGCTCTAAACCATATGGCAGAAATGACAACAAGAAAGTGAATGCTGTTGAAGACGAGGATCCTGAAGAATATCCTGAATTATCTGAATATTGCTTTTCTGTTAACATACCTGAGTTAATGTATGCTATGTAGGGTTTAGGAGACAAGGCTAGGTGGCCTCGAAAGAATCAACGAAAAGCTAATTGGAAGGATAAATCCAAATGGTGTGCCTTTCATGAAGATTTCGGACATGTAACTGAGGATTGCATTGCTCTAAGGAAAGAAATAAGCTACCTACTGAGCAAAGGGTATCTGAAGGATCTGTTGGGAAGAAAGAAGAATAAAGGGTAGGATCCTGAGAAGGATCCTGAACGAGCAGCATCACCCCCAGCAGATACCAAAATAATTAACTTTATTTCAGGAGGATCCGACATTTGTGGGACTTCGTATTCTGCGGCCAAGAGACATGCAAAGGAGGCTAAGACTGAAAGGGGAGATAAACCAGCCAGGATGACTACCCTCACAACTGATAAAGTGATCACTTTCGATAGTGATGACAGGGATACTGTCCAGGATCCTCACCATGATACTCTAGTAATAACGTTATATGTTGCTAACCATTTTGTACGCAGGATATTGGTGGATAATGGCAGTTCCGTCAACATAATCCAACTAGAAACTTTGAAAAGAATGAATGTATCTCCAATGGATATTACTTCAAAAGCCACCGTGCTTGTTGGGTTCAGTGGAGAGGCCAGGAACACAGTGGGAGAGATAAAGGTACCAGTATATGTTGAAGGGGTCAACTCAATACAACGTTTCTGTGTGATGGACTCCCTATCCTGCTACAACATCATACTAGGCAGGCCATGGATCCATGACATGAAGGCTGTGCCATCGACTTATCATCAGTGCATCAAGATCCCTACCCCTTGGGGGGTTGTCAAGGTTGATAGTGATCAGCAGGAGGCGAAGGAATGTTACTCATCCTCAATGAAATCCTCAGTCAAGCCTAATGCAACATAGCAATTAAAGATGCGGGCCCAGGATATCGTGGAGGCTTCGGAGCAGGATGTAAAGAAAATAATCCTGGATCAGGATAATCTGGATATCTCGGTGCTCGTTGGAACCAATATCCCACAGGATATTGAAAATCAATTGACTAATTTTTTAAAATGCAGGATGTCAACATTCGCATGGAAGCACGAGGATATGACAGGTATTTCCAAGGATATTATAACACATAAGCTCGGTATTGACAGGTCATTCAAGCCAGCCCAACAAAAGAGAAGGAAATTTGCTCTGGAGCGAAATGTGATCATCCAAGAGGAAGTTGAAAGACTACTAAGGAGCAAGATGATTAGAGAAGTGAAGTTTCCTAAATGGCTTGCGAATGTAGTCGTGGTACAAAAGAAAAATGGGAAATGGAGAGTTTGTGTAGATTACACAGACTTAAACAAAGCCTGTCCCAAAGACCCATTTCCTCTACCTCATATTGATTCAATGGTAGATGCTACCGCCGGCCACGAGATGTTAACCTTCATGGATGCCTCTTCAGGATTTCAGCAAATCCAAATGGAACCCTCTGATCAGGAGGATACTGCTTTCATGACACCCACAGGTATTTATTGTTATACTGCTATGCCCTTTGGTTTGAAAAATGCAGGTGCAACATACCAGAGGTTGGTAAACATGATGTTTAAAGACAAGCTGGGGGACACCATGGAGGTATATATTGACGATATGGTGGTGAAATCTAAAAAGGCTGAGGATCACCTCCAGTATATTAAGGGAGCGTTTGATATCCTGGATCAATATAACATGAAACTGAATCCTGCTAAGTGCCATTTCGGAGTGGGGGCAAGAAAGTTTCTAGGATATATGGTGACCAAAAGGGGGATAGAGGCAAGCCCGGAGCAGATTAAAGTTATCCTGGATATAAGATCACCTTCAAATATGAAGGATGTTCAACGATTAACAGGCCGAGTAGCAGCATTGAACAGATTTATTTCAAGATCCTCGGAGAACTGCAAGGAATTTTATGGTATCCTCAAGAAGAATAAGAAGTTCGAATGGGGAGCAAAGCATGAAGCAGCCTTGCAGGATTTGAAGCAGTATCTTTCAACCGCACCCTTATTGATGAAGCATGAGGATGGCGAACCATTATCCCTGTATCTTGTAGTATCAGGGAATGCAGTAAGTGCTGTCCTTGTAAAGGATCATGAAGGTCAGCAGTATCCTGTCTATTATGTTAGTAAAAGTTTATTAGATGCTGAAACTAGATATTCTCACCTAGAAAAATTGATATTAGCCTTAGTTATGGCATCAACAAAACTCAGACATTATTTTGAGACACATAGGATTCATGTTAAAACCAATTATCCCGTTAAAAATGTGCTTAGGAAACCTGAGATGTCTGGTAGGATGGCTAAATGGTCAGTGAAATTAAGTGCTTTTGATCTAGTATATGAGCCTAGAAATGCCATAAAGTCTCAGGCTTTAGCTGACTTTGTGGCTGATTTCAGTAGTGACATTCAAAATGAAGTAGACTTAGAAGTATAGCAGCTAGGAGAAAACTTAGAATCTTGGACATTATATACTGATGGTGCATCTAATGTAAGAGGTGTAGGTCTAGGTATACTACTAAAATCGCCACAGGGGGACATATTACCCCAGGCTATTAGGTGTGAATTTCCTGCTACTAATAATGAGGCAGAATATGAAGCTTTAATTGCAGGATTAGAGTTGGCTAAAAATACGAGTATCAAGAATTTGCAAGTATATGTTGATTCTTTGTTAATCACTAATCATTTTAATGGAACCTATGTAGTTAAGGGTGAGAAGTTAATCGAGTATCTCGAAATTCTCAAAAAATTAGCAGGATATTTCGATATTTTTACACTTGAACAGGTACCGAGAGAGGATAATGCTGAAGCTGATGCCTTGGCAAATCTGGGATCATCGGTCAGGATACCGGAAGGAACCCGAATACCAATATTACATATCCTATATCCTACGACGAATCCTCAGGATAAGGAAGTAATAAGTATTCAGGATCCTGATGATGAGTATCCCGAGCGGGATCCTAAGTCCTGGACGGCTCCAATCATGAGATATCTCGAGGAAGGACATATCCCAAAGGATGAGAACCCTAAGGCATTTAGAATGAAGGTATCACGATTCACTATTATAAATAATGTTTTGTATAAGAAATCTCTTGCAGGACCATATCTGAGGTGCTTGGAGGATCCCGAAACCAAATAAGTGCTTCAGGATATACACGAAGGGGATTGTGGTAACCATACTGGGGGCAGGTCGTTGTTCTCAAAAGTATTAAGAACATGATATTATTGGCCAACAATGAGGAAATATGCTGTAGAATATGCTCGAAGATGTGATGCATGTCAAAGACACAGTAACATATTACATCAGCCGGCCGAACCACTTTATCCTATAACTTCCCCTTGGCCATTCATGAAATGGGGGATGGATATAGTAGGGAAATTACCAAAAGCTCCAGGTGGAAAAGTCTTTATGCTGGAAATGACCGATTATTTCTCTAAATGGGTCGAAGCTGAAGCATTTGTTCAAGTTAGAGATCAAGAAGTGGTATCCTTCATAAAAAGGAACATTCTGACTAGGTTTGGAGTACCAGCTGAGATAATTTGTGACAATGGATCTCAATTTATAAGTAAAAGGACTACTGATTTTTGCAAGAGTTGGGGAATCAAAATGATCACGTCTACTCCGGTACATCCTCAAGCAAATGGACAAGCAGAATCCTCGAACAAGATAACTGTCAACAACTTGAAAAAGAGACTATGGGCTAAGAAAGGAAGATAGGCAGAAGAATTACCCTTTGTTTTGTGGGCTGATAGGACAACGGTAAAGAGTGCAACTGGCCAAACCCCGTTTTCCTTGGTGTTTGGAGCAGAGGCGGTGATCCCGACAGAAATGGTGATACCTACAGCGAGATCCAACCTCAGGGATCCTGAGCAGAATCCTGAAGTCTTATGCCAGGAACTGGATACTATTGATGAGACAAGAGACGCTGCAAGGCTAAGGATGGCAGCATATCAACAGAGGATATCTAAAGCATATAACAAGAATATAAGGACTAGAAGATTCCAAGTTGGAGATTGGGTATTGAGAAAGGCTTTTCAGAATACTACTAATCCTGCTGATGGAAAGTTGGCTCCAAAATGGGAAGGACCCTATGAGGTTGAATCAGAATCAGGAAAAGGAGCATACCGACTCAAGAATATGGAGGGGGATATGCTACCGAGATCCTGGAATGCTATACATCTAAAACTATATTTCAAGTGAGTATGGAATTTAAATTCTAACTCAGGATGGTATGGATTCTGTCTTTTTATTAAATTTTAATATTATTTACTGTTTTAAACCCATTACTGACTTAAGCATCGGAGGGGTGTTAGCCAGGCTAACACCCACCTTAGCTTACGGTTGTTTTGCAGTATATGCTTCGGGATATAGCACCAGGATATACACTCAGGATATTTCAGAAGATTAGAGGATTGGCCCCCTCTCTCGCGTCTAAGGGACCCTGATCCCTTCACAGGTTTAAAGGTATTCACCTTTCTTCCGAATTGGGTTTAAACACCCCGCCTGGAGCGCAAGTTATTCGGGAATAGTTCAAGGTGGCGGGACCAGTCCATGTAAAAGTGGCTGACAATTTCGTTACTATTGGCTATATCCTGAATCCTAAAGGTATATGAGGATTGATCACCCTCTCTCACGAAAGGGTATTTTCATACTCTCTAAGGTTTAAAGGTTTTCACCTTTCTAAGTCTTGGAGTTTATACACTCTCGCCTGTAGCGCAAGAAAATTTGGGATTTTCCCCAGGATATTAAGGATTTATCTCCAGTAGATTTTTGGGTTTTACCCCTATAACACAAGAATTGTCTAAACAGTTGGAACTAATGTTCAAAAATTTTCTAAAGTGTTTGAAGACTTCATGCACAGGGGACATTCCTTCTAAAGCAATTGTCTAAAGCTCAAAAGATCAGAATTGGGCTAAGTGTCTCGGACTGGGGACATCTTAGTACGAGAAGTCGCAAAAGGGGTTGGAGTTTAATATTAGGATTACACTCAATTCCTGGTATGATCTTTCCTTTGTAAACCTTGCTTGAATTGTTTAACTCTGATTAAGGCTCAAATATCCTGAAAAGGATATATCTTTAGGATATGTCTTCAAAATGTGTTTTTGGGATACTTTTCGGGATATTTGATTGAAATATTTAGGAAATGATACTTGGATTGAAAACTAAAACTCCGATCAAACAAGTGTTGTTAAAACAAGTTTTAGAAAATAGACTATCTTTTATTCTTTAAAAATTTTGTCTAAAATTGTTTGGAAAGGTCTTCATAATATATCACTGAGTATATTGATCAGGATATTTTCAAAAGATAGTTGCACAAATTTTGCAAAGCTAAAATCTACACTAAGAAATGCATGACAGAAATTAGAGGGCAATAGCAAACCAACTGAAAGATGAAATTGTCTGAAATAAGCAATACCAGTTGGTAACCGAAGGCTTCATCCTAAAACTTAGGACCCATCCACCTTCGGCTATCAAGTTGTTTTAATGCAGAAATAGAAACTGTTCATAGGACAAGAAGTAAAATTGTTCAAACATAAGCATAACTCTCGAATTTAAGGGAAATAAGTTTTAGGAGGCAGCGCCTTCTTCGTTCATGGCATTTTCAGCAGCATCCGTCTCGGGATCAACCTGAGCTTCCCTCTCAGCATCAGTTGGTTTTTCGACTGCCTCTGAAGATCTTTCAGCTGCAGGTTTAGCAGAAGTGCCGCCGAGACTCTTCAGCTTTGTTTCCCAGGCATTGATGTCCCAAGAAGGACATTCGAAGCCCAGTGCTTTGGCTTCGTGGGCCATCTTTAGCCTGGCCTGGAGAAGGGAAGTGATGACAGAACTTTTAAGGCTTTCCCGGTAGCTGATCATATCTTGTTCATGTTGAGCGTGGGCAGCATCAAGATCGTTTTGAGCCTGGAGAGCAGCTTTGCTGAGGGCGGCCTGATGTTCTTGGGTCATAGCCTTGAACTTGTCCTCGTAATGCCGAGATTTGGCGGCTGCAATTATACCCTGATCAGAGATGGTGACCTCGGCTTTCTTTAACTTGGATTCAAGCGTCTTGTTGAGCCCACATGATTCCTGATATAAGTGAACCAGACGTTCGAAACCCTGCAAAGTAAAAGGACAGGTATTGGTTTTATTAAATACTTTTAAGCGGTATAAGGTGCAGGATATGGCTCGAGGATATTAACCTGGTTGAGAAAAGAAGTCATGAATCCGCTTGCCTCAATGAACCTGTGATTCTCATAGGGGAATGTATCAGAGATAACAGGAGAATCAGGCTCTTTCCTTTTACGAGAACTTGAACTCCGGGGCTTAGTAGCTGGCGAAGGTTTGGGAATGATGATGGCCTTGGAGCTGCTGGGCTTGGATGAGGCCGTAGCCTTGGGACTAGGTTCCTTCTTGATCTGGACCTGATCAGAATAACTGTCCAGCTCATCAAGGTCAAAAACCTTAGGGATCTTGGCTGGTGCTGCATAAAGGGAAAAGTCCTCTATCCTTATTACTATTCATTATATTATTACATTGATTAGTCATTTCAAAACTAACTCTTACCAGACATTTCGGATGATGAATATTGGCTGGAACTCGGGATATGTGTGGTAAAACTCCTGTCACTTGCAGGCAACTGGTAAATTGCTTTGATCCTTTTCTCGGATTCTGCGGTGGGGGGAGCTACTTCCTTAAAATTCACTGCGAAAAATATCAAATAAAAAGATGTTAGCACAAGATAAAAGTTTAGAAGTACATGGGGACATTCATGATCCTACCGGTGGTTAACCACTCCACCGGAAGACTAGCACCCTCACGAATGGAGTCTCGTTTGATGAAGAAGAACTTGCGTTTCCATCCATCTTCGTTTTTGGTGGCTTTAAGAATAAGGGGTTTGCTGGAAGTTGAAAAAAGCAGAAACCGACTGGAACCGTGGGATCGGAGGCGGTAAGCGATTGGCATATCTTCGATGCAAAGGTCGGGACAGTGAAGGTTTTTAATTTGGTTGAGTACGATTAATACCCTCCAGACCATGGGCATGGTTTGGGCAAAGGAAATACCGGTAGTCTGGAAGAATTGCATCATAAATTCGGGAAAGGGGTACCGGAGACCTAGTGAGAAAGGGTATGCCGGGAAGCAGACCCAATCAGCAGAAGAAACGTCCGATCGAATTGATCGATCAAACGGTCTGAAGACCGTGCCATCGGGGAAAGCACCGGAAGCTCTCAATGCTGCAATGTCCGCGTTATCAAAAGCACAGATCTCCTTCTCGGGATTTTTAAGAAGATTTTGCTGGATAAAGGTCTCAGATGATTCGCCGGTTTGAGAAAAAGTTCTAGTAGCCATTGCAAGTAAAGGAAAAGAGATTGACAGGAAATGAATAAGAAATAAGGAATTACCTGGAGACTCCGTTGATGATATCTGCTTTTCAAACAAGAAGAGAGAAGATATAGGAGCGTTGTAGATGTCCATCGAGTTAAAAGCGCGTTGGAAGTTGTATGGTGTAATCTTGACCATCATCTCGATTTAATTGCCTTGATTCGCGAGATTGGGTTTTTGAAATATATCCGTTGGATTGGTATACCAACAGATATATTTGGGGACAATTGGTATAGGTCATTTTCTGAGCATATATATCCTGACTAATATTCTGCTTTTGATTGTTTACTTGTGATCAGGATACCGGATCAGGACATTGGTAACATCCTGGTGTGGTATCCTGGTATTAACTAAATAATCAAGTGCAGGTTAGAAGCTGTGGGTCACTAACGGTCGAATGGACCTCTTCTCCTTAAGACTCGGGCATATCAGTTACATGAGAGACGTTGAACCCGAAGGACCAGGTCTACAACGTTCAAGTAGGGAATATCCGCCGAATCCCGGTTTAATAGGATAGTTTGTTGAATTTCTTTTACTATAAATAGATGGGGCAGATCAGATTAAGGCACGCAATTTTTACACGCACACTTTGCTCTCTAGCTTCTAGCAAACACTACACACAAACACTTGTACTCGAATTACCTTGTAACACCTAGTTGATCCGCATCACATCCTGCACTGTATCCTGATATTCGAAGTAATAGAAGAACAAGGCAGCTGCGATTGTCAGCTCCCGAGGTTTTGTGCCGGCGATCTAGATTGATCAAGGGCTTTCCTCGTACATCTCGTGTCACCCTTTACATTTTTGCTCACTGTTTGATCATAGATACAGCTCTATATTCTGAGCCGTATCCTGAAACTGTTTTTGCAAATAATTTGATTAATATCTTTTCGACACTCATTTCTAGCACACTACCTCACTTAACTAATTTGATCACTTAATTGCTTCGGTAATTTTTGACAAAAACAATAGGTATCAATCAAGCTATGGGTAGGGAATTACAGAAGCTGAAGGATATGATATCCAGCGTTCCAGGAGTGGTCAAGCCCATCCCTGAAATTGCAGATGGGAGCCATAGGATATCTCGTTTTGCACCACCCATTTGTGATGCTGAGATACCCAAAAGGTTCCAGATACCAACTATGAAGCTGTATGATGGTTCAACAGATCCAGAAGAACATGTAGCTCAATATAGAGAAAGGATGGAAATCAACCCCATCCTAGATAGGCTAAAAGAAGCATGCCTATGCAAGGGTTTCAGATCCACACTCACAGGATCTGCTCTTAAATGGCTGCTAAGTCTTCCCCCTTACTCTATTACTTCATTTGCTAATCTAGTTAACCTGTTTAATAGTCAGTTCTCATGTAGCAGAAAATTTGAACGTTTAACTAGTGATCTATATAGGGTAACACAAGGTTAAAATGAATCACTCAGGGATTACATCACTAAGTTTAGTAAAGAATCCTTAGACATTCCTAACCTGGATATAGCCATGGCTGTGGAAGCCTTTAAAATGGGTTTGCTTTGGGATTCATTATTCTATGATGATCTTGTTATGACCCCATGCAGGAATCTTGATGAAGTAAGAACCCGGGCCCTTAGATTCATCCGATTAGAGGATGATAAAAGGATCCAGGAGAGATTGGATGGATCCTCGAAATAGGAAAAGCAAGGATCCTACTTCAAGAATAACAAGTTCAAGTCCTACAACAAGTCTGATAACCAGAATGTGCATGCAGTAGAACAAGAAGAGGATGATAAGGATTATCCTCCAATTTCTGAATACTGTTTTTCTGTTGATAACAATGAACTAATTCTTGCAATGCGGAATCTAGGTGAGAAAGCAAGATGGCCAAGGAAAAGTGATAAACCAACTGCTACAAAGGACAAGTCCAAGTGGTGTGCATATCATGAGGATTTTGGGCATCTCACTGAAGAGTGTATTGCACTTAGAAAAGAAATTGGTTACTTGTTAAGTAAGGGGCACTTGAAAGAGCTTTTGGGAAGAAAAAAGTCAAAGATCCAGGATCCTGAAAAGGTTCTAGAAAGAGCTCCTGCCCCTCCAGCAGATGCACAAGTTATAAACTTCATTTCGGGTGGATCAGACATTTGTGGTACTTCCTTTTCAGCAGCCAAGAGACATGCTAAGGAAACCAAGATGGATAACGGGGATAGACCCATTCGAACCTCTACTGTTACGAAGGAGAAAGTTATAACCTTTGATGCGGATGATCGTGTTGATGTTCAGGATCCTCATCATGATGGTCTTGTTATTACTCTGTTTATTTCTAGCCACTTTGTTCGCAGGATCCTGATAGATGGAGGAAGCTCAGTAAACATCATTCAGCTTGATGTCCTCAAGAAAATGAACATTCCTGAATCAGACATTGTCCCAAGATCCTCAGTTCTTGTGGGATTCAACGGAGAAACCAAGAATACATTGGGGGACATCAAACTCCCCATCTATATTGAAGGACTTCATTCTTATAAAAAATTCTGTGTTATAGATTGCTTATCCTGTTGTAATGTTATCCTTAGTAGCCCATGGATACATGACATGAAGGCAGTCCCATCTACCTATCATCAGTGCGTAAAGCTTCCTAGTCCATGGGGGGCGGTGAAAATTGAGAGTGATCAACAAGAAGCTAAGAATTGCTACACGTCATCAATGAAGCTAGCCTCAAGACCAAGGGAGCAATAGCAATTAAAGCATCCTCCAAGAGATGTCTTGGAGGCAAGAGAACAGGACGTGAAATAAATCCTTATGGATCCTCATGATCCTGAATACATAGTCTTCATAGGATCAGGGATCCTCAGCAACATTGAACAGGATCTAGTATCCTTCCTTAAAAGGAGAAAAACTACCTTTCCCTGGAAGCATGAGGACATGACAGGTATATCTGAAGATATAATTACTCATAAACTTGGCATTGACAGGTCATTCAAGCCAATTCATCAAAAAAGGAGGAAGTTTGCACCTGAAAGGAATGCTATTATCCAGGAAGAAGTAGATAAACTACTCCGGGCAGGTATGATAAGAGAGGTTAAGTATCCAAGGTGGTTAGCCAATGTGGTTGTTGTTCAAAAGAAAAATGGAAAGTGGAGGGTGTGTGTCGATTTCACTGATTTAAACAAGGCATGTCCCAAAGATCCTTTCCCATTACCCCACATTGACTCCATGGTGGATGCTACCGCGGGTCATGAGTTGTTGACTTTTATGGATGCTTCATCTGGATTTCAACAGATTCAGATGGAACCATCTGATCAAGAGGATACATCCTTTATGACCCCAACTGGTATATATTGTTATATTGCTATGCCATTTGGACTAAGGAATGCAGGTGATACTTATCAAAGGCTAGTCAATATGATGTTCAAGGAACAAATTGGACACACTATGAAAGTCTATATAGATGACATGGTGGTTAAGTCCAAGAAAGCTGAGGATCACCTTAGAGACTTGGAGGAAGCATTCAATATCCTTGATAAATTTAATATGAAACTAAATCCTTCCAAGTGTCACTTTGGTGTTAAAGCAGGTAAATTCCTAGGCTATATGCTGACAAAAAGAGGCATTGAAGCAAGTCTAAAGCAAATTAAGGCTATTGTGAATATCAAATCGCCTACCAATGCCAAGGATGTGCAAAGATTGACAGGCAGTGTTTTGGTCAAAAATCACACAAGGATAATGCAACCAAATCTGATTTTGTGAGGAATGATGCTTGGTTAATTGTATGAACAACAAGTATATGAAATCAACGATGAACACCGAGATTTATACGAGGAAAAAGCCCTTGATCTTTAGAAGATCTCCGGCATAAAAAACCTCGGGTGATGGAAACTACCGATCACCAACTATATTGCAAAAACAGCAGTGATCCTTGTACAACTTCGGAAGAAAACAAGCTCAATACAATGAATTTCTAGTGTAAGTGTGTGTTTTTGCTAAGTGTTTGCAGAGAATTCGAGTGTTATGTGTTTTTGGTGTGGTGTGTACGACTTATGTCTTCATTGAGCTGTTTTCCCCTTAAAAAGATAAGAAATAAACAACTAACTAACTTCCCGAAAAAGGTGGAAGTCACCCATGACCACCACTAACGGTTATCTCCTCAATATGCACGTGCCTAAAAGCATATTCCACGAGATTCTAGCAGAGAAGTGGTCCACTACGTCCATTACCTGCATTTACACATTAAAAACGTGCAAAACGTAAGTTCTGTTAAGGATCCTGATCCTCAGACTCGTGATCCTCAGACTGTCTGCATCATCCATTAAGCATCCGTGATCCATGCCTAGTCTCAGGATAGATGATCCTTAGCATAAAATTCATGCCCTAACAGGCAGGATCGCAGCCTTGAACAGGTTCATATCCAAATCCTCAGAAAAATGCAAGGAATTCTATGACATTTTGAGGAAGAACAAGAAATTTGAGTGGACTGAAAAGCATGAAAATGCTCTCAAAGCCCTTAAGGATTACCTATCCTCAGCTCCTGCCTTAATGAAACCAGAAAAATGGGATATATTATCCTTATATCTGGCGGTATCCTCTAAAGCAGTAAGTGAAGTCCTTGTTAAGGATCACCAAGGTACACAACATCCTGTCTATTATGTTAGTAAGAGTTTGCTTGATGCTGAATCCAGGTATTCACATTTAGAGAAACTTATCCTTGCTTTAATTATGGCGTCTACTAAATTAAGACATTATTTTGAAACTCATGCCATTATTGTCAAGACTAATTTTCCAATTAAGAATGTTCTCAGGAAACCTGAAATGTCATGAAGGATGGCAAAATGGGCAGTGAAGCTTAGTGCTTATGATATAAGATATGAACCAAGGACTGCCATCAAATCCCAAGCCTTAGCCGACTTTGTGGCTGATTTTAGTAGTGACTTGCAAAAGGAAGCTGAGTTAGAAGTCCAACAGCTGGAAGAAACTAAGGATCCTTGGATACTTTTCACTGATGGAGCCTCTAATGTCAAAGGAATAGGACTTGGAATACTACTAAAATCGCCACAGGGGGACATAATACCCCACTCTATAGCTTGTGAGTTTCAAACTACTAATAATGAGGCTGAATATAAAGCCTTGATAGCTGGTTTGCAAATTGCCAAGCATATGAGGATCAGGTATCTTGAGGTACATGTAGATTCATTATTAATTACTAATCACTTTAATGGATCCTATGCTGTTAAAGGTGAAAAGCTAATCAAATATTTAGAGATAGTCAAAGAATTGACACTCTCTTTTGTTTCCTTTAGTTTGACACAGGTACCAAGGGAAGAGAATGCAGAAGCTGATGCATTGGCCAATCTAGGATCATCCTTGAAGATTCCAGACGATATCAGGATCCCTATTATCCACATCCTAACCCCCGCTATTGAGGATCATGTCGCCATGGAGATAGGAGAGGACTCTGCAATCATCCCTAGTGATGATACACAATCTCATTCAGGATCATGGATCCTTCCAATCATGAGATATATCCAGCATGGAGAGATTCCTACAGGATAAAACCCCGGGGCTTTCAAAATTAAGGTATCTCAGTTTACAATAGTGAATAATATGTTATATAAATGATCTCTTGCAGGACCATATCTAAGATGCATTGAGGATCCTAAAATCTAAGAAGTCCTAAAGGATTTTCATGAAGGAGATTGTGGAAACCACACTGGGGGCAGGGCATTATTCTCAAGGATCCTGAGGACAAGATACTATTGGCCTACTATAAAGAAGGATGCTGTGGATTATGCCAGAAAGTGTGATCCTTGTCAGAGACATAGTAATATCCTTCACCAACCAGCAGAGCTCTTACATCCTATATCCTCTTCTTGGCCATTTATGAGATGGGGAATGGATATAGTTGGAAAACTTCCTAAGGCACCTGGTGGAAAAGTATTCATGCTTGCTATGACTGATTACTTCTCCAAGTGGATAGAGGCTGAAGCCTTTGCTCAAGTCAGAGAAAAGGAACTGATATCCTTTATAAAAATAAACATTATTACTAGATTTGGTATTCCTTCTGAAATTGTTTGTGATAATGGATCCCAATTTATTGGGAGTAGAACTACTAACTTTTGTGACAGCTGGGGGATTAAGATGATAATATCAACACCAGTCCACCCACAAGCTAATGGTCAAGCAGAATCATCCAACAAGATCATCATCAACAACTTGAAGAAAAAGCTTGGGTCCAAGAAAGGAAAATGGGCAGAAGAACTACCTTATGTACTATGGGCTGATAGGACAACTCCCAAGAATGCTACTGGCCAAACTCCATTTTCTTTGGTATTTGGGGCAGAATCAGTGATCCCTACAGAGATGGTGGTTCCTGCTGCAAGAACAAGCATCTGTGATCCTGAAGGAAATGCTGAAAACTTGGTTCAAGACTTGGATACTATAGAAGAACTCAGGGATTTGGCAAGGATAAAGATGGCTAGTTATCAACAAAGGATGGCTGGAGCCTACAACAAAAATGTCAGGATCAGGAAGTTCCAAGTTGGTGATATGGTATTAAGGAAAGCATTTCAGAATACCACAAATCCTGCTGATGGAAAATTGGCACCAAAGTGGGAAGGCCCCTACCTGATCGAAGCTGAGGCAGGAAAGGGGGCATATCGATTGCTAACAATGGAAGGTGATTTGCTACCAAGAGCTTGGAATGCTGTCCACCTGAAGAAGTACTTCATGTAATAAGGATTTGTGATCCTTAGCAATATTCATGATCCACATCCTTGAAGGATCCTTAGAGGATGGATGATCCTCATTTTGGTAATGATCTAATCTCAAACTATTTCATTCTTTAATTATCCTGTATACAAGGAAAAGGATCCTGGATCCTTTATCCTCCTTTCACTTGATCCTGAGTTTTGCAGAAGGTTCATATATCCTTAACGAAGAATTGAGTATCCACAGAAGACCTCAGTTATTTGGGCTTGACCCCAGTTATTTGGGCTTGACCCCAGTTATTTGGGCCTGTCCCCAATATCGCCAGTAGCACACGATGATCCTGGTACAGTTCATGGCAATGGGACCAGTACTCGCTTTAGGGGCTGAAAATTTCATTATACTGGCTGTACCCGGGATCCTACGTATAATGGTAGACGTACCATACATCCGTTCCTAAGGTTTCTAACGTTTTCACGTTAGCTAAGGTTTTGGCATCTTCATGTCACTAAGTTTGGATAGTCGCCAGTGAAGGCCATACTCCAGTTTACACAAGATCCTTTGGGCTTGTCCCCAGTTTTTTTTGGGCTTGTCCCCAGTATATTGGGCTTGTCCCCAGAATTGTTGGGCTTGTCCCCAGTTGCTAACTTTTCTCTTATATTGGCTTAGTCCCAAGTTATGTTCCATTTCAGGTTTTTGAAGTCAAACAGCCAAGGATCCTTGATCCTTACCTTTTACTGTTTTGGTCAAAAAAATCTGTTGAGAATATTGCAACCAAACTCTAGATTACGGGGTATGATGCTCAAAAAGTGTAACAACAATGAGGATCACTTCAATGTGGAATGCACAAACAACACAAGGATTTATACGGGGAAAAAGCCCTTGATCAAGAATTGATCTCCGGCACAAAAAACCCCGGGTGATGGAAACTACCGATCACCAAGCTCAAATAAATGAATAAACGTTTACAACTTCGGATAGTAACGAGCTAGGTACAAGGATCACTACGGTGAAATGTGTAAAAAGTGTAAGTAATTGCTAAGTGTTTGAACGAGAGCTTGTATGAGCGTGTTTGCGAGTGTGTGTAACTGCCAAAATGACTAAGTGTCACTAACTAGCTCGTTACCCCTTTAAAATAAGAAAAATATCTAGTTAACAAACTCTCCGACTTTCGGGCCAAGCCTCCACGTTCTCCATAACGTCTAGTTTTGATCTAGCACGTGCAGAATACTTCGGGAATATTCTCCAAGAATGCCGCTAAGACTTGGTCAAGCTTGTTATACCTGCGAGATGTTATAAAACATATGTAAACAATCGTCAGTATGAGGATCCTTAAAGTGATCCATGATCCTGATCCTAAAGCCCTTCTGAGGATCACCACCTGTCACAGAAGTAAGGATCACCAGTTAGGATAACGAATAAGGATCACTAATTGTTAGAAAATCCTCCCCTAACAATTGCCCCCAAAATATAAGGAGTGAAATTGTAAAATTAGCGAGTTATGTTTTCTTGATCTTATCCGTAACAAACTAACGGATATATAGCCGTTAATTTTGAACTAGCCGTTGCGATGATGATGTCACGGAAGTGACAACCTGCAAGATCATGATTATAAATAGAGATATAGATAGGATCAAATGCATTTAAATTTTCAGAGAAACTCCCTTTATAATCCACATTCCGAAGACGTTCAGGTATTCTCTTTCTCTATCCTTTTCCCTCTCTTGCTCTGTTTTTATCTTTCCATCAAAGATGTTGCTCCGAAGTTCTCCGGGCAAAGATCACAAGAAGGATAGCCCTTTGGAAAGTCAGAAAATCATCAAGGACTCAGCGAATGAAAAGTGTTGTTTTAACGACGCACAGATAGACAGAATCCGTTGCTGTTTTCCGGTGAATGCCTTTATCAGACCCTTTGATCCTACTACCCTTAGCGACTATGTTTCAGAAACATGGGTTGCATTTCCAGCCACTCCATTCAGCATAGGATACACCTATCCTTTCCCAGAGTTTACACAATCCTTCTTTTCCCTTACCGGCATCTCTTATATCCAAGCCATGCCGATGATTTGGAGGGTCTTGTATACCCTGGAGAGGATCATCGAACAAGAAGGCATTGCTTTGGGCATGTCAGAATTGGCGGAGCTGTATGATCTCACTACTTTTGGTTCCCATCGTTATTTGTTCAAGCGAAAACCCGGTGCAGATCATCCTCTTCTGAAAGTCACCAAGAATGACAAAGACTGGAAACGTCGCTTTTTCTTTGTCAAGAGAGATTCTATCCAGGATGGAAAGGATCTTCCTAAAAATTGGGCTACCCATGGTAGGATGGAGGATCCTGATAAGGATCACCAGGAACTTTCTTTGATTGCAAGGATAACTTATATTTTTGCTTTCTTGTTTTGCAGCTATCACCGTTTCACGTATCCGCACATCACCTGAAACCAAGGATAGGCTCGCTGCTTTTTGGAAGCTTGATCCTGAAACAAGGACATTCAAGATAGACACCCAAGACTCACATGAAGTATCCTCAGGTTCCATTACCATGTCGAGTAAGTATCCTGTCTTTTGCATAGTTTAAATATTAAAATAAATAGATAAATTGAAATAGGATAAGGATACTCATCTTGCTTTGAATGTGTAGGCGCTGGAAAACCTGTCAAGCCTGTTTCCCAATTCAACACAGCTGATCTTGATCTCGTACGACCCAGGAAGAAGAGGTCCACTACCAGTCCTAGCATCTCCATTCCAAGGGCACCCACTAAAGGAAAGGGTGTCAAGAAAAGGAAAACTTCTGATGCTGAAGATCTTCAAGGGCTGCCACTGATCCGCCACCAATTCCTTGAATACTTCAATGATGTAAGGATCCTTAACTTTGCCTAGGTATCCTACTCTTATGAGGATCACTTGACCTTGAACTGCCTTATCTTCTTTCTGCAGAAATTTGCTGAGATAGAGGATTACGTGGGCAATGTTGAGGAGCTGGACAAGAAAATAGCTGATCTCCAACAAGTTGCCGTGCTCAAAGATCTTGCACTTGCTGATGCTCGGAAGGAACTCCAGGATACCAAGCAGGAAATGGCCAAGGTGCTGGTCAACTTTGATTATGAAAAGCATGACCTCATCGAAAATACCAAGCTCTCTGCTGCCATCACAATGTATCAGACTAAGTTGAAGATGGCCCAGGAAGCTCAAGATCCTAGTTTCGACAAAAGCAGCTGGGATGTTGAAGGCTGGAAGGCAAGGTTGGCAGATCTTGAGGATGATGAGGAGGAGGCAGCTGATGTCCTGGCAATTGAGGCAAGTGGCAGTGGGAAGGATCAGGCTGGTGGTGATGATGCTGGTGGTGATGCAGCCAAGGTGTGAGCTGCACAATTGGGCGATGATGGATACATGTGCCAAGGCCGGAGCCCAATTTTTTAGTTTGATGGTCGTTTTTTGTGGTTGTGATGTTTAAGACAATTTCATGGGTTGTACTTTGAACAATAGGTTTTAGGATTAAGGATCATGTATGATCCTTTGGACAATAGGCAGGATTGCAATCGGTGGAGGGATCCTCTGTTTGGGGGATGAAGCCATTGTGATCCTGCCGCCTTTATATTCCTGCACTATCTTTGAACTCATTATCATGGACACCCTTTACCTACCCCAGCGGACGGGCCACGTTTTGCTGGTAGAAGCTCGGGTAGGTAATTTTGACAACCTTTAAAGGGTTAGTCTTATGTTAATAAATAAAAATTTAACCTTTTGTCGCTTATCTTGTATTTGTTATCCCTTTTAGTATGTTATTTTCCAACTGTTATAATGTTCAATTTGTTTATACTTATCAAGCCTTGAAAAACTAGAAAAGATATCCAAAAAGTTTAGGATATGAACAAGGATCACATATCCCATAACAGATAAGTTTTTTTTTTTTTTTTTTAAAATGACATGATTTAAAATTGATAAGTTCAGTTGTCAAGTATAAGGGTTATTTAAAAGAATAATGAATAGAATCAAAAGAGTTAAGGATCATACCTGAGGATCCAAGTTAGAATCCTAACCATAATAAGGATAACTATAAGATAAACCTTAGAGTGAAATAAGGATCAAGGATCCCTAACTGCCTATCTTCAATGACCTGAAATAGAGCATAACTTGGGACTAAGCCAATATAAGAAAAGAGTTAGCAACTGGGGACAAGCCCAAGGATAACTGGGGACAAGCCCAAGGATAACTGGGGACAAGCCCAAGGATCGTGTGTAAACTGGAGTATGGCCCTAACTGGCGACTATCCAAACTTAGTGACATGAAGATGCCAAAACCTTAGCTAACGTGAAAACGTTAGAAACCTTAGCTAACGTGAAAACGTTAGAAACCTTATGACCGGATGTATGGTACGTCTACCATTATACGTAGGATCCTAAGCATAGCCAGAACAATGGAATTATCAGCCCCTAGAACGAGTACTGGTCCCAAAGCCTTGAACTACACCAGGATCATCGTGCGCTACAGGCGGAATCTGGGGACAAGCCCAAATAACTGGGGTTAAACCCAAAGACGGATTGCTTCTGTGGATAACCAACGTTGTGCTAAAGATACCTGAACTTTCAAAACTTGAACTCACGTGAGAAATGGATAAAGGATACATGATCCTTATCCTAATATGAGAAAATAAAGAAATGAAATAGTTCAAGATTAGGATATTACCTGAATAAGGATCACCGATACTTTGAGGATCCTTTAAGGATATCCCTTTCACTAGGATCACCTCTGCCACGAGGATCCTTGTCACATGAAATATTTCTTCAAGTGAACAGCATTCCAAGCTCTCGGTAGCAAATCACCTTCCATGGTTAGCAATCTATATGCCCCCTTTCCTGCTTCAGCTTCAATCAAATAAGGGCCTTCCCATTTTGGAGCCAATTTTCCATCGGCAGGATTGGTGGTATTCTGAAATGCTTTCCTTAACACCATATCTCCAACTTGAAACCTCCTGATCCTGACATTTTTGTTGTAAGCACCAGCCATTCTTTGTTGATAACTGGCCATCCTGATCCTAGCCATATCCCTGATTTCTTCAATAGTATCCAGGTCTTGAGCCAAGTTTTCATCATTTTCCTCAGGATCACGGGTACTTGTTCTAGCAGTAGGAACCACCATTTCTGTTGGGATCACTGATTCTGCCCCAAACACCAAAGAGAATGGTGTTTGACCAGTAGCATTCTTAGGGGTTGTCCTGTCAGCCCAGAGCACATAGGGTAGTTCTTCTGCCCACTTCCCTTTCTTGGATCCAAGCTTTTTCTTCAAATTGTTGATGATGATCTTGTTGGATGATTCTGCTTGGCCATTAGCTTGTGGGTGGACTGGTGTTGATGTTATCATCCTAATCCCCCAGCTGTCACAAAAGTTAGTGGTTCTGCCCCCAATAAATTGGGAACCATTATCACATATAATCTCAGAGGGAATTCCAAATCTAGTTATAATATTTCTTTTAATGAAGGATATAACTTCCTTTTCTCTAACTTGGGCAAAAGCTTCAGCCTCTATCCACTTGGAGAAGTAATCAGTCATAGCTAGCATGAATACTTTTCCACCAGGTGCCTTAGGGAACTTGCCAACTATATCCATACCCCATCTCATAAATGGCCAAGAGGAGGAAATAGGATGCAATAATTCGGCTGGCTGATGAAGGATATTGTTGTGTCTCTGGCAAGGATCACATCTTCTGGCATACTCCACAGCATCTTTCTTCATGGTTGGCCAATAATATCCTGTCCTCAGGATCCTTGAAAATAAAGCCCTGCCCCCAGTGTGGTTTCCACAATCTCCTTCATGGAAGTCTTTTAAAACTTCCTGAACTTCAGGATCCTCAATGCATCTCAAGTATGGTCCTGCAAGAGATCGTCTATACAACATATTATTCATAATTGTGAATTGAGATACCTTAGATTTGAAAGCCCTAGGGTTTTCTCCTGTAGGAATCTCTCCATGTTGTAAGTATCTCATAATTGGTGAGATCCATGATCTGGATCCTGAATAGGATTGAATATCCTCACTAGGGATAACTGCAGAATCATCTCCTATCTCCATAGTCTGGTGATCCTCGATAGCCGGGGTCAGGATATGGATAATAGGAATCTTGATATCCTCTGGGATCTTCAAAGATGATCCTAAGTTAGCCAATGCATCAGCTTCTGTATTTTCTTCCCTTGGTACCTGTGACAAACTAAAGGAAACAAAAGAGAGTGCCAAACTTTTGACTATCTCCAAATATTTGGTTAGTTTTTCACCTTTAACAGCATATGATCCATTAAAGTGATTTGTAATTAACAAAGAATCTACGTGTACCTCAAGATACCTGATCCCCATATGCTTTGCAATTTGCAAACCAGCAATTAAGGCTTCATATTCAGCCTCATTATTAGTGGTTTGGAACTCACAAGCTATAGAATGGGGTATTATGTCCCCCTGTGGCGATTTTAGTAGTATTCCAAGCCCTGTGCCTTTGACATTTGAGGATCCATCAGTGTGGAGTATCCAAGGATCCTTGGTCTCTTCTAGCTGCTGGACTTCTAGCTCAGCTTCTTCTTGTAGATCACTACTGAAATCAGCCACAAAGTCAGCTAATGCTTGGGATTTGATAGCTGTCCTAGGCTCATATCTTATATCATAGGCACTCAGCTTTACTGCCCACTTAGCCATCCTTCCGGACATCTCTGGTTTCCTGAGGACATTCTTAATTGGAAAATTAGTTTTAACAATGATAACATGAGTTTCAAAATAATGTCTTAACTTGGTAGATGCCATTATTAATGCAAGGATAAGTTTTTCAAGGTGTGAGTACCTGGATTCGGCATCAAGTAAACTTTTACTTACATAATAAACGGGATGTTGTGTACCTTGATGATCCTTAACAAGGACCGCACTTACTGCTTTTGAGGATACTGCGAGATACAAGGATAACACTTCACCTTTTTCTGGTTTCATTAAAGCCGGGGCCGAGGATAGGTAATCTTTGAGGGCTTTTAAAGCATTTTCATGCTTCTCCGTCCACTCAAATTTCTTGTTCTTCCTTAGGATATCATAGAATTCTTTACATTTCTCGGAGGACTTGGATATGAATCTGTTCAAGGCTGCTATCCTTCCTGTTAACCTTTGAACATCCTTAGCATTGGCCGGAGATTTGATGTTCACTATTGCTTTGATTTGTTCCGGGCTAGCTTCGATGCCTCTCTTAGTCACCATGTATCCTAAGAATTTACCTGCTTTAACACCAAAATGACATTTTGAAGGATTAAGCTTCATATTATATTTGTCAAGGATATCAAATGCTTCCTCCAAGTCTCGTAGGTGATCCTCAGCTTTTAAGGATTTCACCACCATATCATCTATGTAAACCTCCACAGTTTGTCCAATCTGATCCTTGAACATCATATTCACCAGCCTTTGGTACGTTGCACCTGCATTTCTCAATCCAAACGGCATAGCAATATAGCAATATATACCAGTTGGAGTCATGAAGGCTGTATCCTCTTGGTCGGATGGTTCCATTTGGATTTGTTGAAATCCAGATGAAGCATCCATAAAAGTTAACAGTTCATGACCCGCAGTTGCATCCACCATGGAGTCAATGTGGGGTAAAGGGAAAGGATCCTTGGGACATGCCTTATTTAAATCGGTAAAATCGACACACACCCTCCACTTTCCGTTTTTCTTTTGAACAACAACCACATTGGCCAGCCATCTTGGATACTTGACCTCTCTAATCATACCTGCCCGGAGCAATTTTTCTACCTCTTCCTGGATAATGGCATTCCTTTCTGGTGCAAACTTCCTTCTTCTTTGATGTATTGGTTTGAAGGATCTGTCGATGCCGAGTTTATGGGTGATAACATCTTTGGATATACCAGTCATGTCTTCATGTTTCCATGCAAAGGTAGTCTTTCTCCTTTTGAGGAAGGATATGAGGTCTTCTTTCATTTCGCCAAGGATCCCTGATCCGATATAGATTTTGGATTCAGGATCATCAGGATCCATGAGGATTTCTACCACATCCTGCTCTCTGGCCTCCAATACATTCCTTGGAGGATACCTTGATTGCTATTGCTCCCTTGACTTCGAAGCTGGTTTCATCGATGAAGTGTAGCAATTCTTAGCTTCCTGCTGATCGCTATCAATCTTTACTATTCCCCAAGGACTAGGGAGCTTCACACATTGATGGTAAGTAGATGGGACTGCTTTCATATCGTGTATCCAGGGCCTGCCAAGGATAACATTACAACAAGATAAACAGTCAATAACACAAAATTTTTGATAAGAGTGTAAGCCTTCAATATATATTGGGAGTTTAATGTCCCCCAGGGTGTTCTTAGTTTCGCCACTAAATCCCACGAGCACGGAGGATCTTGGTATGATCTCTGATTCAGGGATACCCATCTTCTTTAGAACGTCAAGCTGGATAATGTTCACTGAACTTCCTCCGTCTATTAGGATCCTGCGGACAAAACAGTTAGATATAAAAAGAGTAATAACTAAACCATCGTGATGAGGATCCTGGATATCAGTACGATCCTCTTCATCAAAGGTTATGACTTTTCCTTCGGAGACACTCGATGTTCGAACTGGTCTTTCTCCATTATCCATTTTAGTTTCCTTTGCATGCCTCTTAGCTGCTGAGAAGGATGTGCCACAAATGTCGGATCCCCCAGAAATAAAGTTTATCACTTGTGCATCTGCTGGAGGGGCTGGAGCCTTCTCAGGGATCCTTTCAGGATCCTGAGTCCTTGACTTTTTCCTACCCAACAACTCTTTTAGATGCCCTTTGCTCAACAAGTATCCAATCTCCTTTCTTAATGCAATGCATTCTTCTGTGAGGTGCCCAAAATCTTCATGATATGCACACCACTTTGATTTATCCTTAGTTGCAGCTGGCCTGTCATTCTTTCTTGGCCATCTAGCTTTATCACCTAGGTTCTGCATGGCAAGGATTAGTTCATTGTTATCAACACTAAAGCAATATTCAGAAATTGGAGGATAATCCTCATCATCCTCTTCTTGATCAATAGAATGCACGTTCTGATTATCAGATTTGTTGTAGGATCTGAACTTGTTGTTTCTGAATGAGGATCCTTGCTTATCCTGCTTTGAGGATCCTGTTATCCTCTCCTGAATCCTCTTGTCATCCTCTAGCCAAATGAACCTGAGGGCCCGGGTTCTTACCTCATCTAGGTTCCTGCATGGTGTCATAACAAGATCATCATAAAATAACGAATCCCTAAGCAGTCCCATTTTGAAGGCTTCAACAGCCGTGGCTATATCTAAGTTGGGAATGTCTAAGGATTCTTTACTAAATTTGGTAATATAATCCCTTAATGATTCATTATGACCCTGGGTTATCCTATATAAATCACTAGTTAATCGTTCAAATTTTCTACTACAAGAAAACTGAGTATTAAACAAGTTAACTAGGTTTGCAAATGAGGTAATAGAATAGGGAGGAAGACTTAGCAGCCACTTGAGAGCTGATCCAGTAAGAGTGGATCCGAATCCTTTGCATAAGCATGCTTCCTTTAACTTTTCTGGGATTGGATTGATCTCCATCCTCTCCCTGTATTGTGCTATGTGTTCTTCAGGATCCGTCGAACCATCGTACAATTTCATTGTAGGCACATGGAACCTCTTGGGTATCTCAGCATCACAGATTGGTGGTGCAAAGCGAGATATCTTGTGGCTCCCATCTGCAATCTCTGGAATAGGTTTGACTACTCCCGGAACACTCGAGATCATATCCTTTATCTTTTGTAATTCTCTGGACATGGCATGATTGATACCTGGATCCTGCATAAGACCATGGTTAGTAGTATGAGAATTATTAAAAGTGTTACCTCCCATTGGATTCAAGTTAGGAAGAATAGAGGTCAATCCATATTGTTGAGACTCTGGAATGATCGAGGGACCGGTAGAGGCATTGGTCTGCATTGGAATAAAATCTCCTTGATGGACATCTGAACTTCTTGTTTGTAAACTCCTCAAGGATCCTGGCATCTGGAAGGATCCCTGAAACTGAGACGATCCTGGAACAAAGGAGGATCCTTGAACCTGGGATGATCCTGGAACGAAGGAGGATCCTTGAACCTGGGATGATCCTGGAACGAAGGAGGATCCTTGAACCTGGGATGATCCTGGAACGAAGGAGGATCCTTGAACCTGGGATGATCCTGGAACGAAGGAGGATCCTTGAACCTGGGATGATCCTGGAACGAAGGAGGATCCTTGAACCTGGGATGATCCTGGAACGAAGGAGGATCCTTGATGCTGCTGCACTCCTGAATATCCTCCTGTACTCGTGAGGGATCCCATATGCTGGGGATAGGATCCTGCTGGCTGGAAATATGAACCTAGTGCCTGGGTCATAGCTGTTGTTCCATAGTGCACTCCTTTTGGTCCACCCGCATATTGAATGTCTGGAACCACTGATGGCTGAGAAGTAATCACCGGAGTGTCAAAATTCAAAGATCTGGGCATCAGTGGGGAATGATCCTCTGCCGTTTTCTTCTGTTTCTTAATTTCATCAATCTCCCGGAGGATCCTTTCGTTGGTTTTATCCTGCTCTTGTGCATGATTCCTCATCTGCAAAATCAAGGCATAGAGATCATTAGTAGTAGGGTTAGTTGAAACAGAAGAAGTAGGTGGTTTTGAGAAAATGGGAGTCGGTTTCTTCGCAGCATTCTCTGTATTCTTCTGGGATCCAGAAGGTGGTGGAGGCAAAGGAGGAACGCCTTGTGAAGAAGTGAACGAAGGCATCAAGTTTGAAGCATTCTTCGCTAAGGAAGCCATTTGCTTGGTAGTAATGAACCGGAATGAGCACAGAAATGCGAATTCTTCTAAGGACAAAGCACCAATTGCCCCACGGTGGGCGCCAAACTGTTTTGGTCAAAAAAATCTGTTGAGAATATTGCAACCAAACTCTAGATTACGGGGTATGATGCTCAAAAAGTGTAACAACAATGAGGATCACTTCAATGTGGAATGCACAAACAACACAAGGATTTATACGGGGAAAAAGCCCTTGATCAAGAATTGATCTCCGGCACAAAAAACCCCGGGTGATGGAAACTACCGATCACCAAGCTCAAATAAATGAATAAACGTTTACAACTTCGGATAGTAACGAGCTAGGTACAAGGATCACTACGGTGAAATGTGTAAAAAGTGTAAGTAATTGCTAAGTGTTTGAACGAGAGCTTGTATGAGCGTGTTTGCGAGTGTGTGTAACTGCCAAAATGACTAAGTGTCACTAACTAGCTCGTTACCCCTTTAAAATAAGAAAAATATCTAGTTAACAAACTCTCCGACTTTCGGGCCAAGCCTCCACGTTCTCCATAACGTCTAGTTTTGATCTAGCACGTGCAGAATACTTCGGGAATATTCTCCAAGAATGCCGCTAAGACTTGGTCAAGCTTGTTATACCTGCGAGATGTTATAAAACATATGTAAACAATCGTCAGTATGAGGATCCTTAAAGTGATCCATGATCCTGATCCTAAAGCCCTTCTGAGGATCACCACCTGTCACAGAAGTAAGGATCACCAGTTAGGATAACGAATAAGGATCACTAATTGTTAGAAAATCCTCCCCTAACATTTACTAAGGTTTGTCTTTTGGTTATCCTGATTGTAAATGTTAAAGGTTTGGGATCCTAACTTGGATTCTCAGGTATGATCCTTAATTACTTTAATTTTATTCATTATTTATATAAGTGACCCTTATCATTTGACAACAGGATTTATGATCCTTAAGCTATACTACTTTTTTTTTTGAATTTATCGATTATAGGGTATTTGATCCTTGATCATATCCTAAAACTTGTTGATATAATCTATTAAACTTTTCTTATTTACTTAATAAATTCAAACAAGGTGTATAATAGCAACTGAAAGGTAAAGTGTATACAAATGTGACAACACATGAATAGCCAAAAGATTAAAGTTTTATTTGTTCACCAAAATGTTAAACCCTTAAAGGTTGTCAAAATTGCCAACCCAAGCTTCTACCAGCAAAGCGTGGCCCGTCCACTTGGGTTGGCAAAGGGTGTCCATTGTTAACAGGTCTTAAAAGTGCAGGAAATAAAAGATGGCAGGATAACAAGTGGTTTCATCCCCCAAACAGAGGATCCCTCCACCACCTATTATCCTACCTATTGTTCAAAGGATCCATGATCCTCAACCCTAATAGCTATTGTTTAGTTATTACAAACCATCATTGTTTAAAACATCACAACCAAAAAACTTTCAAATTGTAAAAAAATGGGCTCCGGCCGCGTCTAGAAATGTCCATCATCGCCCATTTCTGCCGCTCACACCTTGGCTGCATCACCACCAGCATCATCACCACCAGCTTGATCCTTCCCGCTGCCGCTTGCCTCAATCGCCAAGACCTCAGTAGCCTCCTCCTCATCGTCTAGCTCAGCCAGCTTCGCCTTCCAGCCCTCTTTGTCCCAAGTGGTCCTGTCGAAGTCAGGATCCTTAGCCTCCTGGGCCATTTGCAGCTTGATCTTATACATGGTGATGGCAGCAAAGACTTTAGCATCTTCCAGCAGGTCGTGCTTCTCATGATAAGCATTTATCTGGGCCATGACCACCTGCTGCTTTGCCAGAGCAAGATCCTTCTCAAGGCGAGAGATAGTCTCATCCTTAGCCAGGAAGAATTTTTGGAACTCCAGATGCTTCTGCTCTGCCTCCTCAACATATGCATCAAAAAGCATTACGGTCTCAGCGAATTTCTGCAAAAAGGACAAGGTAAAGTTCAGGATCCGTGATCCTCAAGTGGGCAGGATAATCAAGCTAAGTCAGTGATCCTTACATCAGCAAAGTATTCTTGGAACTGGTGGCGGATAAGAGGCAAGCCTTCAAGATTTTCAGCTTCAGTGGCCTTCCTCTTCTTTCCCCCCTTGGAGGTGACAGGCTTGGGGACCAGAGCACTAGGGCTAGCAGCTGTCTTCTTCTTCCCAGACCTGGGAGCCACAGTGCTGAGATCACTGACACAAAAGCGGGAGGCTGACCTTGAGGATTTTTCAGCACCTATCAATCCAAAACAACAGATAAGCATTCTTGTTTTATTTGCATTTCAACATTTAATCATATACAAACTCGGATACTTACTTGACATTGTGACTGAGCCTGAGGATACTTCTTGAGAATCCTTGGTGTTTGCTTGAAATGACCTTACTGCAGGATCAAGATTCCAGAAAGCGGTGATCCTCTCTTTGGTTGCAGGTGTTGAAATAATATGAGAAACAGAGATAGCTGCACAAAAGATACTGTAACAACCCTCGGTAAAATCAACACTCTCATTATATTTCTGACACCTCTGTATATTATAAAAGACCCTCATATGTCTTTAAATACACCCGTATGTTTAAACCGAACCCGAATTATGTTATAACATATAAAATAAATTAAAAACAATAAATATTAAGTTGAGGCGGGCCGCGTAGACCCACCCCAAGCCATTACGCGGGCGGTATGAAGGTCTAGATCTGATTCGTCTGATTTCTTAAGTTCAAACGGGCCGCGTAAGTGTTCCCGTTTAGTTTACGCGGGCCGCGAGTGCACTGAAGCGTGGCGCAGCCCGGTGCGGCCACGTGGCTCAACACCCGGACAAGCTAGTTGATGACCCAGCTAAGCTACGCAGTTGACCGGAGTCAACGCGGGCCGCGTAGCCCTATGTCTTCCCTTACGCGGGCCGCGTGGAGACCAGTTTCAGCAACTATATAAGCAGGCCATCGGGTTTCACTTTCCGTCGTTCACAATTCAATTCTCAATCTCAATTTCTGTAGAAGAGTTATAATAGTCGGGTATTATACCCCTAATTAGCGAGGTTCTGCTCCGTTGTAAGTATTATAACCCCGGTTTCATAGTAGATACGCTGCCCGATTGATTTAGGGTTCCGTAATAACTGTCGTGGTTCTGCCCGACGTAGTTGTTGGAATGCCGTCTCGGGGAGGGTATCATTAATATTTTCAAAGGGTTATGATACTAACCAATGTACATTTGTATAAATTATAGATTATATCCAGGAAACCCTTACGCGAAGTCTAAGATAACAAAGTGAGTTTATCCTCTTTTTGTTAATCTTTTTGGTAATGTTTTACCAAACCTTAAATGTTTTACAATGAAATTTAGCAGTGATTGAGTCTTTGTAGTTCTTCAATTACTGCCGGTATGTTGGGGTTTTGTATACAAAATTTACTACACTGTGAGTAGTAAGTCGGGATGACAATACGTCACCATTGGACAATGAGTTAGCCAATGTGTAATATGACCCACAAGTCAGGTTTGACAGTACCAATGGAGTAATTGTGTAGAAATAAACAATGTGATCGCTCTCAATACTGTTCACTGTGACTTTGTATTTAAACTTGATTAAACTGGGATTCACTCACCAGTATTTCCCACTGACAAATGTTTTTAAAACGCGTTTCAGGTAACACAATGTGAAAGCCAATTAGTGAAAAGCCAGCTGGAGAGCACTGAAGGCTTGGGAAAAATGTGGCTATAAAAGTTACCTAATAAACGATGTTTTAAATTCAATAAAATAGGGTTTATCCTTATATATGTATTGTACTAAGAAACTAGGGTGTTACCCATGTGTTTATTAATATGAAATATGGTGGTTTTACTCTGATAAGCATTTCCTAACTACGGTCCTGCTGTAAATTCCGCTGCCAAATTAAAACACAAAGACCTGATACCACCGTCACTGAGCTCGCGTCTGCCCGTTCCCGGGGGTCAGGGATCGGGGGTTGCGACAGGAGGTGGTATCAGAGCCTAGCCACTGGTCTGAGCCAAAGAAGTGTTCTGCTGACACTTAAATTCTAAATTTTGTGTTAGGAAATAAATTATGGAAATATGTGCATAACTGTATTTATTTGTTATGTGTTATTTGACTATTTGTTAGTTTACAGTTTGAGTGATCAAGGACCCTCAGAAATGAGTCGTCAGTTGTTTGATTCACCTAGGAGTGAAGGTACCTCATCACAGGCTGCCCTTTCTGGGTATTCTGCTGATCAGGAAGACGAGATGTTTGCTTTTAAAGCTCAGTCAGAAGAGCCATTGCCTCCTAAGAAACGAGGATGGTTCAGTAAGGAAGCTTTTGCTCGTAGGAAAAGAATGCGAAAGTTGCAACAGCAAAGAGCCTTAGCAGCTATTAAGCGAGAAACAAATGCCCATACACAGGATACGCTTAATAGAAGCCTAGCAAATTTCCATATCCTAGCTACAACTGCTACTAACCCGAGTCTGGAACAATTAGTAGCCCCACAACCACAATTGCAAATTCCTGAACAACCCATGGAGATAGAAAACCCTGAAAACCAAGTGGAGATGCATGACTTTAACCCAGAAAAAATCCCTAGGGTACCTGCACCTAACCCACTAGACCCAAATTACGATCCCTGGTGGGACGATAATAGGGACTTCGTGCAACGTTACCCAATTCATGAAGACAACCCCATACAAAATATAGAAGCCTACCCAGGTATGGACCCTTTAGATCCCTATTACCAATATGATTATATTAGGGAGATCTTAGAGGATCCTTACCAATTTCAGGAACTTTCACCCCCATATCAGGAACCAGCACCCCAGATTCCGAACCCAGTCCTAGAACCTGCACCCCCAATGAGTGCAGAAAACGTTCAAGAACTTAGGACTTTCGGGGAGGAAATTTTAGAAAGCAGTGAGAGAATGCGTCAGGTGGGAGAGCGTCTCGTATGGAAATACGATGAGCGCAATATGGATTTTTGGAGAAATCCATATCCGTGATGTAATAGAAAAGTTGGCAATAGTAATAATAATAATAATAATAATAATAATAGTAATAATAAAATAAAATAAAATATGTGTGTACGGATGCATATTACTATTAGTATGATTCTGTTTCTGTTGGTATTGTAATTTTATTTCAGTACTAGTGTGTAATAGACGCATAGTATTGTTTTGGTCAAAAAATCTGATGAGGATAACGCAACCAAACTCTCTGTTACAGGGTATGATGCTTAAAATGTAGAACAATGACAAGGATCACTTCAACGTAAATTGCACAAATGACACAAGGATTTATACGGGGAAAAAGCCCTTGATCAAGAGTTGATCTCCGGCACAAAAAACCCCGGGTGATGGAAACTACCGATCACCAAGCTCAAATAAATCAATAAATGTTTACAACTTCGGATAGTAACGAGCTAGATACAAGGATCACTATGGTGAAATGTGTAAAAATGAGTGATAACTAATAAGTGTTCGTCGAGAGCTTCAAGAGTGCGATTATATGAGAGTGTGTGTAGCTGAAAATGGCTAAGTGTTCTAATTCTAGCTCGTCACCCCTTTAAAAATAGAAGTTAGCTACAATAACTAACTATCCGACTTTCGTGCCAAGCTCCCACGTTCTCCACAACGTCCATTTCCAGTCAAACGTGTGCGAAATACCCGTGGAATATTCCATAGTAACGTTGCCAAGACCAAGTCAAGCTTGTTACTCCTGCGAAGTAATACAAAACACAAACAAACAATCGTCAGTATGAGGATCCTTAAGGTGATCCATGATCCTGATCCTGAAGCTCTTCTGAGGATCACTATCTGTCACAGAAGAAAGGATCATTAATTAGGATAACAAGTAAGGATCACTGATTGTTAGAAAATCCTCCCCAAACAATTGCCCCCAAAATATAAGGAGTAATATGTTAAATAAGCGAATTATATTTTCTTGATCTTATCCGCAACTAACTATCGTAAATATAGCCGTTATTGTTGAACTATCCGTTGCAACCATGACGTCACAGAAGTGACAACCCTGCACGATCATGATTATAAATAGGAGATAGAGATAGGATCAAATGCATTTAAAATTTCAGAGAGACTCCCTTTATAACTGCATTCCGAAGATAATCAGGTATTCTCTCTTCATCTTCTTCCCTCTCTTGCTCTGTTTTCATTTCTTTCCATCATTCCATCAAAGATGTTGCTCCGGAATTCCCCAGCTAAGGATCACCCGAAGAACAGCCCTCCGAAAAGCCAGGGGATCATCGAAGATTCCATTAAAGAACGCTGCTGTTTCAATGATGCACAGATTGATAGGATCCGCCACTGCTTCCCGGCGAACACCGAGTTTAGACCTTTTGATCCCAATGCCCTGAGTGATCATATCTCCGACAAGTGGGTTGCTTTCCCCGTCACTCCGTTCACCATAGGCTACACATATCCTTTTCCAGCCTTCACCCAATCTTTCTTTTCCCTAACCGGCATCTCTTATATCCAAGCCATGCCGATGATTTGGAGGGTTTTGTACACCCTTGAAAGGATCATCGAGCAGGAAGGGATAGACCTAGGAATGTCAGAGCTGGGAGAGCTGTATGATCTTACTACCTTTGGTTCTCATCGCTATTTGTTTAAACGTAAGCCCGGTGAGGAACACCCGATCTTAAAAGCCACCAAGAACGATGCTAATTGGAAGCGGCGTTTCTTTTTCATCAAGAGAGATTCTATTGAGGATGGAAAGGATCTACCCAAGAAATGGGCTACCCATGGTAGGGTGGAGGATCCTGAGAAGGATCACCAAAAACTTTCTTTTGATGTAAGGATCACTTATATTTTTGCTTTCTTGTTATGCAGCTATCACCGTCTCACACCTGAGATTGTCTCCTGCTGCTAAAGAGAGACTCCTCGCTTTCAAGAAACTTGATCCTGAAACAAGATCTTTCAAGACAACAACCCAAGATTCACAGGAGGTATCCTCAGGCTCTGTCACGATGTCAAGTAAGTATCCTTGTTTAAAATTTAAATAAATAGTGAAATATAAGTTAAGTGAAGATACTTATCTTGTTTTGGTTGTGTAGGTGCTGGAAAATCCACCAAGTCTGCTTCAAAATTCAATGTCACTGATCTCACTACCGTCAGATCCTCCAAGAGAAAAGCTCCTACCAGTCCGACAGCTTCGGTCCCCAAGGCACCCCTCAAAGGAAAGGCAATCAAGAAGAGAAAGGCTTCTGAAGCTGAGGATCTGCAGGGTCTGCCTCTGATCCGCCACCAATTCCTCGAGTACTTCAATGAGGTAAGGATCACTGTCTCTGCTCGTATATCCTGTTGACATATCCTGCTGATATATCCTGCTGATTTGAGGATCACTTAGTCCTGACCTTATCTTTTATCCCTTTTGCAGAAATTCTCTGAGATTGAGGATTATGTTGGCCACGTTGAGGATCAGGATAGGAAGATTGCCGACCTCCAGCAGGTTGCATTGCTAAAGGACCTCACAATTGCTGATCTTCAGAAGGAAGTCCGGGATGCCAAACAGGAGACGGCCAAGGTGCTGGTTAATGTTGACTATGAGAAGCGTGAGATCACCGAAGACGCCAAAGTCTCTGCCGCCATAACAATGTACAAGACCAAGCTGCAAATGGCCTTGGAAGCTCAGGATCCTGCTTTTGACAAGAGCACCTGGGATGTTGAAGGCTGGAAGGCAAGGCTGGCTGAACTGGACGATGAAGAGGCTGAGGAGGTTGAAGAGATCCTGACGATTGAGGCTGGAGGCAAGGGTGAAGGTGGTGAAACAAGTGGAGCTGGAGGTGGTAATGCAGCGAAGGTTTAGGCTGTATGATTGGGCGATGATGGACATTCTTAGACGCAGCCGGAGCCCAATTTTTAAATTTGGTAGTAGTTTTTTTTTTGTGGTTGTGATGTCGAACAATTTAATGGTTTGTACTTGAACAATAGTTTTTAGGATTAAGGATCATGTATGATCCTTTGGACAATAGGCAGGATTGCAATTGGTGGAGGGATCCTCTGTTTGGGGGATGAAACCATTGTGATCCTGCCGCCTTTATATTCCTGCACTATCTTTGAACTTATTATCATGGACACCCTTTACCTACCCCAGCGGACGGGCCACGTTTTGCTGGTAGATGCTCGGGGTAGGTAATTTTGACAACCTTTTAAGGGTTAGTCTTTTGTTAATAAATAAAATCTTAACCTTTTGTCGCTTATCTTGTGTTGTTATCCTTTTGTTTCTTTAATTCTCCTTTGTTTTGATGCACACTTATTGAATAAACAATACGTGTTGAATAAACAAATTTTGAATAAGTCAGATTGAAAATATTTAGGACATGATCCATGACCAAATATCCCCTAGTTAAAGAATCCCAAAAAGTCATACATTTTAAGGATCACAGGTTTAGTTGTCAAATTCTAAGGGTTATTCAAATAATCAATAAAAAGGATAAAATCAATTAAGGATCATACCTGAGGATCCAAGTTAGGATCCTAACCATAATAAGGATAACTATAAGATAAACCTTAGAGAGAAGTAAGGATCAAGGATCCCTAGTTGCCTATCTTTAAGAACCTGAAATAGAGCATAACTTGGGACTAAGCCAATATAAGATAAGAGTTAGCAACTGGGGACAAGCCCAAGGATAACTGGGGACAAGCCCAAGGATCGTATGTAAACTGGAGTATGGCCCTAACTGGCGACTATCCAAACTTAGTGACATGAAAATGCCAAAACCTTAGCTAACGTGTAAACGTTAGAAACCTTAGGAACGGATGTATGGTACGTCTACCATTATACGTAGGATCCTAGGCATAGCCAGTACAATGGAATTATCAGCCCCTAAAGCGAGTACTGGTCCCACTACCTTGAACTATACCAGGATCATCATGCGCTACAGGCGGAACTGGGGTCAAGCCCAAATAACTGGGGTTAAACCCAAAGGACGGATTGCTTGTGCAGATAATCAATACTTTGCTAAGGATTCCTGAACTTTCAAAACTTAAAACCACGTGAGAGATGGATGAAGGATACATGATCCTTATCCTTATATGAGAAAATAAAGAAGTGAAATAGTTCAAGATTAGGATATTACCAAAGTAAGGATCATCGATACTTTAAGGATCCTTCAAGGATACTCCTAACGTAAGGATCATCTTCCATGGTTAGCAATCTATATGCCCCCTTTCCTGCTTCAGCTTCAATCAAATAAGGGCCTTCCCATTTTGGAGCCAATTTTCCATCAGCAGGATTGGTGGTATTATGAAATGCTTTCCTTAATACCATATCTCCAACTTGAAACTTCCTGATCCTGACATTTTTGTTGTAAGCACCAGCCATTCTTTGTTGATAACTGGCCATCCTTATCCTAGCCATATCCCTGATTTCTTCAATAGTATCCAGGTCTTGAGCCAAGTTCTCATCATTTTCTTCAGGATCACGAGTACTTGTTCTAGCAGTTGGAACCACCATTTCTGTTGGGATCACTGATTCTGCCCCAAATACCAAAGAGAATGGCGTTTGACCAGTAGCATTCTTAGGGGTCGTCCTATCGGCCCAAAGCACATAAGGTAGTTCTTCTGCCCATTTCCCTTTCTTGGATCCAAGCTTCTTCTTCAAATTGTTGATGATGATCTTGTTGGATGATTCTGCTTGACCATTAGCTTGTGGGTGGACTGGTGTTGATGTTATCATCTTAATCCCCCAGCTGTCACAAAAGTTAGTGGTTCTGCCCCCAATAAATTGGGAACCATTATCACATATAATTTCAGAAGGAATTCCAAATCTAGTTATAATATTTCTTTTAATGAAGGATATAACTTCCTTTTCTCTGACTTGGGCAAAAGCTTCAGCCTCTATCCACTTGGAGAAGTAATCAGTCATAGCAAGCATGAATACTTTTCCGCCAGGTGCCTTAGGGAGCTTGCCAACTATATCCATACCCCATCTCATAAATGGCCAAGAGGAGGATATAGGATGCAATAATTCAGCTGGTTGATGAAGGATATTGCTGTGTCTCTGACAAGGATCACATCTCTTAGCATACTCCACAACATCTCTCTTCATGGTTGGCCAGTAGTATCCTGTCCTCAGGATCCTTGAGAATAATGCCCTGCCCCCAGTGTGGTTTCCACAATCTCCTTCATGGAAGTCTTTTAAAACCTCTTGGATTTCAGGATCCTCAATGCATCTCAAGTATGGTCCTGCAAAAGATTGTCTATACAACATATTATTTAAAATTGTGAATTGAGATACCTTAGATTTGAAAGCCCTAGGGTTTTCTCCTGTAGGAATCTCTCCATGTTGTAAGTATCTCATAATTGGTGAGATCCATGATCCTGATCTTGAATGGGATTGAGTATCCTCACTAGGGATAATTGCAGAATCATTTCCTATCTCCATAGCCGCATGATCCTCGATAGCCGGGGTCAGGATATGGATAATAGGGATCCTGATATCCTCAGGAATCTTCAAAGATGATCCTAAGTTAGCCAATGCATCAGCTGGCCTATCATTCTTTCTGGGCCATCTAGCTTTATCACCTAAATTCTGCATCGCAAGGATTAGTTCATTGTTATCAACAGAAAAACAATATTCAGAAATTGGAGGATAATCCTCATTATCCTCTTCTTGATCAACAGAATGCACGTTCTGGTTATCAGATCTGTTGTAGGATCTAAACTTGTTGTTCCTGGATGAGGATCCTTGCTTATCTTGCTTTGAGGATCCTGCTAACCTCTCCTGGATCCTCTTGTCATCCTCTAGCCGGATGAACCTAAGTGCCCGGGTTCTTACCTCATCTAAGTTCCTGCATGGTGTCATAACAAGATCATCATAAAACGACGAATCCCTAAGCAATCCCATTTTAAAGGCCTCAACAGCCGTGGCTATATCTAAGTTGGGAATGTCTAAGGATTCTTTACTGAATTTGGTAATGTAATCCCTTAATGATTCATTATGACCCTGGGTTATCCTATATAGATCACTAGTTAATCGTTCAAATTTTCTACTACAAGAAAACTGATTATTAAACAGGTTAACTAGATTAGCAAATGAGGTAATAGAGTAGGGGGAAGACTTAGCAGCCATTTGAGAGCTGATCCAGTAAGAGTGGATCCGAATCCCTTGCACAGGCATGCTTCCTTTAACCTTTCTGGGATTGGATTGATCTCCATCCTCTCCCTGTATTGTGCTATGTGCTCTTCAGGATCCGTCGAACCATCATACAGCTTCATTGTTGGCACATGGAACCTCATGGGTATCTCAGCATCACAGATTGGTGGTGCAAAACGAGATATCTTGTGGCTCCCATCTGCAATCTCTGGGATAGGTTTGACCACTCCTGGAACACTTGATATCATATCCTTTAGCTTTTGCAATTCTCTGGCCATGGCATGATTGATACCTGGATCCTGCATAAGACCATGGTTAGTAGTATAAGAATTATTAAAAGTGTTACCTCCCATTGGATTCAGATTAGGAAGATTGGATGTTAATCCATATTGTTGGGGCTCTTGAATGATCGAGGGACCAGTAGAAGCATTGGTCTGCATTGGAATAAAATCTCCCTGATGGACATCTGAACTTCCTGTTTGCAAGCTCCTCAAGGATCCTGGCATCTGGAAGGATCCTTGAAACTGGGACGATCCCGGAACAAAGGAGGATCCTTGAACCTGGGATGATCCTGGAACAAAGGAGGATCCTTGAACCTGGGATGATCCTGGAACAAGGGAGGATCCTTGAACCTGGGATGATCCTGGAACAAGGGAGGATCCTTGAACCTGGAATGATCCTGGAACAAGGGAGGATCCTTGAACCTGGAATGATCCTGGAACGAAGGAAGATCCTTGAATCTGCTGCGCTCCTGAGTAACCTCCTGCATTCATGAAGGATCCTATATACTGAGGATAGGATCATGCTGGCTGGAAATAGGAACCCGATGCCTGAGTCACTGTTGTTGTTCCGTAGTGCACTCCTTTTGGTCCACCCACATATTGAACATCTGGAACCACTGATGGCTGAGAAGTAATCACCGGAGTATCAAAATTCAAAGATTTTGGCACCAGTGGGGAATGATCCTCTGCCGTTTTCTTTTGTTTCTTGAGATCTCCGATTTCTTTGAGAATCCTTTCATTGGTCTTATCCTGTTGCTGTATATGATCCTTCATCTGCAAAATCAAAGTAAACATGTCACTAGTAGTGGGAGTGTAAGAAGCAGAAGAAGTTGGAGGTTTTGAGAAAATGGGAGTTGGTTTCTTTGCAGCATTCTCAGCATTCTTCTGGGATCCAGAAGGTGGTGGAGGCAAAGGGGGAACGCCTTGTGAAGAAGTGAATGAGGGCATCAAATTTGAAGCATTCTTCGCTGAGGAAGCCATTTGCTTGGTTGTAGTGAACTGAAATGAGCACAGAAATACGAATTTTTCTAAGAGTGAAGCACCAATTTCCCCACGGTGGGCGCCAAACTGTTTTGGTCAAAAAATCTGATGAGGATAATGCAACCAAACTCTCTGTTACAGGGTATGATGCTTAAAATGTAGAACAATGACAAGGATCACTTCAACGTAAATTGCACAAATGACACAAGGATTTATACGGGGAAAAAGCCCTTGATCAAGAGTTGATCTCCGGCACAAAAAACCCCGGGTGATGGAAACTACCGATCACCAAGCTCAAATAAATCAATAAATGTTTACAACTTTGGATAGTAACGAGCTAGATACAAGGATCACTATGGTGAAATGTGTAAAAATGAGTGATAACTAATAAGTGTTCGTCGAGAGCTTCAAGAGTGCGATTATATGAGAGTGTGTGTAGCTGAAAATGGCTAAGTGTTCTAATTCTAGCTTGTCACCCCTTTAAAAATAGAAGTTAGCTACAATAACTAACTATCCGACTTTCGTGCCAAGCTCCCACGTTCTCCACAACGTCCATTTCCAGTCAAACGTGTGCAAAATACCCGTGGAATATTCCATAGTAACGTTGCCAAGACCAAGTCAAGCTTGTTACTCCTGCGAAGTAATACAAAACACAAACAAACAATTGTCAGTATGAGGATCCTTAAGGTGATCCATGATCCTGATCCTGAAGCTCTTCTGAGGATCACTATCTGTCACAGAAGAAAGGATCATTAATTAGGATAACAAGTAAGGATCACTAATTGTTAGAAAATCCTCCCCTAACAAAGACAATCGTTAGCATAAGGATAACAATAAGGATCCTGAATCCTGATCCTGCAAAACCTACTGAGGATCCTTAATTCAAACAGAATTCATGATCCTGGCAGAATATGAGGATCCATGATCCTCAGGATTGGAAAATCCTCCCCTAATACTTACCATACATGACATTTGTTTACACATCACATGATTTACATTTGACAATAGACATGGTTTACACATAAACATTTGACAATTGGTTTAAACAAGACATTTTTTGTGGTTTGTTTGGGTAAGTGATTTAAGTAACGAGGCGTGTGTGATATGATAAAAGCATGGTGGATACGCCGCTGGTACTTCCTATATATAAGTGCTTTTATGATATTACATATCGTAGCGTTATTTAAAAACCATTTCAAGTTAGACATATTACATTTTACACATATATCATATCTTCATAAAACATTGTTTTACAAACAACATATTTTATACAAACTCATTTTACTTGGTCATTTATTTATCTGTGCATCTTTCTTTTATATCATCTTATTTCTTATCACTATTTGTATGAATTGTAAAAGAAAACATTTTTACAAAGTTTATGACTAACTTTTGTTAAACATTTTCTTTTAAACTTACAAGTCATGAATCCTATTTTTAACAAAACCTATGTATCTCACAGGCATTTTTATGCTGACGTACCTATTTTCACATGTGTTTTCAGGAATTGATGCATAAGATTGATCAAGATACACTTAGGCGGACTTGGGCCTTAGTGACAATAAAAGATGCAAGACTAGTTAATTATGTTATGTTTGTTTGTTTTTAAGACATTGTAACTTCTCTTATTCAATAAAACAAAATTTCAATTTCCATGTGTTATGAAACATTGTAACTTGTTCAACTCTCGATAGTCGATGCACATTCGCATCGAACCATCTTTCTTCTTCACGAATAATACGGGCGCTCCCCATGGTGAAACACTTGGTTTAATAAAACCCTTATCGAGCAACTTTTGAAGTTGTGTCATCAATTCTTTCATTTCGGTCGGGGCCAACCGATAAGGAGCTTTAGCTACCGGTTTTGCATCCTGGTTAAGCTCTATCTTGAATTCCACTTCCCGTTCGGGCGGAAGCCCCGGTAAATCTTTCGGAAATACATCCGGATATTCGTTCACTACATTCACGTCTTCAAGCTTTGGAACACCTCGATTGGTGTCAATCACGTAAGATAGATACGCCTTACCTCCGTTTTTCACATGTTTGACAGCTTTGATTATAGAACACAATTTCGACTTGATGACCCTATCTCCTTGAACACTTACCCGTCCCCCCCCCCCCGAGGTTACTACATGAATGACTTTCTTTTCATATTGAATTTCAGCGTGGTTTTGGGCAAGCCAATCCATTCCTACAACTACTTTAAATTCCCCCATGTACATCGGGACAAGATCTATACTAAATTCCTCATCTTCGATTAAGATCTTACAGTTTCTACAAATATCATGTAACAAATAGCTTTTACTATCAGCAACTTCCACTTCTAAGGGTACTAATATCTTTTCAAGCTTAAACGATGGATTAACTAACAATTCATTAGAGATAAACGATCTACTAGCCCCGGAATCAAATAATACATTCATAGGCATAGAATTAACCAAGAATATACCTGAGATCACATCCGGACTAGTCTTAGCTTCATCCGAGGTTAACTGGAACATCCTCCCACGAGCCTTGGAAGACTCATCCTTCTTTCCTTCTTTCTTTGCCCCTTGTTGGAGTTTCAGACATTCCGCTTTAAGGTGTCCCGTTTGGTTACAATTGTAACATGCTTTTGAGTTTTCGGGGCACCTATAATACGGATGTCCCTCTTGCCCACATTTATAGCATCCTTTCTTTCCCAACAAACATTCACCCGAATGATGCTTCCCACATGTCTTGCAAGTCGGAATCCCACTACTTGTCTTCCCTTTCCTGTTTTGATCTTGATATTTTGCCTTTTTCGATGGGTTTGTGTTGGTAGGCTTCTCCGCCACCCTTTTCTCTCCCCGTTCAACTTGCCTTCTTAACTCGATCTCCCTATCTCTTGCCCAGTCGATTAATTCATTCAATGTTGCACACTTGGAGGGATTTACAAACTCCCGATATTCAGCCTTTAACATAGCATGATAACGTATGATTTTCAACCTCTCAGTCCCCGCTATCTCCCCACAAAATTTCACCTTGTCGAGGAACTTATTTGTTATTTCGTCAATCGTTTCGTCTTTTTGTCGAAGACGTAAGAAGTCTTCTTGAATCTTATCAATTGCGGATTGTGGGCTATGATATTTCAGAAATGGCTCTTTGAACTCTTGCCATGTTAACGTTTGTACTTTGTCATCCCCCAATTCCTTCGAATGTGCGTCCCACCAATCCTTTGCTTGGAGTTGTAGGAGGCCCGTAGCAAACATCACTTGATCCTCCACTTCACATCTACTTCTTACAAACACTGCCTCGGTGCTTGAAATCCATCTTTGACAAGCTATCGGGTCAATTTCCCCTTTGTACGGCAAGGGGTTACATGCCATGAATTCCTTGTACGTGCACTTTCGAGTACTTTTCTTTGTTTGTAGTTCATTAATCATCTCTTTTAGTTCTTCCACCTTGGACATTACTAGAGTATCGATTACCCCCAATACTTGACCTTCCACCTCTTGAGCTAGTCGGGGAATACTAGCTTCAATCGCTTTCTCTACTTCTTCCACAATCATTGTTCTCATTTCATTTCGGCGTGCTTCATCATCATCATTTACATTCACCACATCAGCCATCTACATAAAACATTCATTACATTCATTAGATTTCATTTCATACTTCCCATCATCATCTTTTAACATCATTTTATCATGACACATTCCATTCATCATTCATACTTCATGTCTTATCGTCATTGACGATCGTATCGTATCATTCTTTATTTTAAACATTCATTCATCCTTTCTATCATATAACCATGCTAGCAACGTGTAGTTCTCATTCTTTCTAATACGTAAAAGAAATTACTCGCGACTAAATCATACTTAAACTTTCTTTGGAAACTCAACGTTTCCAACAACCAACATCATAGTATTCTTTATCCCATATACCTTGGTATCACTTTTCTTATTCTTTAAAGTCTTAATATAACGTTTTTAATACTTCTCGTGTGATAAAAACATCAAACAGAACAACATATTCGAATTTGGCCGAAAATGGCCTCCACCGTAAGCTACGGTGGCTACCGTAGCTTACGGTGGCCCCTTTTTCTTTACGCTACTGGGCACGAATCATATTATCAAATAATATTTTTCATAAATCTACTAGTAGAGTAAATAAAGTTCATAAGAACTTACATCGATCTTGAGAAGCTTGTGCCTTCGAGTGACTTGCGCCTTCTTCGTGCCTATATGTCATGATTTCACGCTTTAGCTTTCATAAACATTACTTTCACAATCCATGTAGTACGTTATGGCATCTACTAATCACATACGTCATTATCATAAAGAAGTTGTATCAACTTATCAAGTATTCATGTAAAAACCATAACTAAACTCTCTTAGGCATTTCGTCATACACATTGTGTGCGTACATTGTGTGCGTATCACTAGTTTAGCACAATGTACAAGCATTTTAAGCACAATTTCCATAGTTCACTCATTGATTAACATAAACTTCCTAATATTTTGAAATCTACCATTCTAATCATGAGCACATAGTTCTAAATCAATTACTCCTAACAATTTCACCAACATCAACCTAATTAACATGTAGAACTTCACAAATTCTTAACCATCTTTTGACATGCAAATGGGTTTTGCCCTAAACTATGCTCATATTCAAGATTTAGCATTTCTTGATGTTTTAACAACCATAGCAACCATTAATCATACTAGATTTTGCATTACATTCATGAATTACACTAAACCCACATAATCAAACATCATCAAATCAAGAAATTTCACTTACTTGATGTTAATTTCACTTAGAGGATGAACATTCCTAGCTCATGCATTGATTAACCTTCGAATTTCCCTTTCAATTTGAGAGATTTATGATGTTAGGGTTTTGACTCCCTTGGCTCCTCCCTCTCTCTCGATCGAACACACTGCCAGACAATACTGGCTTCCTTTTTCTTTATCTAATTTCATTTTACATTTACACATTCAGCCCCTAGTTTTTATGGTGTGTTCATATTAGGGATTTTTCACACTAACTTGGTTACTTTTCTTTAGTTAACTTCAATCACATACAAGGGGTTTTTAACTTACCATTATTTATAAAACTTTCAAAATGGTAAAAATCTATATTTACCATTCTTTATCATTAAATCGTCACTATTAGTTTATTATACTGCGACATACGAAAATTGGGGTGTTACAGCGCCTGAGCCTGGTTTGGTAGGACTTGAACGCCAACGCTGTCTTTTTAGGAACTACCATCCTAACTGTTTAGATGGTCAAAACTTGATTTAACTATATCTACAAAAGAGATCCTGTCTCCATAATCTTTACACCTTCAATCTTGCCCATATTTTCATACGCACGTTAAGATCGATATACATAAAATAGAAAACATAATTAAGAACACAACCTCCCCTCATCAAACAGGTTTATAGTCTTTGGATTATAGTAAAGTTATATATTTACCATCAGTCTCCCTGATCGTAAACGTCAAACTAACTATTTCTTCAAGCACCACTAACATCAATCATGAATCAAACTAATGTAAAAATATACCTAGGGCTCAAAACAATAACTAACTAATGAAATTGAATGCTATCAGATGAAAACAGGAAATCAAACTAACATATTCATTTGAAACAACGACTGATTGAAAGAAAAAGAGGAATAAATTGCCTTTTTTCGGCGGCTTCAGCGACTTTAGCTCGAGCTTCTTGAGAAGCCCTGCGTTCTTCCTCCAATCTCTCCTGTTTGGCTAACCCTCCATCAAGTGGTGTCATCACTTAAAATCCTAGCATCAAAGCTACACAACAAACACTGCAAAATCAATCAATAATTCATGAATCAAACATCTCCAACAACAGTAAACTACAAAACCCTTAGCAGAGCCCTGTGTTTTTTTAATAAACAGTCGCTACCCCTGGTAATTTTCTCCCAAAAACATAAACGGTAATCAATTCAGGAATTGTTTTCACTAAAAACCCTAGCATCAAAACTACACAAAAAAAAACACTCCATAATCAATCAACAATCCATAAAACAAACATTTCTAACAATAGCAGTAAACTACAAAACCCTAATTATTTCCCAAAAACAGAAAAACGACACAATAAACACCACATAATCAATCAACAATCCATGAATCAGGTATCTCTAACAATAGTAAACTATAAAACCCTAATTTTCACCCAAAAACAGAAAAGGTAACTAATTTCATAAGCAACATTTTCACTCAAAACCCTAGCATCAAAACTCCACAATAAACACTACATAATCAATCAACAACTCATAAATCAAGCATCTCCAACAACAACAAACCACTAAACCCTAATTTTATCCCCAGAACATAAAAACTACCTGATTCAAAATATAACTCTTGCCTTGACGAGCACGGCCACAAACCGAAACAACACCGATCGGCTCCTTAACAAGCTGAAGAACAGAAACATCTTCCGGATCCATCTGAAACTTGCCTCTCTCGTCGCAATAGACGAGGCGAATAGGTTTAGCAGGTCCGGAAGACACGGCAATTGACGGAGAGAATAGAGGCGGTGACGTAGACGAAGTTGATGGAGGTGGTGTGGCTGGTTCTGCTTAGAGGCGTGAGAGAGAATGGTTGTTCAACAGAGAAGAGAGAGAGAGAGAACGAGATAAATGACGCGGTTGGAGAGAGAGCAGAGATTTAGGTTTGAATTTTGAAAATTTTATTTATGTATTATTAATATTAAATAAAGTTGTTATTTATGACATCAGCAAAACCTACGTGGCATATCTAGATAGTTGACACGTATGCAAACTTACATCAGCGGCTAAACTCATTTTATAGATTATATAGATTTGACACGCGCTATTATCATATGAGATTATTTAAAATTATTTTATTAGAAAAATAAGATACCACGTGCTTGATAACACATATCTTGTGTTGTCAAGATACCATATGCTTGATGACACATACCTTGTGTTGTCCTTTTCAATATCTAAAGAAACGTATGATATGCAGCCTACGTCACGCATCCTATAAAACGGTAAAAATAATATAAAACTAATACATGATATCGGTGTTACTCTGATACTAACATCGAAAAACACCTAAAAATTCCCTTTTTATAATATACTCAACAAATTATCCTACATAAACAATTACAAGTGAGGGGAATATTGCCAGGCAGCTTGCCTGGCACTTCCCTATTAGACCAACTTATTTTTAATTTAATTTTATTCCCAGTTTAAAATTACGCTTTCGTCCTTCATTTAAAATTACGTTTTTGTCCCAGCTCAAAATTATCCTACATATACAATTACAAGTGAGGGGAATAGTGCCAGGCAGCTTGCCTGGCACTTCCCTATTGGACCAACCTATTTGTAATTTAATTTTATTCCCAGTTTAAAATTACGCTTTCGTCCTTCGTTTAAAATTACGTTTTTGCCCCCAGCTCAAAATAAAATTATAGTTTTGCCCCTATCTCAAAATTACGCTTTTGCCCCCGGTTCAAAAACTCATTTCTAATTTTGTTCACAGTTTATAATTACGCTTTCGCCCTCCGTTTAAATTTATGTTTTTGCCCCCAGTTCAAAATAAAATGTTGTTTTTCCCTCTAGCTCAAAATTACGCTTCTGCCCTCAGCTCAAAATTACGTTTGCCTGGCACTTCCCTATTAGACCAACCCATTTTTATTTTAATTTTATTACCAGTTTAAAATTACGCTTTCGTCCTTCGTTTAAAATTACGTTTTTGCCCTCAGCTCAAAATAAAATTATAATTTTGCCCCTAGCTCAAAATTAAGTTTTTGCCCTCGGTTCAAAAACTCATTTTTAATTTTGTTCCCAGTTTAAAATTACGGTTTCTCCCTCCGTTTAAAAGTACGTTTTTACCCCCAGTTCAAAATTAAATGTTGTTTTTTCCTCTAACTCAAAATTACAATTTTTCCCTCAGCTCAAAATTACGTTTTTTCCCATAGTTCAAAATAAAATTACGTTTTTTCCCTTAGCTCAAAATTATGATTTTGCTCTCAGTTTAAAATTATGATTTCGCCTCCAGTTCAAAATATAATTACAATTTTGCTCTCTGTACAGACATACATGTTATGAGAGAGAAATATTCGGCTTATTGCCCCGCAACGCGGGCGGGGCAAAAACTAGTATATGTATAATTTATAGGGATTACTATCAAGATATTCGATTTAAATAATTTTAACTTTCATCAATTAATCAATAATACTTCTTTTTTTTTGGACGGTTAGATCACCTAGTTAGGTCTTTGACCTTTGATCACCCAGGTCTCGAGTAGAAATCCCGCGGTTGGCATAGTATTACCAGTTTGAACCGGTGCCACAGTTTGCCCCCGCAAGATTCGACCCTGAGACCTCCGGGCAGGAACCTCACATAAGTGGGTAAACCTTCCCACCTCCCCCCAAACCAATAATACTTCTAACTTTTAATTTGTACCACGATACTCTCAACTTCTAACTTATTGGCCGATAACACTCTCAAACTAACTGAACCCTAACCCAGTTAGTTTTTTTATTTACGTAACACTTGTGTGATGATGTGACATTTGAAGTAAAAAGGGAAAATCACGATATTAGCCAAAGATTGGTCAACTTTTCAAAAATAGCCATTGGAAACCTCTCAACGAGCCGTTTCAAGAAAGTTGAAACGGCTTAAAAAATCCTTTCAGTTTAACCAACCGATGATTGCCACGTGTCCATTTGAGATCTTTCAACGTGGCTTAAGCCTTTTCAACACGGCTTGAGATCTTTCAACATGGCTTAAGCCTTTTCAACACGGCTTGAGTCTTTCAACATGGCTTAAGCCTTTTCAACACGGCTTGAGATCTTTCAGTGTAGCGGCTTGGCATGGCTTAAGATCTTTCAACACGGCTTAAGATCCTTCAACATAGTTTAAATATAAACGAATAATTAAAAATATAAACGAATAGTTAAAAAAATCTCAATTAAATGTGAGAACTTGAAAATCTCAATTAAAAAAATCTGAAAGTTTTAACTTGAAAATAAAAAATATTTAACTTGAAAATTAAAAATTACCAGGTTAGAACCATGTGTATTACATGTGTTAAATAAATGTAATTTTTACACTAAATAATAAAAATATAACTTTAAAAACCTCGTGTATTGTACGAGTTAAATATGTGTATTACACAGGTACAATACACGAGTTTTTTAAAGGTATTACTTTTTTACAATACACGAGTTTTTTAAAAAATATTACATTTTTATTATTTAGTATACAAAATTACATTTATTTAACCCGTGTAATACACATAGTTTTAAAGGTATAACTTTTTTAATTATTTGGTATATACAATTACATTTATTCAACTCGTACAATATATGAGATTCTTAAATACATAACTTTTTTATTACTTAATATATAAAATTACATTTATTCAACTCGTATAATACACGAGATTTTTAAAGTTATATTTTTTATTATTTAGTATAAAAAATACATTTATTTAACCCGTGTATTACACGGGGTTCTAACCTAGTAATTTTTTATTTTCAAGTTAAATATTTTTTATTTTCAAGTTAAAACTTTTAGATTTTTTTAATTGAGATTTTCAAGTTTTCACATTTAATTGAGATTTTTTTTTTAATTATTCGTTTATATTTAAACTATGTTGAAGGATCTTCAGCCGTATTGAAAGTTTTCAAGCAGTGTTGAAAGATCTTAAGTCATGCCAAACCGCTACACTAAAAGATCTCAAACCGTGTTGAAAAGGCTTAAGCCATGTTGAAAGATCTCAAGCCGTGTTGAAAAAGCTTAAGCCATCTTGAAAGATCTCAAGCCGTGTTGAAAAGGCTTAAGCCATCTTGAAAGATCTCAAATGGACACGTGGCAATCATCGATTGGTTGAACTGAAAGGATTTTTTTAGCCGTTTCAGTTTTTTTGAAACGGCTCATTGAGAGGTTTCCAATGGCTATTTTTGAAAAGTTGACCAATCTTTGGCTAATATCGTGATTTTCCCAAGTAAAATTTTTTTGATGACTTAACGTTTGACTTGGCATTTTGATGATGTGACAGTTGACATGATATCTGATTTGACTTTTTTGATGACGTGACACTGATTTGATTAATGTTAGGTTAGCTTGCCAAAAGATATGGTACAAATCTCGAATTGAAAACACTATTGATCGGTGAAAGTTAGTTTATTTAAATCCAATATTTTTTTCCTACCGTCATAATCCAAGTAAAACCCTGCGAGAAACAGAAATAGAATGACCGGAACGGTGGACATCACCGGCCAGACACTTTCTCCGGCGTTCGTCAACGCTTTCCGCATCTCCGCCGTCACTAGCCGCTTACTTGCTCACGTTCGCGGTGAAGCACCCCCCGATAATGCAGAGTTCTGCAACCTCTGTCTCTCTCTTGCAAGGTTTCTTTCAATTCTTCAAACTGCATCCTTCTTCTTGCCTTAAACTCTACTGTATAATGTTTATTATACCTACACTCTGTTTTTTGTTTCGTTTGTTTTGTGTGTTTGTTGTTATGGTGAACGAATTGTTAATATATCCGTTTTGAGCCCTAATTTTTGAATACGGTTTGACCAGTTGACTTTGACTTTTGTCTCACATGTACACATAAGTCAATTTTGCAGATTTGATGAATTGATTGGTGTAAAGGAGGATTCTTTACTGTTTAGTAACTAGAAAGAGATAATTTTGATATTTATGTTCTAAGTTCTAACACAGTTTTTGTTATGTGTTTGAAATTGATATGAATGTGTTATGTGTTGCAAGGTTTTTTGTAGGGCTGCAAACGAACCGCGAACCGAACGAACTTGTTCATGTTTGGTTGTTTAGAAATATATGTGATCACGAACTGTTCATGAACATTTACCGAATAAGATTTTATTTTCGTGTTCGTTTGTTAAGGAAACGGACGTTAATGAGCAAAAACTAATGTCATGAACACAAATGGTAACAAACGAACACAAACAAGCGTTCATGAACATAATATATAATACACTGACACTTATTAAATATTTTATTTGTCGGAATTTTGAAGTATTTAAATAAAATATAAAAACTAAAAACAGTAATGAACTTTCGAACACAATCGAACACGTTACTGAACGTTCACGAACATAAATGAACGAACGCGGCCTCTGTTCATGTTCGTTTGTTTAATAAACGAACGGACACAATTAAACTTCCAGCCAAACAGTTCACGAACTGTTCGCCGAACGTTTGGTTCGTTTGCAGCCCTAGTTATTTGCTTATGTTCTTGCCTTATCGTGTGTTTAAATGGTGGTTTTGGCATCTTACTATGTCTGTTTACTAAGTGAAAGATGGATTGTGAGTTTATGGAATTTTGTTATATTTATTGGTTAGGGGTTTTACCGCTGAAGAAATTTACAACTCGGATGCTTTTCTAGATCCTTTATGTTTTTTAATCATGCAATTTTTTTCTATTTCTAGTTGATATTTATCAAATCTTCTCTTTTGTTTAAATCATCATACTGACTACACATCGGCAATTACAGAGGTATCGATTATGCTGTTTCTAACAACGAAGTCCCTGGCAGAGCTCCAGATTTACCATTTTTGTTAAATAAGGTTACTTCTTTCTTCCTGTAGTAATTGTAAAAGCTTTGTTTGATAAGTTTTATGCTTAGTAATTGAACGCTTAGTGTGAATATTATATGCTTAGGTATGTCAGCGGGAAAACGATCTCACATCACAAGCAGCTGTTATGGTACTCATGATCTCTGTAAAGGTACTCAACCAAATTATTTTATTTTGTTTTTTTAAAAGGGAAGGTTGATAAATGTAAGAATATTTGTTTTTTTATTTTTGTGAGTGATCTTATTTCTATGTTTTTTATAGAGTGCGTGTAGTAACGGGTGGTTCAGTGAGAAGGCAAAGGAAGAACTATATGTTCTTTCGAAAAAGGTTGGTGAACGGTTTCGACATACATTCCATTTCATGTTTTTACCACATCCTTCTTAGAAACGCGTCTGTCTGCATATTGTAGATGCAAAGCAGTTTCTGCACTGTTAGCGTTAACGATCTGAATTCTAATATGAAGAACAAGGAGAGTAACCTAAATCCCACACTCTCCACAATTATGTCAAGGTGTTTATCATCTTTGTTTTTTATGTATCATCTTTGTCTTTATATGAAGTTATGTTCAGAATCATGAATTTACATTGGAATAACTTTACGTTCAGGTTCTATCCAGGAATGAAAATGGGTGAAATTTTTTCCCTTGTTGAGACCAAGGTATTATTGTTCATTTTTTTTTTAAATTATTTTAAAGAAAGGTATCATGTAAATCTGTGATCGAATTGTTGTGCTGTGTATATTATAGCCAGGTTATGATTCATATGTGACGGATCTGTATATATCAAAGAGTTCAAGAACTTCTCCTGATGAGAAAATAGTAAGCATTTCTTATAGAAGTGTTAGCTTTTATCATGTATGATGACCGATAAATCTGTTTTAATCAAACTGTGGGTATTTAATTTTCGTGCAGTATTTATTTGTTGCTCAAACGGATAATGTAGAGATATCATCATGCCTCATAAGTCCTCAGCAAGTCAAGTATGCACGTTCTTTTCACTGATGAATATACATATGTGTTTAAATTGGCTAATCTGTTATTCATTTCTCTTGATTTGATAGTTTTTTATTGAATGGGGAAGGAGTCGATAGAAGGACTTGTACTTCCAAGGTTTGTACAGACTGCTCCTTAACTTGTACTATGATGTGGTCTTGGTGACGGGTGAACACTAACATGTTTCTGGCTCCTTAATTTCTTCATCAGGATCCTGCACCACAGATGCCGACACCTGTCACACACATGCTTAAATACGGAAGCAATCTTCTTCAAGTAGTGGGCCAATTCAATGGTAACATTATTTCTCGATTTTAAAATAATTTTCGTGCTTGACTCTCACCACCAGACATTTTCTTTGATTCTATTTAGGGAGATATATTATAGTTATCGGTTTCATGAGTGTCGTTTCAAACCCTAGCTTTCCTACCATTCCCGACTATGTTCCGCCAATCGCTGCTCAATCCGATCCAGGTTAACTAGACACATTTGCTTGTGTTTTTTTAAACCATTTATTATCCTTCTCTAAAATGTCATTTTCGTCCCTGAGGTTTGGCCAGTTTTGCGACTTCCGTCCAAAGGTTGGTTTTTCCGCATCCGGATCCAAAAGGTTTGAAATCTTGCCATTTTCATCCGGATCGTTAACTCCATCCATTTTTCTCCATTAAGTCAGGGGTATTTTTCGTTTTTTTGTTAACTTAAAGGGTAATTCAGTCTTTTCAAGGGTGTTCGGTCTTTTTACATAAAGTGAAAAGGACTGAATTGCCCTTTAAGTTAATAAAAAAGATGGAAATACCCCTGACTTAACGGAGAAAAATTGACGGAGTTAATGAGCCGGATGAAAATGGCAAGATTTCAAACCTTTTGGATGCATATACGAAAAACAAACCTTTGAACGAAAGTTGCAAAACTGGCCAAACCTCAGGGACGAAAATTGCATTTTACTCGGGTTAATTTGTTTTTGATTTGATGATATAGACAATGAGATAATTGAAGGACCATCTAGAGTATCACTAAAGTGCCCCATAAGGTAAAATCCATGCAATAAAAGCCAAACGCTTGTTGATTTTATTATGAAATTTCTGTAATCTAATTATGGTTTTTTTTTTATACAGTTTCAGTCGTATCAAGATCCCTGTTAAAGGACATTCATGTAATCATCTTCAGGTAAGTTCTTCATGCTACATCATAAAAAAGGTTCAGTGCTTATAATCTTATAAGAGAACCTGCGGTTTCAATTTTTTTATCCACCTGCAGTGCTTCGATTTCAACAATTACATGGGAATAAACTCAAGACGACCACTGTGGCGTTGTCCCCATTGTAGCCAGTCTGTCTGCTTCCTTGACATTAGAATCGATCAAAGCATGGTGAAGGCAAGTCAAGATTCATACTTTCTGTACTCTTATATTTTACATTCATTTAGTGTTAATTTTTTATGAGTAAAATGCCATTTTCGTCCCTGAGGTTTGGCCAGTTTTGCGGTTTCGTCCAAAGGTTTGTTTTTCGTATCTGGATCCAAAAGGTTTAAATCTTGGCATTTTCTCCATCCATTTTTCTCCGTTAAGGCAGGGGTATTTTCGTCTTCTTTGTTAACTTAAAGGGCTATTCGATCTTTTTCACTTTATGTACAAGCATTTAGCATAATGTACAAGTATTCAAAAAAGACGAAAGTACCCTTAAGTTAACAAAAAAGACGAAAATACCCTTGCCTTAATGGAAAAAAAATGGATGAAGTTAACGAGCTGGATGAAAATGGCAAGATTTCAAACCTTTTGGATCCAGATGCCGAAAAACAAACCTTGGACAATAGTGGCAAAACTGGACAAACCTCAGGGACAGAAATGGCATTTTACTCATTTTTTAATATAGTTTCATAAGCAACGTTCTGTTGTTAGGTCCTGAAAGAGGTAGGAGAAGATGTTTCTTATGTGAAAATATCAGGCGATGGTTCGTGGCAAGCTGTCACTGAAAATATAAGTAACAGTAACGAGCATATAGAAAAACCAAATGATGCACCATCGTCAAACCAAGAAACTGCTACCCAAAATGTGGATGATATTATGGACCTTACCGAAAATGATGATGAAATGGAGAAAGTTGATAAAGATTATGACCAAATGCCTTCGCCAGCTGTCGAATCCAGTTTAATAAATAATAATATCGCACCACATATGGATGACGGGTATTGGAGGCGGTATGGTTCTTCTGCACTTGTAACGGGGACAACTAATACTAGATCGGATGTTTTTGATGCTATTCAAAGGCAACACCTCATTTTCAACTCCTTGGGTCAAAGTCAAGGTCAAGGTCAAAGTGTAACGGGGACAACTAATACTAGATCGGATGTTTTTGATGCTATTCAAAGGCAACACCTCATTTTCAACTCCTTGGGTCAAAGTCAAGGTCAAAGTCAAATGCATGTTTCTAATAATACGCAGTCACAACATAATGAAAACTCAAATAATAATGGTAACGGGCATGTGAGGTACCCAACATCAGCCACCTTGATAACAAGAATACCAAATGCTATACAGGCGCTTCCAGCTCAGAATTCCGCAATAACGGTTAAGATTATTTTCTATTTCTTTCCCTAATTTTAATTTTTTTTCTTTTTTCGTTTTTAATTTCGATTTGTTGCACTATCAGGGTCAATCTCAGCCTGATCATTCATTTCTTTCAAGTCAAAGTCAAAGTCAAACACCTCTCCAAGTTGGTGCTCGTTCAGCTTCACCTCAATCGATAAGTGGTAGCCGATATACTTCACCTCTTTCAACAGACCGTTTCAACTCGAACCAGTATCAATCCCTGAACCAAAGGGCTCACCTTCCGGTTCGATCATCTGGTCAACCATCTCCTCATGTTCGGCTAGGGGGTGCACATGTTGGTGTGAGTACCATGACTAGTCTTGCAAGTAGTCAATCGCCCATGTATATTCAACGATCAACTTCCCAGATTATGAGCCAATCATCATCTGGGCCAGTGGCAGCAACAACAGACCAAAGAGGTAACAGTTAACATACTTTCTATCATTGAATATTGAATAATTAAAAAGTAAAAATTCAAGACTATAAAGTGCGTACTATGGATGCAGGGAGTACGGTAGATGCACCAGCAGCAGCAGCAGAGGAAAACTGGAGGCCAGCGGGACGTATGAGAGGAAGTCTTTCAGGGTGGCAATACACTGAAGCTCTAAGAAACCAGTTCATAATTCAACCAAGCGAACCAGTTCAAGCTGCTAGACCACCACCAGTTTTGAACACCCCCAGACCGTTCATACCGCCTCATTTGCAAGCCCTAATGGCTAATAACCCGAGACCTCAAGCAGGAGGAACCAGTCCAGGTTCAGGTTCAGATGGTAGCATGGCTGGTGGTCTAGGTTCGGATAAGTGAAAGAAGTCAGTCACCGGGTACTGTGGTATTCTTTTTTAGAGTTAAATGTCATTTTAGTCCCTGTGGTTTGGGCCATTTCGCCAGTTTAGTCCAAAGGTTTCATTTTTCGCCTGTGGGTCCGCAAAGGTTTCACCATTGCCATTTTAGTCCACTGGGTTAACTTCATCCATTTTTTCTGTTAACGAGAAGGGCAATTCGGTCATTTTATATGTAATTCTGTTAACTAGAAGGACAATTCGGCCATATAAAATGACCAAATTGCCCTTCTCGTTAACAGAAATAATGGATGAAGTTAACTCAGTGGACTAAAATGGCAACGGTGAAACCTTTTTGGACCCACATACGAAAAATGAAACTTTTGGACTAAACTGGCAAAATGACCCAAACCACATGGACTAAAATGGCATTTAACTCTATTGTTTCTGTTATGCATTCCCACTAACATGTATTAAAGCATATAAAAAATAACTTGTAGCCATCATCCAAAGTGTATAATTTGGGTGACTGTAGTTTAGAATCTTGAATTTTGTATCTGAATAATATGATTTATCGCCTAGTCGTTTGTCCTCATTTTCATCCGTTCGGATATTTATAAACATTTTAGGTTATGTTTTGATATATCTATATGCGACAGTCAGTTATGTTTTAAAAAATTACAAACTAAACAAGTTATCAACAGATGCAGATATGTCCTTGTGTTGAATGACTCTTTTTGCAAGCATTGTACTAAATTGAAATGTTTTTTAAATCCTTGTAACAAAGTTAAGCCAAGTAAGCTTGACTCACACAAATATGATCCCATATTCGCATGTTATACAAACTTGGGTTTTTTCATACGTTTCTAAAGTTTATTTTTTAAACCTTGAGAAGCCACCTAATCCTTTTTTACTTTCCATGTCATATCTATTAATAAAAAGAAAATAAAAAATACCAGATACATCATTGCCAACATGCAAAAGATTCCGTTTTTCAAAAGATTGGAACACAAATTGAAACTTGAGTGGTATATGAGGTATAAAAAAGTTATAGGGGCTGTTTGGTAGCCTCTTAATGACCATTCAGATGCTACCTATTAATGGTTTAAAACCTCTGAATGAATAAGAGGTAACCTCAAGTCTGAATGGTTAAGAGGTAACCTCTGAATGGTAAATCATCACATGTCATATTTTTCTACCTTCTCATTGGTAAAATTCTTAACGGTTTCATTAAGAGGTAGCCTCTTAATGACCATTCAGAGGCTACCAAACAGCCCCATAGTCATTTAGAATACTTAGCAAATATAAACTAGCAACATTGGATTTTAATAATTCTAACTTTTATCTACGGGATGAATCCTAATTCCTAACTTAGAAAATGTTTAAATACAATTCTAACTTTGAACGTATTTTCCTTAAACAATTCCATATACTAACTGAATGTAAGACTATACGGTTATAGGAGATAAAAAGAAATTGACAAGGGATTCATCATAGAGATGCTCTAGACACCAAGGCGAGTTCAATACGATTACCTAAAACATCATTTTATTAATTTAGTCACTAAATTTGTTGTTGTTTGATAAACCTATGTGAAATGAGATTATTTGTGTGGATTAAACTAAGAGGGTGTTTGGGGTTGAATTTTGAAGGAGATTTTTAAATTATGGCTTAATGGATTTAAACACCCCCAACTATGCCCATTTGGCCGATGGCACTCTCAACTTTCACTTTGACTCAGAACACTCCCAACTTAACACATCGATTGTCATGGCACCCCTTCGTTAAATATTCACTAACCAGGTTACTAAAATTGGCCTATGTGGCAATTTAATCTGATGTGGCATTCCTACGTGTCATACATTAACTGATGTGGATAACCCCTCATTCGTGAAGTTTATAATCCCCAAAACACACCATCACTTCACTCAAACCAAGATAAGAACATATCAGAAGCTCTCAAGTTCATCAATGGCGATCAAACCCTAATCGATCAGAGGTACGTTTTCTCTCAATATATTGTTATTGTTCACTGATTGCACTGATGGAGTTTATCGATGTAATGCTATGGTATGGTGGAACATTGGATTTTAGTTTTGATCAACCTCAATATATTGGAGGTGAATCAAAGTTGATACGTATGGATGTTGATCACATTGCATACTTTGAGTTGTTAGAGTATGCAATGGATTCTGGGTGTTATGAAAGGAGGGATTTTTACATGTATGGATTAAACTCTGATACTGGTGAATTCAAGTGGTTTGGGGATGATAATGATGTTTTGGAGATTGCATTGAAGGCTCTAACATGGTCTGAACCATTCATGGAGGTCTTTATTCAAGTCGCTCCAATTAGCCATGAACAAGAAGTCCAATTCATGTCCCAGCCCAGTAAACCCAAAGCCCAATCTTATTCACCACCCAGTAAACCACAAGCCTAATCCAGTTCCCAACCCATTAAACGAAGAGGCCGGCCCAAAAAACTTGTAACCCAGTCAAAAAAGAAAGTAGTCCATGTCAGTAGAGTGAGTAGGGCATCTGACAAAAGTGGTAACCCTCCTGTACTTGAAGTCCCTAGATCTGAATCCACTGCCTCAGGAAAGGAGGCTGTTGCTGATAAACCAGTTGGTTTGAATAATCAGCCTAGTGTACAAGAGGCTACATGGGCATTTGATTTGGATGAGGAGTCTATTGTTCAAGAGGGTGTATCGAAAGAAACAGATGGTTTGCAAAAGAAGCCTATTGGAGAAGAGGTTTTAGTGGAAGAAAGGAGTGGTTTTGATAAGCAGGGTGCAGATGAAGATGACAGTGAAGACAGTGACTATAAAGCTGAATTAAATGGGACTGAAGAGTCAAGTTCAGATGAAGATGAAGGTTTTCTTGATGATAGTAATAAAGATGAGGTTCATGATGAAATAGCTTTCTCAGATTCAGACAGAGAAGATGCTGAATGGAGACAGTCACAATATGCCATTAAACGAGCTAATAAGGATGAACTTGAAGCTAAAAAGAAGTTAGTTGAACAGTGTACTAAACCTTCTGAAAAAGAAGGTAAGTTGAGTGAGTCTAATGATGCAGGGTGTGCACATGTAGAGGGTTACAGTAGTTACGAGGAATCTGATGGTGATGTTGCTACTCCTGGTGAGAGTGAGGATGATGATATAAGAGGTAAGAAGTACAAAGAAACTGCTCCAAGTGTAAATGAACACACCAACTGGAAAAAGTTTACATGGAAAGTTGGAATAAGGTTTGCATCAAGGGATCGTTTTAAGGAGGCAGTGAGAAGGTATGCTGTGACTAACGGAAGGAATCTGATCATTGCAAAGAGTGATAATAAGGAAGAAGGTCGTTTAGCTGTGAAGTGTGTACCAGGGTGTCCCTTCTATCTATATTGTTCACTAAACAAAGCCAAAGAGTGTTACATGATTAAAAGTGTGAAGAACAAACACAACTGCCAGAGAAACATGATCAAGAATAGACAGCTAACTGCCAAGTTCTTAGGGGATGAGTTCCTTCCTTTGTTTAAGGCCAAGCCAAATTGGTCTGCTAAGGAGATTCAAGCAGCAGTTAAACAGAAGTTTAAGGTAATTATAACTAAGTGGTTAGCTTACAAGGCTAAATCAAGTGCACACAAGAAGCTTCATGGTTCAATGAGAGATCATTACAGTAAAATTGGTTCTTACCTGGAAGTTCTAAAGAAAGCAAATCCATCATCAACCTTTAGGTTAGAAACTGCTCCACCAGGTTTCATTAACCTAGATCCAGAGGCCACATGTGAAACATTCTTTAGACTGTTTGTTTGTTTTGATGGAGTCAGAAAAGGTTTTTTAGCAGGATGCAGGAAGGTATTGTGCTTAGATGGGTGTTTTCTTAAAACATTCCTTGGAGGGATGTTGTTAACAGCTGTGGGAAGGGATGGTAATGACCAAATGTTTCCTTTGGCATGGGCAGTAGTTGAAGGGGAAAATAATGAGAGTTGGGAATGGTTTATGGATGAGCTTAGGCAGTGTTTGGGAGTAACTGATGATGGTGAATCATGGACTTTTATATCTGACCAGCAAAAGGTAGAACTCCCTAACCAATAATTAGCTTATTCATCACTTATCTGTGACACTGTTGTATTGGTTTTGCAGGGTCTGTTGAATGCTGTTGCAATGGTATGGCCAAAGGCAGAGCATATGTAACATCCCAAAAATATGTAGTCTATTTATTTCTTTAAGATAGTTATGAGGAGGAAAGTTTGGGACTAGAATAATAAAAAAATTAGAAACCAAGGGACTAAAGTTGAAAATTTGGAATTTAATCATATTAATAGAAAGACACACACTCCACACACACTCATGTGCGTGCGTGGAGGTGTCCAGGAGAAGAAGCTAGAAGCATAAACCCTAGTCATCATAATCCATCAAATTGGAAGGTGATTTCAAGACAAAACGGTTGTTTGAAACCGTATTCTCGATCTCCAAGGTGTGACTAACAAAGTGGTAAGTTGAATTTCTCGAAATCATGAACATTAGAAAGTGGGTTTCTACCAAAGCATGATTAATGTTGTGATATGTGCATCTAGAAGTTAAGACTATGAAATAGGACTCGATTAATGTTCGGTTTGCGTTGATTTAGCCTACTGTGATAGATGGAATATAGATGAATGAAGTAGGATGAGAGAATCTCATGAACCTGCTTGATTTAATATGAACTTGTAGATTAGTATGTAAAGAAACATGTAATTAAATGTCCTATAAATGCGAAGCACGCCAAGTGTTCGATAAAATGCCTAAATGAATAAGTGGGTGAATTTTGTTAAATTATGATAGAGATGTTGTATGATAAAAGTGTATAAAAGATTGGAATGGTATTTGGTCGGGCTAAATGAATGCATGTGTTGATGTAGGCGTAAAAGAAGAAGGTTCAAGTGCTAGGAGGTCGGACAACTCACAAGATCGAGGTATGTTGTTTAATGTATAAAAGTTTTACGTTTTAGTTGTCATTATTGTATTAAAATTTTATCTATGATAGATGAATGATGAATAGCTAATAGCCTAATCCGTTCTAAACGGGTCGTAAGAAATGATAATGAGGAAGAAGGTTATGTTATGGTTGGTTGGTTATGATCTAACCGGGTGTTGCGAAGTTATGTATGAATGAAGTTAAATCGTTAAGTCCGTTATGAACGGGTTTAGAATGAAGCTTATGAAGTGTTATGTTCATTCCGATATCAAAGGATTATCGGGAGATAAGTATCATCCCGTTCGGAGATGCAAGTAATGACCCGTTCAACGGGTGAAGGAAAGTTAGACTGAGACAAGGTTACGAATGATATGAAAATGGATGTTAGTTTTCTTTTTCTTGTTCTAGTGCTAGTAATGTGACTAACTAGATTTGTTGGCGATGTAGGTAAATTTGCTTTGTAGATGGCGTGGCGAGCTTGGAAGCGAACACCAATGTACACACTTGACATTACGCTTCCGCAACATTCGCCCTTTTGACCAAATATTTTTGTTAAACAAATACTTTATAAAAGTTGTCTTTTGTTATGTAAACCTTGGATTTAAAACTTGTCAGTTGAAGTTAGATGCTTTAACCTTACATTTGACAGGGTAGTTCGGGTTAACACTTGTAATCCAACTAGGGAGGTGTTGATCACGAACTAGCTATAAGGGCATTTTGGTCAAATGTAAAACTTTATGATTTAAGTTTCCAATGCTAGTAGAATTTTATGTGTTTTGGTCGTTTTAAATAAGGGCGTTACAAGTTGGTATCAGAGCGTAGGTTGAGGGATTCGAGCACTACTAGTGGTGCTTGAACTCAACCGACGGCTCGTTCGAAAGTGTGCTCGCTCCAAGATCGCCAACGAGGTAACATTAAAGTTATTAATAGATTGCAAGTTCGCTTATGATATGAATGATGAAAATAATAAGTTAGATATGTGGGGGAGTTAAATATGAAGTTCAGGAGCCGTAGGGTCGATTCGGAATGGAAATAAACGAACCTGAATGCTGAAATTGATCTGCAGCGTTTTGTTTAACGACAGCCCGTCGCCGACGGGGTACCCACCCGTCGCCGACGACCCCTCCCAATCCGACGGCTTAACCCCCTGCCGACGGGGAAATTTGTCCGACGGCCTTTAGACGAGCCCGTCGCCGACGGGCAACATAGCCGTCGCCGACGGCTTATACAAATCAATGCGCTGAATTTTTTTGTTTTTCATGTTTGATGTTACTAGTCTATCCGAAATCTTATTTTATGGCTACATAACGTCCGTATAAGGTTTAATAAGTATATGTAATCACAATTATTGATTTCAACAAGTATGGATTCGTAGGAATCAAAGGAGATGAACCAAATGATATGAGATGGATTAAGTAAATCCTGATTAATAAGCAATGATATACCGAAAATTGTGATTTGTATTAAATGAAAACATGACGTAATGTAGATGGCGGACCACTCGGATACGAATGATGATGATGTGGCACGGGAAGATGCATTAAACGAAAAGATGGCACAAATGATGAATAATACTTTTGAAGCCAAACTTCCGCAAATGGTACAAGAGGTGGAGAGTCGCGTGCTGGAAACAATTGATGCGATAATGACAAGTAAAATGGATGAAATAAAGGAGATGATTGGAGAATCTAAAAGCAAGAGTAAGATACGAAGATGCACGTATAAAGACTTTATGGCGTGCAGTCCTTCTCCGTATGATGGGAAGATAGATCCAATTGTATGCCAAAGATGGATATCTAATATAGAAGCCGTGTTTATCCGGAGTCGGTGTGATAAGGAGGATCAGGTAATGTTTGCTACGGGTCAACTTCAAGCGCAAGCTAAGGATTGGTGGGATGCTCATTGTAAAGAGATTGGTGAAGAGAAACTTCAAGTGATGACGTGGCAGGAATTTAAGGAGCCATTCCTAAAGTATCATTGCCCTCAATCTGCCATCGATAGGATTCAGGAGGAATTTTTGCGCCTCCGACAGCACGATGAAACAATCAATGAGATAACAAATATTTTCCTGGATAAGCTGAAGTTTTGCAAAGAGTTCGTGAATTCAGAAAGAATGAAAATCAATAGATATCATGACATGTTGAAGGCGGAGTTTAGGGAGTTTATTACGCCTTCTAAGTGTGAAACTCTTGACGAACTCATAAACTGGGCGCGAGACAGGGAGATTGAACTTAAGAGACAGGTGGAGCGAGGTGAAAAGAGACCGCCAGAGAAGGTGTCTAGCCCAACTCCCTTCAAGAAAGGCAAGTTTCAAGAACAAGCCAATAAAGAGAAAGCAAAGAGTGGAATTCCCCGTTGCAAGAACTGTGGAAAGCTTCACTCTGGAGAGTGCCTGTTAGGCAAGAAGGGGTGTTATAACTGTGGAGAAGAGGGACATCCGCATTACAGATGCCCTAAGAATGTGAAGACATGTTTTAATTGTTTCCAGAAGGGTCATATCAAGGCAGAGTGTCCCAAGCTCCAACCGGGAACGAAGAAGGAAGGCAAAAAGGAGGAAAACCCTAAAGCAAAAGCAAGAATGTTTCAAATTACGTCCGAGGAGGCGAAAGCTCATCCAAATGTTGTGTCAGGTATTTTCTTGCTAAATTCCTTGCCAATGTACGTGTTATTCGATACGGGGGCTACTATGTCATTTGTTTCGAGTGATGTAATTAATCACCCCTCATTTAAGATAGAAAGAATGCAAATACCATTAGAGGTAGAGATAGCCGATAGCAAGAATTATTTGTTGCACGAAGTGTGTAGAAACTGTAAGCTCACTATAGAAGATGAGGAGTTTGATATTGATCTCGTACCTATGGTCTTAGGAGAATTCAAAGTAGTAGTAGGGATGGATTGGATGGCCCGACACCATGTGGAGATTAAATGCGAAAGTAAAACAATACGCGTGCAATCTCCGGGTGGAAGATGGTTAAGTATTCAAGGAGAAAGAAATGTGGAAGCAAAGTTATGTAATATTGTCCAAGCCGTTAAGTACGTGTGTAATGGCAGTAGGGCATTCTTAGCCTATGTAATAGATGTTCATCAAAGCCTTCCCAAGTTCGAAGACGTTGCAGTAGTGAATGAATATCCGGACGTGTTTCCGGAGGAGTTGCCGGGGCTGCCACCCGAACGTGAAATAGAATTTCGTATTGAATTAAATCCGGGTGCGCAACCGGTGGCTAAATCCCCATATAGACTGGCTCCCACCGAAATGAGGGAACTAATGATTCAATTGCAAGACCTACTTGATAAGGGCTTTATACGTCCGAGTGTATCACCTTGGGGGGCACCTGTTCTTTTTGTAAAGAAGAAGGATGGGTCGATGCGTATGTGCATCGACTACCGGGAGCTGAATAAATTGACCGTGAAGAACCGTTATCCATTACCCAGAATCGATGATCTTTTTGATCAGTTGCAAGGTGCGAGTTGGTTTTCAAAGATAGATTTACGGTCGGGTTATCATCAAGTTAGGGTGCGAGAGGAGGATGTTGCAAAGACGGCATTCAGAACTCGATATGGACATCATGAATTTCTGGTCATGTCCTTTGGGTTGACGAACGCTCCAGCTGTGTTTATGGATTTGATGAATCGAGTATGTCGACCTATGCTAGACAAATCAGTAATTGTGTTCATAGATGACATTTTGGTCTACTCCCGGAATGAGGCCGATCATGCAAGACACCTACGTGAGGTACTTGAAACCCTCCGTAGAGAAAGACTTTATGCGAAGTTCTCAAAGTGTGCCTTTTGGCTCAGGGAAGTGCAGTTTCTAGGTCATGTAATAAATTCAGAAGGTGTTCTGGTAGATCCAGCAAAGATTGAGGCGGTATTAAAGTGGGTTCCTCCGAAAAACCCAACCGAAGTAAGGAGTTTTCTAGGCCTTGCCGGCTATTACAGAAGGTTTATTGAGGATTTCTCAAAGATTGCATTACCAATGACTAAACTGACGAGGAAGGAAGGAAAGAAGGAAAGAAAGTTTGTGTGGGATAAAGAACAAGAAGAAGCTTTTCAAATGTTAAAAGAGAAATTATCGAGTTCTCCGGTGTTGACATTACCGGATGGGACGGAAGATTTAGTTGTCTATTCAGACGCGTCACGTCAAGGCTTGGGATGTGTCTTAATGCAAAGGGGAAAGGTTATCGCGTATGCTTCAAGACAACTCAGACCACATGAAGTAAATTATCCGACCCACGACCTAGAATTGGCAGCGGTGGTTTTCGCCTTAAAAATTTGGAGGCATTATCTGTATGGTGTAAAATGCAAAATCTACTCAGATCATAAGAGTCTCAAATATTTCTTTGAACAAAAAGATCTGAATATGAGGCAACGAAGATGGTTAGAACTGATTAAGGATTATGACTGTGAGATTTTATATCACCCGGGAAAGGCAAACGTCGTAGCAGATGCATTAAGTCGAAAAGAATATCCACACCCGATTCAAGTAAAGTCTATGAAGATGACAGTTACACCTCGTCTCCTTGAAATAATAAGAGATGCTCAAATAAAAGCATTAGAGACAGGGGATCCAAAAAGAGAAAGAACGAAGGGAATATTAGGAAAATTTGAAGACAACTCAAGTGGGCTTAAAACGAGATTTGGTCGGATCTGGATACCAAGATTTTGTGAAGTCAAAACAATGCTACTTGAAGAAGCTCATAAGTCGCGGTATTCCATCCACCCTGGGGCTACAAAAATGTATTACGATTTGAAGACAAACTATTGGTGGCCCGGGATGAAACGCGATATTGTTAAGTATGTCGCGAAATGTCTGACGTGTTCTCAAGTGAAGGCGGAACATCAGAAACCCTATGGAGAGTTACAACCCTTGGAAATTCCAGTATGGAAATGGGAGGAGATAACTATGGATTTGGTAACTAAGCTACCTAGAACAAAAAGGGGCCATGATACGATATGGGTAGTTGTAGACCGACTCACTAAGAGTGCACACTTTTTACCAATTCGAGAGGCCTACTCCTCAGAAAAGATGGCGGAAGTGTACGTAAATGAAATAATATCTCGACACGGGGTGCCTGTGTCAATAGTTTCCGATCGGGATACGAGATTTACCTCCCGTTATTGGTTGAGATTCCATGAAAGTATGGGAACGAAACTGCACATAAGTACCGCTTATCACCCGCAGACTGACGGTCAATCGGAAAGAACGATTCAGACGCTTATCGATATGTTGAGAGCATGCGCGTTAGATTTTGGGGGAAGTTGGGATGACCATTTGCCATTAGTGGAATTCTCTTACAATAACAGTTATCACAGTGGCCTCAAAATGGCACCGTACGAATTGCTATATGGAAGAAAATGTAGAACTCCTGTATGTTGGGGGGAGGTAGGACAACGGGAGCTCGCGCCTAACGAATTGATAGCGATGACCAACGATAAGATTGATCTAATTAGAGCTAGACTAAAGGCGGCTCAGGATAGGCAAAAGGCATATGCGGATAAGAGAAAGTGTCCTATCGAATTTCAAGTTGGGGACTATGTTTTGTTAAGAGTATCTCCATGGAAAGGTATAATCCGTTTTCGTAAACGGGGAAAATTGGGGCCTCGTTATATTGGGCCATTTAAAATCTTGGCTCGAGTGGGGAAAGTTGCGTATCGTCTAGAATTACCGTCTTCGTTAGATGGGATTCATAGCACTTTCCATGTATCCCAACTAAGAAAATGCCTTGCGGATTTGGATGAATCGGCGATCATACCTCTTGATGATATTGAAGTCGATGAGAGCTTAAATTATGTTGAAAGACCGATAGCCATTAAAGATTCTAAAGTAAAGAATCTTCGCAATAAGGCCATTAGACAAGTTCTAGTACAATGGAAGCACCGGAAGGGGTCGGAGCTTACATGGGAGTCGGAATATGAAATGCGAAAACATTATCCTTCTCTATTCGGTAAGTAAATGTTGATGTTAGTATATGTTCAAGTTTCGGGGACGAAACTTTTTATAAGAGGGGTAGACTTGTAACATCCCAAAAATATGTAGTCTATTTATTTCTTTAAGATAGTTATGAGGAGGAAAGTTTGGGACTAGAATAATAAAAAAATTAGAAACCAAGGGACTAAAGTTGAAAATTTGGAATTTAATCATATTAATAGAAAGACACACACTCCACACACACTCATGTGCGTGCGTGGAGGTGTCCAGGAGAAGAAGCTAGAAGCATAAACCCTAGTCATCATAATCCATCAAATTGGAAGGTGATTTCAAGACAAAACGGTTGTTTGAAACCGTATTCTCGATCTCCAAGGTGTGACTAACAAAGTGGTAAGTTGAATTTCTCGAAATCATGAACATTAGAAAGTGGGTTTCTACCAAAGCATGATTAATGTTGTGATATGTGCATCTAGAAGTTAAGACTATGAAATAGGACTCGATTAATGTTCGGTTTGCGTTGATTTAGCCTACTGTGATAGATGGAATATAGATGAATGAAGTAGGATGAGAGAATCTCATGAACCTGCTTGATTTAATATGAACTTGTAGATTAGTATGTAAAGAAACATGTAATTAAATGTCCTATAAATGCGAAGCACGCCAAGTGTTCGATAAAATGCCTAAATGAATAAGTGGGTGAATTTTGTTAAATTATGATAGAGATGTTGTATGATAAAAGTGTATAAAAGATTGGAATGGTATTTGGTCGGGCTAAATGAATGCATGTGTTGATGTAGGCGTAAAAGAAGAAGGTTCAAGTGCTAGGAGGTCGGACAACTCACAAGATCGAGGTATGTTGTTTAATGTATAAAAGTTTTACGTTTTAGTTGTCATTATTGTATTAAAATTTTATCTATGATAGATGAATGATGAATAGCTAATAGCCTAATCCGTTCTAAACGGGTCGTAAGAAATGATAATGAGGAAGAAGGTTATGTTATGGTTGGTTGGTTATGATCTAACCGGGTGTTGCGAAGTTATGTATGAATGAAGTTAAATCGTTAAGTCCGTTATGAACGGGTTTAGAATGAAGCTTATGAAGTGTTATGTTCATTCCGATATCAAAGGATTATCGGGAGATAAGTATCATCCCGTTCGGAGATGCAAGTAATGACCCGTTCAACGGGTGAAGGAAAGTTAGACTGAGACAAGGTTACGAATGATATGAAAATGGATGTTAGTTTTCTTTTTCTTGTTCTAGTGCTAGTAATGTGACTAACTAGATTTGTTGGCGATGTAGGTAAATTTGCTTTGTAGATGGCGTGGCGAGCTTGGAAGCGAACACCAATGTACACACTTGACATTACGCTTCCGCAACATTCGCCCTTTTGACCAAATATTTTTGTTAAACAAATACTTTATAAAAGTTGTCTTTTGTTATGTAAACCTTGGATTTAAAACTTGTCAGTTGAAGTTAGATGCTTTAACCTTACATTTGACAGGGTAGTTCGGGTTAACACTTGTAATCCAACTAGGGAGGTGTTGATCACGAACTAGCTATAAGGGCATTTTGGTCAAATGTAAAACTTTATGATTTAAGTTTCCAATGCTAGTAGAATTTTATGTGTTTTGGTCGTTTTAAATAAGGGCGTTACAGCATAGAAACTGTGCAAGACACATCTATGCTAACTGGCACAAGACATACAAAGATGAAGAGTTAAAGGAGCTATTTTGGAAATCAACTAGGGCCTATTGTGAAGCTGATTACTTGCAAGCCATTGAAGAGATGAGGAGCATAAACCCTGATGCAGTAGAGGCCTTACTCAAGCAAAATCCCAATTGGTTCAACAGGTGCTATTTGAACACTCACACAAAATGTGATGTTATAGTAAACAACATGGCTGAAACTTTTAATGGCTTTATCATCAATGCAAGGTCAAAACACATTATACACAAGTTAGAGGACATAAGGATTCAGGTCATGAGTAGGCTGGTTACTAAAAGAACAGAAATGAGTGCCAGGGATGTTGTTATATGCCCTAAAATCCAAGAAAAGCTTGATTTTTCAAAACAGGCTGCATATAGATGTGAGGTGTATCCCTCATCATACCATGTGTTTCAAGTCAGGGATTTTGATGATGTTTCAGTTGATCTAGATAAAAGAACATGCACATGTAGGAAATGGGATTTGAGGGGGTATCCATGTAAACATGTTTGTGCAGTAGCTGGGTTTTTGCATAAAAATGCAGAAGAGTATGTTGATGTGTGTTACCACAAAGACACATACATGAAGGCTTATGAATTCTCAATCCCTCCAATACCTAGTGAAAGGTATTGGCCCAAGATTCACCACCCTATGGATCCACCACCAATAAGATCTCAACCTGGGAGGCCTAAGAAGAATAGAAAGAGGGATCCTCATGAGGATCCAAAGAGACCAGGGAAACTTACCAAGCATGGGGTGATAATGACTTGTGGTAATTGTGGGGGTAGAGGTCACAACAAGAGAAAATGTACTGAACAGGGAAATCTGCAATCTACTGCAGGTGAATTACTTGTTTTAGTGACAGTTGTCTGTGTATATTATAGGCTTTAACTACTTTTGTTTTGTATGTTGTAGGGTCTGCTAAAAAGAGACAGAAGGGAACAAAAAAGTCAAGCCAGAAGTCAACTCAGCAATCTGCTCCACTACCTTCACAAGGTTGATTGGTCATTATACTATGCAGTTTTGGTCATTATATAGTGCAGATTTGGTCATTACAGCTTGGACAACATACACAGATTTGGACACTTGCAGTTTGGACACTTGCAGTTTTGACCCATATGCATTGTGCAGTTTGGACACTTGCAGTTTTGACCCATATGCATTGTGCATTTTGGACACTTGCAGTTTTGACCCAGATGTGCAGCTATATGTGCAGACCCATTAGAGGTATGTTTCTTATTATATCATGACCTTTGACATTTGTTGGTCAAATTAAAGTTTGGATATGTTGACTAATCTGGTAATATCAATACATGTGCAGATATATACAATCAAGGAGTAGGATTTTGCATTAAATTCCATCAAAAGTCAAAAGTGTACAATTACAACAAGAACACAGTTCATACTACCTAAACATATACAACACTATGCTAATGCCAATAAACAAGGTTAACACATATTGCTTGTTCCATTTCGACTCTGTTCCAGATATCTTTGCTTTCAACCACCTATTCTCTTCTACTAAGACCATGTTTTCATATTTCAGGTCTTCTGAACTGAACCTGCACTGGGATGCATGTTGGTTGAACATTTTGTCGACATCTTCTTTCCATAAGAAGAACTTGCGGTCTGATCTCTGCAAAAGCCAACAACACCTCTGTTAATCAATCAATTCAATTCAAGAAAAATACTTGGAGTTAAGGTGGAACATACCGGCCAATGAGAGCATCCATAGAATTGTTGACCTTGCCGCACACTTTTCCGTCCAGCAACTCGAACAACTGCTACAACATCATGATGGCAGTACACATTACCCTCCAAATCAACCTTAAACAATTTAGGGTTTCTGGATACTGTGGATGAAGACGTAGAAGAGGAGCTCATTTTGATTCAAGATTAGGGCTTGTTCTTCACGAAAATCGACCGGATCGTATGTTGATGATGGATTTGCTCCAAGGTGCGTCTGATTTGCTCTATGAGTTAGGATTAGGGTTTACAGAATGAGTTTGTTAGTGACTGGGGGTTTTAAAGAAGGTGAATGAGTATACTTGACACGTAGGAATGCCACATCAGATTAAATTGCCACATAGGCCAATTTTAGTAACCTGGTTAGTGAATATTTAACGAAGGGGTGCCATGACAATCGATGTGTTAAGTTGGGAGTGTTCCGAGCCAAAGTGAAAGTTGAGAGTGCCATCGGCCAAATGGGCATAGTTGGGGGTGTTTAAATCCATTAACCCTTAAATTATTGAGTTTTGAAATGGTAAATAATCAGTTTTGAGTGTTTGGGTAAAAAAATTAAAAAATTGATTATTTGCATTTAGAAAGTTACAAAACACAGTTTTCCAAAAGGAGCTCCCCCCTGCTGCAACAAAACGCAGTTTTCCAAAAATTGATTATTTGCGTTTAGAGAAGGATTTTCACTTGTTTATTTTTTTAAATATATATTTGCCAAACACTCAAATAGTTGATTATCTGATTATTGTGATATCAAGCAATATAATCAAATCCAAACACTATCTTTCAATATTACATTTTGTTATAGTTATTATCTGATTCTGATTATTCAAAACACATAATGTATTTTCAAAACTCAAATGTATTTTAAAAACTCAACCCAAGCACAAACTTGGGGAAAAAGTTAAAATAACCTAACCTACCTCATAAAAATATCCTTGTCTCTCTCTCGTTTCCAATCGGTGAATTAAGCGTGTGTGTTGCTGAAGTGAACTGGGAATGGGGCCTCTTGTGAAGCGCATCGCTGAATTACGGAAATCCACCACCCAAATCAGATATTTGCTATCGAATCAACATCGGAGGCCATATTTGGAGACTCGTACATCATCGGGGGTTGTAAGTTTGCTTTTTTTGTTTGTTTGTTTGTATAACTTCCTCTTAAATTCAGTTATTATTGTAAACAAGAGGGGGATCCTGTTCCCGGTCAAAGTACAGAGGAGGAGAATCGTCCTAAATAGGTTATCAAATCCAGTGTCTAGCTTCATGTTGAAATTGGATTGATGTGTTTTATGTGAAGTAGATAGAGTTCATAATTGAATTAGACAGAGTTGGTTGTAAATTGTGCAGCAGCAGGGGGTTTTGAATTTGGAAATGACTGTTAGGGTTTGGTATTAGGTTTGAGTGTGTTAGGGTTTGGTATTAGGTTGGAAATTGTGCAGTTTTGGATGTACCAATAAGTGGTTTTATATGAACTGGTTGATCGATTGTTGTATGTGAAGGTAGAGGAGTTCATGAGCGAATTTGCTGTTTGAATAACATGTTTCAAATTTGTTGTTTTATATGAACTGATTGATCGATCGTTGTATGTGAAGGTAGAAGAGTTCATGATTGAATTTGCTGTTTGAATAACATGTTTCATTTGTCGTTTTATATGAACCGATTCATCGATCGTTGTATGTGAAGGTAATAGAGTTCATGATTGAATAACATGTTTTTTATTTGTCGGTTTATATGAACTGATTCATCGATCGTTGTATGTGACGGTAGAGTTCATGATTGAATTTGGTGTTTGAATAACATGTTTCATTTGTCGTTAACATGTTTCATTTGTCGTTTTATATCAACTTTTGATAACTATGCTTTCGGTCAACACGTAATTTTGACTTTCTTCTTCTGTTTAGCTCCATCGGCAGATAAACTTTGTTCGGTATCGGTCTACTGGAAATTATAAACACATTCATCATAATCGAGAGAGCTATTAGGGCTTCTGTTTGACTTTCTGTTATTGACTTTTTGTTCACTAACAGTTGAAGTAAATGAAGCAACAATTTTGTTATCCTCGAGTCTCAATGATATCAGCGCAAAGCAAGCAGCACACTTTATCGTCTTGTGATCGTTCTTTCCCAAAAAATGTAAGCCTTTTAGGTAAAAGTTTCAGCAACTCGAAGCAATTACAACAGCTTATAAACGGGGCTCCACTGCACATAGGAAATGGTACACGTTCGCCTCCATGACTGAGAATTACGCGTCTTCTTGGATATCTTCTACCAAAGCCATCATCTCCCATATCAGGAGAGCATACATGATGTGGCAGATGACGTAGACCGTAATCCAGAGGTTCAGGTAACGGGTAGCTGGTTTCTTGATTGGTATAAGACGAAAACGGATGGACCTTTGGAGGAATGAGTTGCCAGTTTACGTTGTAGCATTGTGAACAAGAGCGTGAGGGCCCAAAATCTACCCTTTTCGACTATACTCGCGTTTCTCTGAAATCCAATAGGTCTTGACCTTTCGGGCCCAAAATCAAGCCTTCTTCTCCTACTTTTATCAGAATCTGCGAAAAGTTTGTGTTTCTCGTTTCTTGATGAAGAACTAGGGGTCAAGTTTGGAACTTTCTCATGGACCATTCTACCCTGCCTTCTACCAACTTTAAATTCATCGCTTTCTTTGTTGAATTGAGAACTAGACTAACATAACTTCTTGTTTTGTGGACGATTCTACCCTTGTATCGTTTTTGTTATCGGAGTTTTCTAACGATCGTTTTTTGCTTGTGGGAGTCGATTGTTTTCCTGATTTGTTAAAGAATGCAACATGCATCACATATACATACATAACTCCCTCAACAAAATTGTCTTTTTTTAGAGCATGTATAGATCATTAATTTGAACAAAAAGCAGGCAAAATCAACATTAAATACACAAAAAAACATCATAATGCAAAACAAACATGATTTACATAAGACAACAGAAGAAAAATATTAATCTTTACTTTATTACCCAAAGAAAATCATCTCCATGTTATGATCATTGTGCTTCGTGTTCTATTTTTGCCATTTTTATAAAGCTTTTTCATGTCAGTTTATTTGAATTATTTTTTAAAATTATTTTATAACTTTTAATATGTTCACAACGAATTTATAGGTGCCATCGAATCGGAGGCTGTATAGCGGGGAGCGAGTCTGCTACATTGACACCTTGGATCTGGTAAGTTTTCTTAATTACGAATTTATATTCTTGTTATTTATAATTTTTTTAGACAAATCTCAAAAAGTTAATAGAATCATCGATATTTGTAGGCAAAAAGCTTGGAAGCGGAGGGTTTTTCTGCAAAACAGGCAGAAAGCATAGCAAGTGAGCTTGCCGAAAACTTCGTCTCCAAAGCTGCGACGCAACAGGTAATAAATTTCCGTTATTTTTTATTGAGTAAATTACTATTTTGGCCCCTTTGGTTTAACCGGTTTAACCCCTTTAGTCCGAAAAGGAATCTTTAGACATATCAGAGCCTGAGATTGCATTTTGTAATGGTTTTGGCTCCTAACGCCAACTCTGTTACTTTTTTCGAGTTAAAGTTTTAGGGGATTATGGTCCTTGTACACCTTAGGGGCTGTTTATGTAAGTTATACAGTTCTTTTAATAATTAAGAGACTATTTATGTAATTACGTAAGTTTTTTATTTTATTTTTAAGATTATAATTGAATAAAATACGTTTTAAATATAAAATTATGATTTTTTTAAAGTTGTTTTTAAAATCATTTGTTATTTAAACCTCTTTTTTAAAACCGTCCATTTTTTTAAGATCATTCAAATTTAAATTGATTGTTTTTAAAAATCGTTCTTTTATAGTCGTTCGGTTTTTTTTAACAATTCATTTTTTACCGTTCTATTCTATTTAAAGTCGTTCGTTTCATTAGATTCCAGTTATTAGTGTTTGAGTGTGGCGAGTGAAGGAGCTTCACAATCTTATCGATGAAGGATTTCTGATACAATCCCAGTAATTTTATTAGGGCTTGAATGTGGCGATTGGCTTTTGTTTCATTAGATTCTGCTTGAAAACCGCTTAATTTCACTCACACTTTGTGATTTCGGACTCGTCGAAACAATTCCGTCAAGAGTTACATAGGTAATTGTTCGTATTTGAATTCGATTGTTCTATAATAAGTTGTCCGGTAGGATTCCGGTTCAGTTTTGGTGGTTTAAGTATGAAGAGTTTGATAGCTATTGGTGCCGTTGGTGTGTTTGGGGCTGTGGGATCATTATTGTTAGGGTTTGGGTTGTGGTGATGTTGTATTGTTATGTTAGAGAGAGAGAGAGAGAGGTGGTGGTAATCTGCAGAGTAAGAAGAGAGAACCTAACAAAAAAAACTACAAAAACAGTCCCTGTAATATTATTTTCTTTTTCTTTCTGTAAATTACAAAAATAGTCCTTGGTTAACCATATAGTTACATAATCAGTATTCAGTCATTTATATGTAAAATGACTTAAATACCCCTGAACCTAACAAAAAAACTAACATATGTTAGTTTTGGTACCCTAGGTTGTTACAAAATTGAAAGTTGGTACCCTAGAATGTGATTTTAAACTATTAGTACCTGATCTTGATACTTCTTATAAACCACAGGGGCTAAGCATGTACTTAACTCGTTCGTTTTTTTCAAATCGTGTATTTTTCAAAGGTTCTTAAAGTCGCTCTTTTTTTTAACAATTCATTTTAAACCTTACTTTTTAAAATCGTTTGTTTATTAAACTTCTTTTAAATAGTTTTTTTTTTTTTTTTCAAATCGTGTATTTTAAAAACAGCTCTTTTTAAAATAGTCCGTTTTTACACTTTGTATTCTATAATTTATTTATAGCCGTTAGAAAAAAATAAACATAAAAAATAGAACGATTTTAAAAATCAAAGGAATTTAAAAATGAACGATTTTAGAAATCAAAGGAATTTAAAAATGAACAATTTTAAACAAACGAACATTTTTTACGAAAATTTAAAAGAACGTCGTTTATAAAAAAGCAAAAGGTATTAAAAAATTATGTTAAAAATATAAGGGAAAAATTATGTTAAAAATATAAGGGTTTAAAAATCGAATGATTTCAAGAAACAGAAGGTTTTAAAAATGAACGACTTAAACAAACGAATTATTTTAAAAAACACATGATTTTGAAAAGGATGGTAAAAAATGAAATGTTCATTTTTTTTTAAAACAAACGACTTGAAAAATCAAACGGTTTATAAAAAGAAACGAATTAAAAAACGATAGACGGTTTTAAAAAGGTTAAAAAATAAATGTTTTTTGTTTTTTAAAAATGACGTGTAAAAAACAAATTGTTAAAGAAAATGTGTAATTATATTTAAATTTAAAACGTATTTTGTTAAATAATAATCGTGAAATAACGAAATATAAATAATTGAGTAATTACACAAATAAAAATATTAAAAGAACTTTGTAACTTACATAAACAGCCCCTTAGGTGTAAAAGGACCATAATACCCTTACACTTAATTGGAAACAAGTAATAGAGTCTGTTAGGGGCCAAAACCATTATAAAATGCAATCTCAGGTCGTCTGATATGTCAAAAGATTCCCTTTTGGACTGAAGGGGTTAAACCACAAGGGCCAAAACAGTAATTTAGTCTTTTTATTTTATTGTATTGTTTTTCCTAATATGAACTACAATTTATTAATATGTAGTCTGCTGCGGTTCATGATGCTCACTTCAGTGCCTTCAAATGGGAAATGAAGTGCTTACAGGTATAAATCTCTAAAGTATAGATCTTTAAGTTTAATATTGGACCATTAATCAATTTTTGTCTGAATTTAATGCTTCAGGACAATCAGTTGTTGATGCTAGAGCAGGAACGCCTGAAGCTAAAGGGTGATCTGGAACAAAAGATTGAAAGCCTAAAAAGGAAGTTGGAGAAGAACCATGCCGTGTTGGCTGCATATGAAGCTGCTGCAACAGCAGAAATCAAAAACCAGTCTGACAGGGTAAGGCTTTTATAAGTTGTCAAACGTAAACCAAACTGGTTGGCGGTGGTTTGGTGGTCAAAACTCGACAGGGTAAGGCTTTTATAAGTTGTCAAACGTAAACCAAACTGGTTGGCGGTGGTTTGGTGGTCAAAACTCAAAACGTTATGTTTAGACGGGTTGGTACCTTTTGTTTTTCCCTTTGAGTTTCCATATTTTTGATAAATAATCCAAGGCATTAGCAGCCAACATACAATTTTTTTTGGAATTATTGAAATTGCATAAATATCAACAACATATAATAAAGCTTAAATGAATTTGGGCAGGGGCATCAAGACGTGTTCCAACAGAAAATAAAACATAAATTAATTGAGCAATCAATGTAGAGGGTTAAAAAAAGAATAAAGCGTTAAAAGAGGATTTGTAAACGTTTGAACCAGAATCTAAGAATCTAATCTGGGACCTAAATGAAACCAAAGAAGACTACTATTGTGAATTACCACTCCAACTAAATGGTTTTTAGCAAAATATATACTTAGATCCAGGTGGCAAACCGGCATGACACTCGGTTTGTCAGCTGTGAACCAAACTATAATACTTCTAACCCACGCTGAACCGACCACTTTGACTCGGTTTGGACCATAGTTATCAATAGACCCTGTTGGGATTGCCATATTGTTTGAATATTAAAGCATGATATTTATCTATGTTTATTATTCTAACAGGAAATTTATAAGCTGAAAGGCCGAATGGACTCCTCGGATGCTAAATGGGCTGCCCAACTGGAAGGAGTGATGGCAAACGTGGAAGCTGCAACGTATGAGGTGAAGAAGCATTGTATCGGAGCCATTATATCAGTAGGAAGTCTTGCTATCGGGGCCATCTGTATGACGGCGTCGCCACCTGGTGCTAAGGAGCCTGATCGGCTGTTAGCTGTTTGAATATTATGTTTCATTTGTGGTTTTATGTGAACTGATTCATCGTTGTATGTGAAGGTAGATTGAATTGGACAATTGGTTGTAAGTTGTGCAGGGGGGTTTTGATTTTGGAAATGAGTCTGGTAGGGTTTGATATTAGGTTTGTGACATTTTACTCTTTAAAGATACATTTATCTCAGTTTCCACCAACGCATCTTTTAAAGATTTCTTGTTATCATGATCAACAATCACTTTTTCCTGGTTGGTTCTTTGACTTTCGGTCAGCACATCATTTTGACTTTCTTCTTTCCTTTCATCATTATTGAAGTCTTGGTGTCTTGGGACAAGTCTGTAATATATGCAAACCTTCGGGACCAACAAGACATTTAACTCTATTATTAATAAACTTTAAACTGCCCATGGCTTTATAGCCTAGTGGCATCTTGGTGGTGGGATAAGGCTTTGGGACCAATAGGTCATGGGTTCGATTCCCACAAGGGGGTTTTCCCATATTTATTGGGTTTCCTCCTGAATTGGTGTGACATTATGCCTAGTGGAGATGGATATGATCGGGTGGTTCCTCTGGTGGCACGATGATACTCCAGTGGTCCGTCAGTGATCCAAATTTGCCGTTCAAAAAAAAAAAAAAAAAAAAATAAACTTTAAACTATATATATATATATATACACACTTATAAACTTTATATTGTAAAATCAAAGATAAATTATTTTCCAACTTTCCTACCAACGAAAATTCAACAAACAATAAAATTTCAGTTTTTTTTTTTTAATTTTTCCACTCAAACGATATATAAATATTTTTCGATACTTGATTACAAGAGGATTAATAATTAAAAATAGATGTAAAAGGTGTTGATGATGACGTGTCAATGTTTTTGATTGTCTTTTTAGATTTCCTTATTTGGTGGGTTTTAGATGTTTTTAAGAATGAATATGTTTTTTTTGGTTTCCTTATTGTGGATAGCCTTAAAACTTCTAATATTTTATATACATACACTTTTCGTGTTAAATGTTGATCTCTAGAGCACACAAACCTTTATGTTATCAAACCAAGGTCTAGGCAAGAAAGTCTTAAGAAACTAGCTTCTAAATTAAAATATGTTAGTTGGCTTCGATCTTGAATCCACGCCATGGTTATACATAAGTATTTGAGTGTTGATCTACAAAGACATAACTATGAGTTGGGTATGAACAAGAAGTAAGATAAATATAACACATTGTCTTGTTTCTGACACGAGTTCATCAAACCAAGAAGATAACTTGGTGGGGGTGTTAGGGTGAAGGCGTAACGTGTAAGGGTTTGAAACCGGGTTGATAAAAAATGTGTTTTAAACCAGTTTTTCCGTTGGAAACGACTCAAACGACTATAGGGGGTCTTTTTTGACTGTTTTATTATTATTATTATTATTATTATTATTATTATTATTATTAGTGGGTATATTAGATCCCCCCCCCCCCCCCCCAAAAAAAAAAAAAACAACTATTAATACGTGTGGGTTGAATCACAACAACAAAAAAACGCTCTCCACTCTAAAAAAACGATAAAACCACGCTCACTCCATTCTTTCTTACATTTAATCTTCATCAAATGGCTTCATCAATCGCTCAATCTTCGATTGGTTGTGGACCCTCTAGTGAAGCTACGGTGATTCGCACTAAAACCTACAATAAGAAATCCCGACATATGGATGTGGTGGCTAAGGCGGCTTGAAACAGTTGCACCAATGTTTATGAGCCTATTGCTAGAATAATGATAATAAGTTTGATTTATTTTACAAGATTAATTGAGCTGTCATCTTAATTAAATATATATTTTTACTATCAGGATGTCGAGTTCAAACGAGGATCAATAGGTTTTTGAGCGTCTTCAAAAGATAGTGGAAGATACGAATGACGTTAAGAAAATAGATCAGCATTTAATGTATGATGAATTTTGAATGTTTGTTGTAGATTTTGTATTATATTAGTATGCAATAGATGGTACGCTTTTTATTTACGTTAGTATTTAGAGTGTTTACCATAGCTTGACGCCTCTCGTCGTAGCGCGGGGGCTTAATACCAGGGTTGTTAAAAAAGCTCGTGGGTCGGCTCGCAACGAGCAGGACTGGCTCGGTCATTAACTATGTTTGGTTTGGCTTGAATTATTTTATCTTTAATATATATTATTTATTTTCAATATATTATAAGAAGTTGGTTATTAGTTGTGGGTATTTAGGTGTGTAGTTGGAGCCCAAAGCAGAAATTTAAGCCCCATTAATAATCCAATGGGCCCACTTAGCTTTGACTTTGTAAAAACGCAAATCGGATTATGACCCACCCACCCAATACACGTATTCCACCCAAATCAAAAGTTTTTTTAGAAAACCCTAAACCTTGCTTACTCTCTCACAAGACAGACGACGACGATGAAGAATCTAGTCTCAAATCGTATAATCCAAAAGATTCTCTTCAAGCTACAGACGTATGTCGCATTGGAAACAAGAGAAGCTGGTATATAATTTTCTTCAAGTGCTTTGTTAATTGAATTGGTATTTTGAATGATGTGTTTATGTGAATTGTTTGTTTGTTTGTATGTCAAGTAGATAGAGTTCATAATTGAATTTGGAAACTGAGTATGTTATGGTTTGTGATAGTTGTTCACTTTTTAACCAAAGAAATAGGTACAACAACTTCTATACATGTACAACAAAAAAGAATAGAAGAAAAATATAAATTAAATAAATGATATAAATACATGTACAACAACTTCTATACATTTGATTGGTGAAGTACAGTCAAATTAACCTTCCATATTTCTGTTGTTTGCAGGCAAGGCTGCAACTGCGAAAAGGGACCGCAGGTACAAATCCCAGATATCACGCCTGTGACCATGATCTGTCGCTTTCAACCTCTTTTCCATTCGACCATAAAACCGAGACCTACCCCTGTCCCAACTTGGTATCATCTTAAATTGTTAATAAAAATAAAAATTCATGGTGAAGAAGTTGAATTCCTTTCTTCCTCGCGCCGCGATGCTGGTTACGGGACCTCCATTTTTATCCCTCGTAGCGCCCCCTGTTTTGGTGTTGGGCGGCGCTATAGCTCAATTCCACACATAGACTTAAATCCTTGTAATATATAAAACTTTAAAACATATATCTTTGAAGTTTAATATTGAACAATTAATCAACTTTTGTTTGAATTTAATGTTGCAGGACAATCAGTTGTTGATGCTAGAATAGGAACGCCTGAAGCTGATAAGTGATCTGGAACAAAAGATGGAAAGCCTAGAAAGGAATTTAGAGAAGAAGCATGCCGAGTTGGCTGCATATGAAGCTGCTTCAACAGCAGAAATCAAAAACCAGTCTGGCAGGGTAAGACTTTTATAATTTGTCAAACGTAAACCAAACTCGTTGGCGGTGGTTTGGTGGTCAAAACGTTATGTTTAGACGGGTTGGTACCAGTGGCGAAGCTTGAGATTTCCGACCGGGGGTCGAAAACATATATACCCAAAATTTTCTATAAAACGGGGGGTCGAAAACGTATATACCCAAAAATTTCTATACGAAAACTACATACTCTACACTACTGAGCGAAAAGTTCGGGGGGTCGGCCGCCCCCTCCCGCCCCCACTATCCTTCGCCCATGGTTGGTACATTTTTTTTGCTTTTAAGTTTCCATATTTTTGATAAATAAATCCAAGGCATTAGCAACCAACATACAATTTTTTGGAATTATTGAAATTGCATCAGAATATCAACAACATATAATAAAGCTTAAATGAATTTGGGCAGGAGCATCAAGACGTGTTCCAGCAGAAAATAAAACATAAATTAGTTGAGCAATCAATGTAGACGGTTAAAAAAGACTAGAGCGTTAAAAGAGGATTTATAAAGGTTTGAACCAGAACCTAATCTGGGACCTAAATGAAACCAAAGAAGACTGCTATTGTGAATTACCACTCCAACTAAATAGTTTTAAGCAAAATATATACTTAGTACGTCTGCTGGTTTGATCCAGGTGGTAAACCGGCATAACACTCCGTTTGTCAGCTGTGAACCAAACTGTAATACTTCTAACCCACGCTGAACCGACCACTTTGACTTGGTTTGGACCATAGTTATTAATAGGCCCTAGTGGGATTGCCAAATTATTTGATTTCTAAAGCATGATATTTATCTATATTTATTTTTCTAACCTATGTTGTCAAAGACGCAAGGCTCAGGCGAGGCGCATCGGCCTCGCCCGGAGCCTAGGCGCAAGGCGCAAAAAAAGCGTGGGCTTTTTTAAGAAAAGCGCACATAGAGAAAAAAAATATAAAAAATATGTTATGCTTTGAAAATAAATAAGATTCCACATATATAATTAAAAAAACTATTATACATGCCATTTAAGATCATGGAGCTAATAGTTAGTAGCAAAAGCTTGACTTATATGTTGTAAGTTTTGGGTGTGTGAATGAAAAGTCTCAAAAGGTGGTAAATACTTTGTCCCACATCGGCGGTGTGGGGACAAAGTGAGTGGTTGTTTATAAGGTAAAGTCTTTACTACTCTATTGTAGCTTTATGACATGTTTTACCACAAGTCCTACCCGCGCGCAGGGGGGGTGCAAAAATGAGTTTCTGAGCTGGAATTTGGTTGAACTCATGCGTGCGGTGCGGACACGAATGCAGCTCCGAAAAGCCCGGGCCCGCGTGAGGCAGTTTTTTATTCGTCGTGCTCAGTTCAGGGTTTTTTTTTTTTTTTTTTTTTTTCCTGCTGCGCCTCAGGCCATTTTGTGCGCCTTTTTGCGCCTCAGGCCGCTTTTTCCAAAAAAGCCCATTTTTGCGCCTAGGCTGCCACCAGGCGCTAAACCTGCGCCTCGCCTGCGCCTTGCGCCTAGGCGCGCGCTTTTTGCGCTTTTGACAACATAGTTTCTAACAGGAAATTTATGAGCTTAAAGGCCGAATGAACTCCTCGGATGCTAAGTGGACTGCCTAACTGGAAGAAGTGATGGCAAAAGTGGAAGCCGCAAAGTATGAGGTGAAAGATGAAAACGAAAAACTTCGTAATGAAACAGAACTTAGGATTTCAATGAGTGAAGAAAACAACAAACTGTTGTCAAAGGAAGTTAGTAAAGGTTTAAGAGCTTAAAAGCTCGCGTTATGAAAACATCTGGTAAGGTAATGTATTTTATTGAATTTTAGAAAACATATTTTAACAGTTACTCAATCTCTGTATTTGCAACAGGAGATTCAAGTGTTAAACACCAGATTTGAAGAATTGGAGCACAACCTAGAACCTAAGATCAATGCATTAAACTGTCTAACCGAAGAAATTAGAGGTGGAACCATCAAGGTCTGTAAATACATCATATGTGTAGCAATTATAAGGTGGTTAAGTCTTATTATGGCCGTCTCTTGGCTATATAACTTGGTTTTGTCATATGGTTGTTATTGGAAATGTGAATACTACTGAATTATGATAACTAAAGGAATCATAGTTCCTCTTGCTATGATTAGGCCATTTGAGAATATAATTAGGCCAAAGTGGTGGCCTAATTGAAGGGGCGGGAGTTGGGGAGCAGCCATTGGCGCATATTTATACCCCCTCCGACTTCACCCTATCGGTGGAGATTTTCGCACACGGATTGTACCCCTAGCATTTCGACCTCAAATCCAAAATTCATTTTGACCTCAAATCCGCCAATGGCTGCTCCCCAACTCCCGCCACTTCAATTAGGCCACCACTTTGGCCTAATTATATTCTCAAATGGCCTAATCATAGTAAGAGGAACAATGATTCCTTTAGTTATCAAAATTCAGTAGTATTCACATTTCCAATAACAACCATATGACAAAACCAAGTTATATAGCCAAGAGACGGCCATAATAAGACTTAACCACCCTATAATTGCTACACATATGATGTATTTACAGACCTTGATGGTTCCACCTCTAATTTCTTCGGTTAGACAGTTTAATGCATTGATCTTAGGTTCTAGGTTGTGCTCCAATTCTTCAAATCTGGTGTTTAACACTTGAATCTCCTGTTGCAAATACAGAGATTGAGTAACTGTTAAAATATGTTTTCTAAAATTCAATAAAATACATTACCTTGCCAAGCGTTTTTATAACGCGAGCTCTTTCGGTTCTTAAGCCTTTACTAACGTCCTTTGACACTAGTTTGTTGTTTTGTTCACTCTTTAAAATCCAAAGTTCTGTTTCATGACGAAGTTTCTCCTTTTTATTTTTCAGGTCTGAGAACCGAAAATCCCGCCAACACGTTTCCTGCTGAATTCAGTGAAACCGGAATTAGCGAAATCTCGAAACGGACGGTTAAGAAGTTGCTACAATTTAACATGGGTTTTTACCACGAAGTGCTTGGTTTTAGTTTATTATTTTATTTAACTGGGTTTTTGTATAGAACATATGTTACCAAACTTAATTCACCGGACATCCCGGAAGGGATTAAGGGCATACTATCCACCGGCATACACTTGTTTTGTGACTCAAAATTTCAATTGTAAGACCTCCCAAAAAAAAAAAAAAAACAACGGATTGAATCACAACAACAACAAAAGATTTAGGTGTGTAGTTGGAGCCCAAAGCAGAAATCCATTAATAATCCAATAGGCCCACAGACTTTGTAAAAACGATTATGACCTAGCCACCCACCCAATACACACACGTATTCCACCCAAATCAGAACCCTAGACCCGGCTTACTCTCTCTCACACAAGACGACGGCGATGAGGAATTCAAATCGTGTAATCCAAAAGATCTCTTCAAGCTGCAGACGTATGTTGCATTGCAAACCAGAGAACCTGGTATGCAATTTTCTTCAACTACTTTGTTAATTGAATTGCTGTTTTGAATGATGTGAAATGTTTGTTTGTTGTATGTATTAGGTTTTGAATTTGGAAATGACATGGTTGTAAAAATTGAATTGAATTGGACAGAGTTGGTTGTAAAAATTGTGAGTGTGTTAGGGTTTGGTATTAGGTTTGAGTTTGCGATAGTTGTTCACTTTTTAACCAAACCAATGGTATGCAACTTTTCTCATTCTGTTTTATAAATGTTTGCTGAGCGAATTTGAATTTGGAAATGAGTCTGTTAGGCTTTGAGTTTGAGTGTGTTAGGGTTTGAGGTTATTTGAACTAATTGATCCATCATTATAGGTGCTATCAAATCGGAGGTTTTACAGCACGGATGAGCAAGTCGACTACATCGACACTTTAAGTGTGGTATATTAGAATTTTTGTCAACTTTTAAAAAGCTTTTCCGGTTAGTCTATTAGAATTTTGCCATTTTATCTTTTCATTTTTTTTTATTTTTTAATATGTTCACACCAAATGTATAGGTTGTCCCTGTTGATGCCATAACAACATTTGTCTCCAAGACTGATATGCAGGAAGTAAGAAATATTATATATATTTTATTTTAGTGTTTTTATCTAACATGTTGGGTTTTTTTTTTTATGTAGAGATCACGACTTCAAGAAAAGCATTATTCAACATTTAAAGGTGAAATCCAAAAGTTACAGGTACAATCTAACACTATATGTTAATCTGATCAAATGGTTTCAACTAGAGCTTGCAAAACGGGCAGGTCAGGTTGGGCTAGGTGATGGGTCAGAGTGGGTTTAGGTAAAATTGGGTTCGGGTCAGAATGGTTTTGAACAGAGTATGTAATTATATGGGTCAGAATGTTTGTAACCACCCAGACCTAAAAACCTGTTCACCCATCCTGACCCGCTATACTACCTTTCCCTACCCATTTTGACCCGTAGCTCTTTTTTTTTTACTTTTAATCCTGCCCATTGCACCTATTGCATAATAATACTCGAACCCAAATAGCCCAAAGGCTTTAAATTAAAGTCTATAATGACCCAAAACTTAACTTTTTTTTTTCAATAATGCTGTAGGAAATTCGGTTCTCAGACCTGAAAAGGGAAAACCAAAAACTTACTCGTGAAGCTGAACTTTGGATTACAAACTATGAAGAAAATGACAAAGTGTTGTCAAGGGAACTTAGTGAAGTTTTAAGAACCGAAAGATCTCACATTGTGACAGAGATTCACAAGATAATCTATTTTATTAAATTATAAAAACATATTTTAATACTTAATTTTTATTTTTGCAATAGAAAATTCAACTGTTAAGTACCCAATGTGAGGCATTGGAGGCCAATCTACAACTGAAGATCAAGGCATATAGCTGTCTAGTTGAAGAAAACAGAGGTAGAACAATCAAGGCCTGCAAGTTTGCCGTATGTTTAGCAATTGTAGGGTTTATTCCTTTTATGATCGTCCCTGAGCTATTGCCCATGGTTTAGTCATATATATGGGGTTGTATTAAACGGGTTTTACTTCATAACAAACTGTGTTTAGACGTGTGTTTGATAACATGTTACATATTAGACAAGTGATTATAATATAAATGGTTATGGTTATTGAAAATAGTTTTGGACATGCTTCCTCTGTATGGAGCTGTAATAATCAGGGTTTTACTTCATAACAAACTATGTTATTTGATTTATATGTTATTATATAAATGCTGATAGGACACTTGAAGTCCCAAGCTCCCATATCATGATAACCGAGGGCACCTATAAATTGAGTGAAAATTGAGACAATTACTGAATCTTCGGGGGTATATGTGACAGATGCTATTCATTTTGATACTCTTAAACGTGTTATAGAGGACATACACCAGGTTGGCCAAGAGCCCACAAAAATCATATACCATATTTATGAAACGGTTTGTTCTAAATTCTATATATTTCTACAAATTCTATATATATGTGTAAACACTTTCATATGTAGCTTTATCGAATGTATAAGGCATTCATTGAACCCGGCCTCCAAATTTTTCGCTTTGAAAGAATTTATATAAGTAGTGGGTTCAACATGATTAAAAATCATATTTTTTTTACAAGAATAGTCTATTTTTTATAATACAAATATTTAGGAGGTTGTATGCTTTGATAAACTGTTTTGACCGTTTCCTTTTTAGCTTTGTTTTCATATTTTAGACATTGACATGTTAGAAATAAAAACGTAACTAAAATCAACCAATTTACAAGTAAACGGTCAAAACAACCACAAATTCTACAAACATGTTAACTAGACTGTATGGTCTTCTATGAATGATTAAATAATACTTGTCTTACAACTCCCTAATTTATACCCCACAGGAGGTTTACAATTGGCTCAGAATGACACTTTTAGTTAACCATCCAATATCTAAAAACGCCTATTTAACAAGAATATATTAAGAAACTTGTGAGCCAAATCATATACAACGGGTTGGACAAGAGCCCGAATAAATCATGTACCATGGTTTCTGAAACGATTTGTTCTAAATTTAATAGATTTTACAAGTTTTTTTATGTATATATGTAAACAGTTTCATATGCAGCTTTATTATGTAAAAGGCATTCATAGAACCCAACTTCCGAATGGCCCATATAATGATCGCAAACCATCCAATATCTAAAAACGCCTATTTAACAAGAATATATTAAGAAACTTGTGAGCCAAATCATATACAACGGGTTGGACAAGAGCCCGAAGAAATCATGTACCAGATTTCTGAAACGATTTGTTCTAAATTTTATATATTTTTACAAGTTTTTTTATGTATATATGTAAACAGTTTCATATGCAGCTTTATTATGTAAAAGGCATTCATAGAACCCAACTTCCGAATGGCCCATATAATGATCGCAACAAGTTTAATCCCTTCATAGGATTCCAAAATCCCACTTATATTCTAAAGGCTTGATTTATCTATTCTTTTCTAATTATTGCTATTTAATTAACATATTGAACTGATTAAATCATGATAATTTTAAACATTTTAGTCATCAAGAAATGTTAGTGGGAACAAGTCAGATCCCCCATGTCAAACGGATTAGGTTACTTCTTCTCTTCATTTTCAGTTATTTGTGTAATAAGAGTTACCTTTTCTTCTGAGTATCAAGTCCACTGTTATGGCCAGGTTCTTTTTTACTAGGCAAGTTGCAGCTAATTAATCCTTTTTGTGGTTTGGATGCAGCATGATAAGACTTCATAAACTATCAAAGAACGTCTTGCTGCTATTGCATCGGATGTAGAACAGTTACGTGTGCATAAGGAAGATAGGATAATACAGTTTTTAGATGTGCAGACATGAATTCAAAAACTATGTGTGGTGTCTGCAGGGATTAAGGAGCTCGTAGTTCCACTAGCTATTGTCATTGGAACATGAACTATATCTAATGAGAGTTGCAACCATAAGCTTTTATTCTTTCTTGAGACCTTTTGGCTTCTATTATACAACAGTGAGTGATGCGTTAAAATCGTATTTTTATTTAGTTTATTTATTTTTTGCATGGGTTAAGGACCATTATGGTTTTTATTTGTTTTTGTGGGTTGTTTTGGTAACTTTGTAATTGGTTTGATTTAAACTCTAATGTGATACATGGTCGAAAACCGGTGTTTGTAAATGTTTAAGTTAATGTTTTTACGTGACTTTTAGTCTCGAATAGCCTACTTTTAATGGGATTTGTGTTTTCAGGTCTTATGGAGTTTAAGGAGCTAATCAGGACGCTTTACGGGCCACCGGGAGCGAACGGGATCAACCGGGGATGTGAAATGAACAAAACCGGGTTAATCACGAAGTTTGGATGTGTTTTGGGGGATGTTAATGGATTTAAAATGAATATATTGGAAGATGGCATGATAGAGGGCTGAATTATGAGTATGTGTGCGAAAACGGTGAGTAAAACGGAGCTAAAACGAAGAAGTTATAAAGAAAACAAAAAGTGAGGTTTATAGGTACCGTCGGCGACGCCCCTTGGATCTTTCTTTCGCGAAATTTGTTGATTGTTGAGTTTTTGACGAGTTGAAACGGTTCCGGGACCAATTATTCGGGGGTTACGAGTTGTGGGGGGGTTAAAACACCTCCTTGGAATCATTCACAAGCATCTAACATACTCCAAAACAATCCCTAACACCACATTCTTCATCTCTAACCCACACCTAACATCATCATCATTCAAACCCAAACCGAATCACCATCTCCATCATCTTCATCCATTCTCCACCATTCAAACCCTAACTTCCACCACTCCTCAAGACTTGAAGATTATGGTTCGGTGCTCATGTTCATCCTCCGGTGATCGTGCTTCCTCGACCATGAGCGGCTAGTCTCTTCGGATTCACCCCGGTGTAGATTGTTGTAAGATTTTCTAGGGTTTATGCATTTGTATTTTAATTTGGTTTTGTGACAAATTGTTTAGTATTTGAAACCTTGGATAATTGTCTTGCATTTGTTTCGAATTCGTGAATTGTCGAACGATGATAAAGTTATGACTTTGCGTAATGGTTATGTGCAATTATGCCTTATCTTAGGTTAGGATTTACATGTCCGAGGTAATGAAGTGAATTGTGGTCCGTTGTCTATGACGTAGATAGCAATTGGCACCTAAGTTTCGTGATAGTAATCCGTTAATCACTACATGCAATTGAATCAAGTTAAAACATGTAGGAACCCTAGGTCTTGCAATTACTGAAACGGGTGTGATCCGTGCTCTAATTTCTTGTTTCAACCTTTTAGTTTAGTTTACAATTTTAGTTAATCACACATTGTTTTAAGAATAACATCCAATTGTCGGTTCACTCCGATTTATTTTCAAAACCAAACAAACGAATAAAATTAGCAAACTTTATAATCACCTTGTACATTATTTGTAAATAGCCTAACTAATCGAACGGGTCGTGCGATACTGACCACATGCTCTTCGTGGATACGATACCCGACTTACCATAGCTACCTAGGTTTAATTGGGTTTTTGACTGATCGGGACGACACGGTCACGTCAAAATGGCGCCGTTGCCGGGGAGCTAGTGCGCTTAGTATTTCATTGCTTGTTCGATTTTAGTTTAGTTTTTTTCTTTCTTGTATATTCATGATTTCACTTTGGGTGGTCGAGCTTGTGTGTGCAGGTACATGTTTTGCAAGAATTACTTTTCAATATGAATTGGGTGGATGATGATCCATATGAGTGTTGCGGAAGCGGAGAGCATTATTTAAAGGATTGCTCTGTTTTCTACGAAAAAGTTCAAGCTTACAAGGATCGGGAAGACTACCTTAGCGGATTGTACGGATATGGGAGGGCGGATTATGAAGATTTCAAAGGTCCATCCTCATATTATCCATACGATGATCCACCACCACCACATTATCAAGAATACTACTATGAACCCGAATTGCCACATTTCTCAAGTTGTTAAGCACATAAGTGTCAAGTGTCGGATTGCAATCCGATCGGATCACTATCCGATCCATTGCAAGTTAGTAAACTTTGACTTTGTTGACCCTGACCCGATTGGATCACCATCCGTTCCTTAGCACATTGTTTGTTAAATAGTTTAAAGTGCAAGTGTCGAGTGGCAATCCGAACGGATTGCCATCCGATCCTAATCACTTTATTTGCTTTTGTGTCTCAGGTTTAATCGTCGGATCACCATCCGATAGTTAGTTGGTGTCACTCGATCGGATCACCGTCCGATCCATAGCATATTGTCAAGCGTCGGATCGTCACCCGATCAGATCACCGTCCGATCCATAGCATATTGTCAAGCGTCGGATCGTCACCCGATCGGATCACCGTCTGATCCATAGCATATTGTCAAGCGTCGGATCGTCACTCGATCAGATCACCATCCGATCCAAAGCATACTGTCAAGTGTCAGATCGTCACTCGATCGGATCACCATTCGATCCGCTGCCATCCGATCATTGTTACTGTTGACTTTGGTTGACCTCACTCGATCGGATAACCATCCGATTCAGCTGGTTGATATTTGTTAAAAAACTGATTGTTTCTGATTTTTGTGATTCAGGTAAAAACGAGGAGCATCATGGCTGAAGAATTTTATAAACACGTTCTACAAGGCGTTTACATCCGAATCGTCTGAAACATCGACTGTTGCATCGAAAAGTATCTCAAAAGCAATAACAGAAAATACCAATCATGATAATTTTTATGGGACACACTCAAAACCACCAAAGCTGGATAGTATTGAAGACTATACTTGGTGGAAGGAGCGTTTCATCAACTGGGCCAAAGCTTACGCGCACGAAAGCTAGTTTTGTTTAGAGTTTGGCTATGATAGACCTGTAAATGACAAAGGCGAATAAATCCCACTCAAGAGCTTAACCACTGATGACAAGAAAAACTTCTCATAAATGTTTGCTGAGCGAGTTTGAATTTGGAAATGAGTGTGTTAGGCTTTGAGTTTGAGTGTGTTAGGGTTTGAGGTTATTTGAACTAATTGATCCATCGTTGTAGGTGCTATCAAATCAGAGGTTTTACAGCACGGATGAGCAAGTCGACTACATCGACACTTTAAGTGTGGTATATTAGAATTTTTGTCAACTTTTATAAAGCTTTTCCTGTTAGTCTATTAGAATTTTGCCATTTTATCTTTTCGTTTTTTTTTATTTTTTTAACTTTTTAATATGTTCACACCAAATGTATAGGTTGTCCCTGTTGATGCCATAACAACATTTGTCTCCAAGACTGATATGCAGGAAGTAAGAAATATTATATATATATATATATATATATATATATATATATATATTATTTTAGTGTTTTTATCTAACATGTTGGGTTTTTTTATGTAGAGATCACGGCTTCAAGAAAAGCATTATTCAGCATTTAAAGGTGAAATCCAAAAGTTACAGGTACAATCTAACACTATATGTTAATCTGATCAAATGGTTTCAACTAGAGCTTGCAAAACGGGCAGGTCAGGTTGGGCTGGGTGATGGGTCGGAGTGGGTTTAGGTAAAATTGGGTTCAGGTCAGAATGGTTTTGAACAGAGTATGTAATTATATGGGTCAGAATGTTTGTAACCACCCAGACCTAAAAACCTGTTCACCCATCCTGACCCGCCATACTACCTTTCCCTACCCATTTTGACCCGTAGCTCTCTCTCTCTCTTTTTTTTTTCTTTTAATCCTGCCCATTGCACCTATTGCATAATAATACTCGAATCCAAATAGCCCAAAGGCTTTAAATTAAAGTCTATAATGATCCAAAACTTAACTTTTTTTTTCAATAATGCTGTAGGAAATTCGGTTCTCAGACCTGAAAAGGGAAAACCAAAAACTTACTCGTGAAGCTGAACTTTGGATTACAAACTGTGAAGAAAATGACAACGTGTTGTCAAGGGAACTTAGTGAAGTTTTAAGAACCGAAAAATCTCACATTGTGATAGAGATTCACAAGGTAATCTATTTTATTAAATTATAAAAACATATTTTAGTACTCAATTTTTATTTTTGCAACAGAAAATTCAACTGTTAAGTACCCAATTTGAGGCATTGGAGGCCATTCTACAACCGAAGATCAAGGCATATAGCTGTCTAGTTGAAGAAAACAGAGGTAGAACAATCAAGGCCTGCAAGTTCGCCGTATGTTTGGCAATTGTAGGGTTTATTCCTTTTATGATCGTCCCTGAGCTATTGCCCATGGTTTAGTCATATATATGGGGTTGTATTAATTGGGGTTTTACTTCATCACAAATTGTGTTTAGACGTGTGTTTGATAATATGTTACATATTAGACAAGTGATTATAATATAACTGGTTATGGTTATTGAAAATAGTTTTGGACATGCTTCCTCTGTATGGAACTCTAATAATCAGGGTTTTACTTCATAACAAACTATGTTATTTGATTTATATGTTATTATATAAATGCTGACAGGAAACTTGAAGTCCCAAGCTCCCATATCATGATAACCGAGGGCACCTATAAATTGAGTGAGAATTGAGACAATTACTGAATCTTCGAGGGTATATGTGACCAGTGGCGAAGCTTGGATTTTTCGGCCGGGGGGGTGAAAACATATATACCCAAAAATTTCTATAGAATACCCAAAAATTTCTATAGAACCGGGGGGGTGAAAACGTATATACCCACAAATTTCTATACGAAAATTACATATATAACACTACTGAGCGAAAAATCCCGGGGGGCGGACGTCCCCCCCCGGCCCCTCACATGCTGCGCCACTGTATGTGACAGATGCTATTCATTTGATACTCTTAAACGTGTTATAGAGGACATACACCAGGTTGGCCAAGAGCCCACAAAAATCATATACCATATTTATGAAACGGTTTGTTCTAAATTCTATATATTTCTACAATTCTATATATGTGTGTAAACACTTTCATATGTAGCTTTATCGAATGTATAAGGCATTCATTGAACCCGGCCTCCAAATTTTTCACTTTGAAAGAATTAATATAAGTAGTGGGTTCAACATGATTAAAAATCATATTTTTACAAGAACAGTCTATTTTTTATAATACAAATATTTAGGAGGTTGTATGATTTCATAAACTGTTTCGACCGTTTCCTTTTTAGCTTTGTTTTCATATTTTAGCCATTGACATGTTAGAAATAAAAATGTAACTAAAATCAACCAATTTACAAGTAAACGGTCGAAACTACCACAAATTCTACAAACATGTTAACTAGACTGTATGGTCTTCTACGAATGATTAAATAATACTTGTCTTACAACTCCCTAATTTATACCCCACATGAGGTTTACAATTGGCTCAGAATGACACTTTTAGTTAACCATCCAATATCTAAAAACGCCTATTTAACAAGAACATATTAAGAAACTTGTGAGCCAAATCATATGCAACGGGTTGGACAAGAGCCCGAAGAAATCATGTACCATGGTTTCTGAAACGATTTGTTCTAAATTTTATATATTTTTACAAGTTTTTTTTATGTATATATGTAAACAGTTTCATATGCAGCTTTATTATGTAAAAGGCATTCATAGAACCCAACTTCCGAATGGCCCATATAATGATCGCAACAAGTTTAATCCCTTCATAGGATTCCAAAAGCCCACTTATATTCTAAAGGCTTGATTTATCTATTCTTTTTTAATTATTGCTATTTAATTAACATATTGAACTGATTAAATCATGATAATTTTAAACATTTTAGTCATCAAGAAATGTTAGTGGGAACAAGTTAGATCCGCCATGTCAAACGGATTAGGTTATTTCTTCTCTTCAATTTCAGTTATTTGTGTAATAGGAGTTACCTTTTCTTCTGAGTATCAAGTCCACTGTTATGGCCAGGTTCTTTTTTACTAGGATTTTTTACTTGGCAAGTTGCAGCAAATTAATCCTTTTTGTGGTTTGAATGCAACATGATAAGACTTCATAAACTATCAAAGAACGTCTTGCTGCTATTGAATCGGATGTAGAACAGTTACGTGTGCATAAGGAAGATAGGATAATACAGTTTTTAGATGTGCAGACATGAATTATGATTATGTAATCCATAGATTTGTATAAAAGTTATAGGCATAGACTTTCGTAGGTCTAATGCCTAAGAATGGGTCATAAGCGAAAAATGATTAACCAAAGGGTAAAATCTCGGGATAGCGAGTTCTTTATGTTAAACCCACCTCAAAATAGTTGTGGTGGAATGTAAGTAGTAAATTAATACGGGAAATGCGACGAGTGGAAAGAAATGAGCGAGTTAATGCTTAAATGCTCAAAAGTCCTCTTAACGGGTCAAAATAAAATAAGAAATTAAATGAGGATTAAGCGTTTAGAAGTTACAAATAAATTGGTGAATGAACATGCATTCGTGAACCCTGTAATGTGAGCGAAGATGCTGATGCCTGATAAGCCCGGGGTGGGTAGAAATGTTTAGGAACGAATCTTGATAATATTCATGTAATGTAACTTAAAACTAAACGGGTCGAATAAGTTTGAAATGGGAATTATAAGCTATTCGCTTATAAATTGGATTTTAATGCGAACAATGATGGTTAACGGGTCCGTATTTAAATTACGGACACGTAAGAAAAAGAATTACACAAAACAGAGGTCTAGATCAAAAGTTATGGCAATTATAAGTTTGAAAAATTGGTTAAAAACATAGTTGGGCATTTGCAGTTCAAAGAAAATAGGTTTCCGTCGAAAACAGGTTGTCGGGTCGCGCGACCAAGACTCTGGGACACCGTCGCGTAGCGCGACCAGTGTCGGGGCCCGCGACAACATAGGCTCAGTCTCACGTCAGAGCTGGGAAAAATGACTTTTAATTGTTGTTTGATGATTAGAACTTGTTTAAACTATTATCTAAGTATCAAAACTATCTTTTAAGTTGGATTTGATCACAGGTGAATATCAGGAGTACCCAGATGAAGATCGAGCTGAATGAAGAACCGAACACGAACAAGAACAAGATACATGCTTCCGCACTTAGTTTCGTCGCTATTTTAAACGGCGAATTTATACCAATCATCATGTAACGTTTTAAAATATAGAAAAGTTTTAATTAACCTGTATTTTCATTGTATATGTAATTATAATTACATGTTTATTTTCGTAAACTATACGAAAACCGTAAAATAATAGCAAGGGTCTTACATAAACGCCTTTGCTAAGGCCTTCTCCTCAATCCTCGTCCACTGTTTTTTGCTCAGGTTCGAAGGTTGATTTTGGTCTACCGCCACTTGATTTCCTTTTTTACGTTTAGAAGTTTGCGGGTGCGTCTCTGGAACGACTTCAATGTCGTCTTCAACGGGTTGTGGTGGTTGCGAAGATTGAACAGGTTGTTGTGGTTGAGAAGATTGAACGAGTTGCGTGTTGAACGGGTTTCGCAATCAAGCTTTGTAACGCTTGCATTTGTTGCGTATTCGAAAAAGGGTTCGGAGATTGTTAGAAACCCGCAAAAGCATTGACGGTAAATTGCGAGAAAGGGTTCGGTTCCATTTGAGGATAGTACTCGGGCACCGAAAAACGTCTGGGTTTGGATTTGGGTTGTTCGGGTTGTATGGATCCATTGTAAAAAGTAGAAAAATATTGTATATATATAGATATTAATAATCGATGCCAATGGATAGTATGAATAGTGCTTTTGTTTTCTTTTTTCTTTTCTTTTATTTATTTTTAATTTTTTTCTTTCCTTTTATACATTTTTACTTTAGTGTTTTTTTCTTTTGTTTTTATATCACCTACGGATGAGCAAATGGTATTGGGTATTGATACTAAATTGGTAACGATATCGAATTTACCAAACTGGGTATATTTTTGGAACCTATTCGGTACCACCTTTTGGCATTTTCGGTACCGGTGCAGTACCGGTATTTACTGGTTTTTACCCTCAAATACCGGTACCGTACGAGTAACAAACCGGTACCGGTTCCCATTTTCCCCGTTTTTCGGTACCGGTATTTATAGGTAAAACACCGGTAAGTACTGGTGTATTCGGTACCAGTACTGATACCACTTTTCCATGTTTTAAGTACCGGTTCGGTACCAAACGGGTACCGTGCTCATCCCTACCGTATCGTACCGAGCCTTTCGGGATCGATACTTTCGGTGCCATTACAGGTACCGAGCTCATCCATATTTTAATGTTTTGTAAGTGGGTAAAAATTTGGTTTTCAATTAAGGCATTTGATTTTTTTTTTTTTTAAATTTGCAACGGTCATAAACATAAATGGGGCAACTTCCAATTTTTTTGTCTTGTAGTGCCCGGCTCAAACGTCTATATCTAGACGGAGAGGGGGGGGGGGGGGGGATGGTGTTGGGGGCGGCGACGGGCCAGGCCGAGCCCAAGCCGACCCCCACACCACCTAGCCTTATATTAAAAAATGCGTGAAAGGCTGACTCGACATCTTCAAGTGGTTGACCGACATAGAGCTTAAGTTGACATTTTTTTCAGTACACTACCTTTGTTTTCTGTGACTTAACTTCCTCGTCAAGCACCTGAAAGAGAGGCTTCATTTTGGGTGACTTAACTTCCTCGTCAAGCTCCTGAAAGAGAGGTTAAAAAGATTACAGTTATCACTGGTATCGGTCCTCTCTCTATTTTATAATTGGGCTTATTAACTACGAACGACGTCAAGATAATCAGATAATAAATCAGAAAATATATGTAACAAAGTGTCGTAGAAACTGGTATTTAGGTGTGTATTTGTTGTTCAAAGTTCAAATTCTAACCCAGATATAGCCACACAACCTGCAAACACAGAGGCAGAGAGAGATATATTAAAAATGATATATAGAACTACTTTAGGGGACTGATGCAATGCAAATTTCCTTTTTATTTTCTTTTTTTGCATAAAAGGGCTTGATTCAGTGATAAAGATGATAATTAGGGGACTGATGCAATGCAAATTTCCTTTCTTTCTTTTTTGCATAAAAGGGCTTGATTCAGTGATAAAAGATGATAATACTTCACCCAACAAATACATAGTCCATGAACAAAATCCAAAACCATATAATAATAATAATGAGGATCTTTAAGGAGGTGCACTGTGGCGGGTGCTTCAGAGAGATAAAGAGTTTGATGAGAGGGTGGAGATGGCGTTGGTGGTGGTGGTGGTGGTCAACGGGTGGTGGTGATGGAAATACATGAGAGACTTTAGGGTGAGAGGGGCACTCCCCTCTTAGGGGAGTCCCCTCTCTTACGCACACCCAATCAGGTTATGCCACGTCAACTCCCCTCAACTCCCCTCACACCCCAATTTGATGGCGGCACTCCCCTCTTAGGGGACTTTTTTTTATTTTTTTTATTTGTTGTAATTATGCATGTTTATAAATTAAAAAAATATTAATAAAAATTAAATAAAAGACATTTCATTAAATTAAAAATAAAAATTACATTTAAACTTGAAAAATAAAAATTACATTCAAACTAGAAAAATATAAAAACAAACTACTCGTCGTCGGAACTCACTTCAAGGTGAGGTAGATCTAAACGTCCGAGATGCTCAACGAGATCGTGTTTTAGTATCCAATGCGTTTCTTCGTCAATGAGCTCGCTATAAGCTGTATCATCGAAGACGGGTTCGACTGGAGGATCTTGAATGTGTACCGGTGCTATCGCCCTTCCGTCGTATTTTATAATCATGTTATGTAAAATAATGCACGTGTATACACGATGAACCTTATCTTTTTCACCGTTTTGGAACGCATTGGACGATTTAGTATTCCCCACTTCGCCTTTAACACACCAAACGCCCGTTCCACATCTTTTCTTGCGGCCTCGTGTTGCCTCTTGAACTTTTTTTCATTCGGGATGTGAGGATATGGAAAAGACTTCACAAACACGGACCAGCTAGGGTAGATCCCATCAGTAAGATAATACCCGCGTTTGTATAAGTGGTCGTTCACCTGAAATGGACAATTTGGCGTCGTTCCGTTTCGTTGAGTAAGAAATAACGGAGATTGTTGGAGCACGTTGATGTCGTTTTGTGAACCCGCCGGGCCACAAAAAGCATGCCAAATCCACAAATCTTGAGACGCCACCGCCTCTAACATAACCGTCGGGTATTGATGATCGCCTCTCATATATTGTCCACGCAATTCTGTGGGGCACATTCTCCAGACGAAGTGTGTACAATCCAGACTACCCAACATACCAGGTAGGTGATGTCTCTCCTCATGAGCCTGATACAATAGCGCAACGTCGTGGCTCGTTGGTCTACGTAAGAATTCACCGGCATACATTGTACAGACCGTCTCGCAGAAATATTCAAGGCACTCACGAGAGGTCCTTTCAGCCATATTTAAATACTCGCCGTTTTCGTCTGGTGGGTTACCGGTTGCAAGTTGTTTAATCGCAGAAGTAACCTTTTGCAACGACGTGAAACTTTTCTTCATTCTCCCGTCCAAGCCCTCTTGAAACCACTCGTTATTCGCTTCCACGTCACTAAGAATTTTTAGGAACAAAGACTTGGACATACGAAACCTCTGACGAAAAATATCGGCATTAAATTTTGGATTTTCTACAAAATAATCGGCCATGAGTGTTTCGTGGCCACCCTCACGATCTCGACGGACAATTTTTTTTTACTAGACGATGCCGTGTCTAGTAGCTCCGCTTGTTGGATGAGATTTTGGAAGAAAATTAAACTACTATCGCTTGACGAAGAATCTTCATCGTCGGGAAAGTCGGGTAGGGGAGAAAAAAATGGGAACTTGGAATCCATTTTTTTAAAGATTGGTTTGACTTTGTGTTGAATTTGATAGATTTTTAGAGTGAGTTTGAGAATGGGTGTGGTAAAAAATTAGATTAAGTTGGTTATTTATATTGTTAAAATTGATTTTTTTTTAAAAAGTGACCGTTGCCCAACGTATACCATCGATCCTTGTGTCTTCCTTGTTCGGTGAACTCACCCCGACCCCCCTCCCCGAATTCACTCACCGCAGGGATGGCGGCGGTGTTCCCGCTGGGGGAATTGGGTCACCGAGGCCACTCCCCGCTGGTGCCCCGTATACCCTTAGTGTTTTGTGTTATGGAAATCAGTAAACATTTTTTACAGTGGGCGGTGGGCCAGCTTTGTTGGGTGTTTTTGCTTTACGAGACCGCGAGGTGTGAGGGCTTGGCTTAGGGGTTTTGCACGACACGTGGCGGAGGTGGGCTCCAACAGGCCACCCTAAAAAAGTGGGGTGTGGAGGGGGCGTGGCCAGCCATGTGGATTAATTTAGCCAACCAAAGCCAGCCAACTAACCCCCCCCCCCCGCGCCATGTGGAATACTCACGCCAAAAGGGGCAACAACAAAGCCACGCCAACCCGGGGTAGAAAAGCTGGCGTTGAAGGGCTACCCACGCCCAAAAGCCAAGCCCACACCCCACGGTCTGAGTTGCAATCAACAACCGTAATTTCCTACTTCATAATAATATATTTTTGCTAAATAATCTGTACTATATAACAAAAGAAAACAATTTTGGGACACTTGTCATCATATTAGGCCATCTCTTATAGATAATTATTATTTTAGTTTAATTTCTTCTAATTAATTATAGATAATCCTCTATTAACTATTATTTAGTTTAATAACTTAAAGATAATTATTATTTAGTTTAATTTCCTTCTTATTTATAATATTATTTATTTGAATTAATTAGAGTTAATTACTGTATTCGTCCCCGTGCTTTGTCAAAAATCACTATTCAGTCAATTAGTTTAAAAATTACGATTTCAGTCCCTATGGTTTCACTTTCGTAACTATTTCAGTCCACGTCGTAACCATTTCAGTCCCTGTAATTAACAGAATAATGGATTGAAATTGTTACGAAATTGAATAGGGACAGAAATGGTTACGAAAGTGAAACCACAGGGACTGAAATCGCAATTTTTAAACTAATGGACTGAAATAGTGATTTTTGACAAACCACATGGACGAAAACAGTAATTAACTCAATTAATTATTACTTTTGTATTTATCTATTTACTTCAAATTCAAACTTAGTTATCTAATTTGATCTTAACTATATATTTGAACGTTTTGTTTAGTTTGGTATCAAATAGATTTTATGAAACTTGAAATAAATTTAACTAATGTTATTTATCATTTATATATTTACGAAGTTTTAAATAAAGGGTTACATTTATTGAGACTTCGTTAACAAATTTTGCAACAACAGAACAATCTATTTTTATCACGAAAACCAAACTTTGTATTAATATATTAAATATTTTTATTTTCACTATACAAAATTACATTTACTCGACCCATGTAATACATGAGGTGTTTTAAGATATAACTTTTTCTTATTTGATATATAAAGTTAGATTTATTCAATTCGTACAATACACGAGGTTTTTCAAGGATATATATTTTTTTTATTATTTAGTACAGAAAATTACATTTATTCAAACCGTGTAATACGCATATTTTTAAAGATGTAACTTTTTTATTATTTGGTATATAAAATCACATTTATTCAACCCATGTAATAAATGGGTTTTTTTAAGATGTATTATTTTAAATGGGTTTTTTTAAGATGTATTATTTTATTATTTAGTAAAAAATATTACATTTATTCAACCCATGTAATACACGTGGTTTTAAAGATATAACTTTTTTATTTGGTATATAAAATTAAATTTATTCAACCCGTACAATATGGTTCTTATAGATATAAATTTTTATTATTTAATATATAAAATTATATTTATTCAACCCGTGCAATAAATGAGATTTTTAAAGATATATTTTTTATTATTTAGTATATAAAATTTATTTATTCAACCCGTGTAATACACGGGGTTATAACCTAGTTAAACTATAGAAAGACATTTTAATTTTTTAATAATCTATTACCTACATAGAAAACCGCATGAAATCTCTAAATCCAAAAACCCTATCAAGTCTTTTTTAGTGTGTAACAATATTTTTTATTTACATTTGTCAACTTTAAAAATTAAATTTACAACTATGTTTAATTATTTTTCAACATTTCGCTACGGATATTGTGACGAACCCAACATATATTGTCCCAACAAGATTGGTCCCGGTATTTATTTGTTTAAGGTTTCGATCCATTTAAAACACATGTTGATTGCTATACTGAGTATCTGTATCATACCAATACTGTAATGAACCGAAGCGATACCGACCAAAAGCCCTTGCAAAGCGCGAGGTTTCCCACTAGTTGTAAAGAAATTTAGAGAGGAATTTAGATGTTTGAGAAAAAAAATGGTACAAATGGGTTTGAGGGGCCGGTGTGCATGACGTAGAGAGGTTACAACGCCGGATTTTCACGATTACATCGTGGACCGAACAAGAGGACATCTCGTTGTGCGAATCATGGGTCGATAATGAAAATTTATGAAACCGTTAAACAATAAAGGTGAAAAAAGTAAGTAAGTGCTAATGACTACGTAGCATGAATTTTATAATGTGACATTGAAACTATGAAATGGCAACACATTCCTTCTAAATAATTGAAAACTTACCAAACAGTATCACATAACCTCAAAATAAATATGGAGCTAACCTGATTCCAAAGTGTAATCATTTGTTAGAATGTACGGAGGGGAGGGGGTGTGACGTTATTCGATAGGGTCATGCTATTCACAAACCCAAACCTTATTTCCACACCCTTTTGAAGCTCCCCGCTTTGGCCAAAGCGGGGCGTTTTGGCCTGTTTTCCAGACAAACAGTGATGTGATGGTGTACGATGTCAGTTGAACCGCTCCCGCTTTGGCCAAAGCGGGGCGTTTAGGGTTTTTTTTTTCCGAAAATGGGTGATGAGACTTGATGCGATGTTATATTCTGTACGGTGGAATGTTTGAACCCTAAACGCCCCGCTTTGGCCAAAGCGGAGCGTTTCGACCCTAATTTTTGGAAGTTGGTGTCTTCTGTCGAATGCGAACCCGAGAAACGGAATGGAGTTCAAGCAGTTGGTCGATGACATGATAGATAAAGATCTTGACACGATCATATCTGATGTATTGCAAAATACATCTTTTATTCGTGTACAGTTTGTATAGTTTTCGTTATATTTAGTTTTGTTTTTCATTAGAATATGCATGCTATTGATAAAATTGTGTTTTGCAGGTCTTGATGCTTACATATGCGGGAAACGGAGTGAAACGAGCAAAAATATTGAAGTGTCAAGTCTTGAAGCATGTTGGAAAGGTCAAGGAGTTTAAATAGAGTTAAAAAGCTGAAAAATCACTCTCTGGCACCCCATCACCCACTAAGCAAGTCTGTGGCACCCGGCGAGAGACTGGAGATGTTACAAGAGAAAAAAACAAGGTGGCACCCCGCCACCCATTCGTTCAGTTGGTGGCGCCCAGCCAGAAGCTCGTAGCTGCCAATTTATGCGAAAATTAAAAGGGTTTGTAAAAAAAAAAGATATATATAATCATCTTAAAACTTAAAAAGAAACCCTAGGATGAACCAAGAACCCTAGGCGACTTTGGAGCAGATTTTTTTACATCTTTTAGCTTGCGGGAATCAATTGGTTGAAGCTTGGAGCGTGGAAGTGAAGATTGTTCGGGTTTTATCTCTCGGTTTTCTTTAATTTCGTGTTTTCGATCTTTTCCAATGAATTCTTGTTTTGAACTTAATTTGTTTATTATGAACAACATGTTTCTTGGCTAAACCTTAGATACTACCTAGACGAGATGATGGTTTGATTAAAGTTTGGATCTTTTAACGGTTTTTATTGTTTGATTATGGATTGATTTCTGAAAGTAAAGTGTTCTAGAATTTCTTATTTGGTGCGTATGCGTATTTACTTTTGGTTGTTGATTATTTACTGTTTCACATAGATTTTGGTGAATGTCTTTCACATAATAAATTTGTGTTGATTGTTCGATTCTTTGCGGGTTCGGGTGATCTTTGGGTAAATTGGCCAATAGCCTTAGAAACAGTAATTAAAATACAATTGGAATTAAATACTCTGCTTAACTTGTCGCTGAGAGGCTCGAGTTAGTTATTAGGTCGCGGTGCAGTATATATCTAAGATAGGTTTTGAGAGAAGTCAATCTTAGTTCCCTAATTGCATTTGTGTCTAGTAAACCAAGTTAGAACCTAGAATTGCCTTAGATTATCGCGCTGAGAGGTAGATAGTCGTATTAGGGCACTTTTAGAGTCGTTAGAGGACTGAGAGGAAGTCTAACAGTCGGTATTCATAACAGCCTTGTAGGGTTTCCTAGGTTTCTTCCTGAGAAGGGTCGGGAAGTCTTAGCATTGAAATACCTTAAGGTTTAGTATTTTACGATCCCGGCTCCATACAACAATAATACCGTTAGAAGTCCATTCCTAGTTAAACTGGATTCAAGTCTAGGTAGTCGTTAATCTCATTTGAATCAAACCTTAGTCTTCGTTCGTGTCTTAGTATAATTTCATTTTAATTTCAATTCTTGGATTTTAGTAAAACCCCCCTTTAAAACACAATGATTATTAAGTCGTGTCAGTGTCTAGTCTAAATAAAGTCGTTAACGTAATTAATTAGAGTCCTTGTGGGTTCGACATCCGGACTTACTTTTCTGTGCTAGAGTCGACCGGTACACTTGCCGGTGAGTAGTTTAGTCAAGTTAGAGAGTCTAGATTTTTTATTACTTGAGTCTTAATTTAGGGTAATTTTAGTTTATTTAGTTGAACTACTTTTTCCACATCAAGTTTTTGGCGTCGTTGCTGGGGACTCTTGGTAATTGCGTTAACTACTTTGTTTGGATTTCAACTGATATCGTTACGTGCTTTTTGTGTGTTTTTGATTCGTAGGAGTCCAAGTAATTTAAGTGTCTTTTTCTTATTTTTAGAGTCTTTTGTTGGAGTTGTCTTACTTGTTTTTCTTCGGTTTTTGCAGTTCATGCCCCACACGCGTTCGCAGGGACCAGTGAAGCCACCGATCGACAAGTCTTCCTTCTCCACACCCAGTATTCAGGTAAAAAAATCCTCAACTTCATCTTCAGCCCTTTCTGACTCTACACTTCAATCTAAACCACCAAACTACGACTTCACCCCGAAGTCATCACCCCACAACTCCCCACCACCCTCCCGTCACCCTAGTCCACCACCAGTTCACCAAATGGCCGATAACCAAACTGTCCACCAGCGTTCCACCTCAGGTTTTACCACCAATTCACCCATCACCATCCCTGAAATCACCAATGACAAGTCCTGGCAAATTCCCTCATACATCATGACCGCCATTAACAACTCTTGTCAGTTCCATGGTCGTGATGATGAGGATGCGCCAGCACATATCAACCGTCTCACCCGTCTGTGTAGCACCTTCGGCATCGAAGGTGTTAATCTTGATGCCCGCTTTCTCCAAGTCTTCCCCTTTTCGCTTGCTGGCCGCGCAGTCACATGGCTCGATTCGTAGCCAGCAGGTACTTATACTACTTGGGCTGGACTTAGGGATGCCTTCCTTGCTAAGTATTTCCCACCTGCGAAGGCCTCTCGCCTTCGAGATCAGATCCATTCCTTCAGAATGGAGCCTGACGAACCATATCACTTAGCTTGGGAGAGGTTTCAAACTTTACTATCACGTTGTTCCCAACATGGGTTGTCGGATTGGGCTTTAGTAGAAAAATTTTACAATGGTCTTACCCCTGAGTGCAAGGCCCGATTCGACACATCTGCAGGAGGCCACCTAATGGGAAAGAAAACTGTGGCTGACTGCAATGACCTCTTTGAGAGCTTCGCTCATGCTGATATAGATCATAGTGCTACCAGCAGGAATTCCAATCCTGTGATTACTTCCTCATCTTCTCGAGGAGTAAACCAAGTCGTTTCAGACTCAAAGGTAGTATCTCAACTTGACTATATCACCAAAGAGTTGCTAGAAATTAAGAAGAAGGTCGATAGGTGCGAAGTTTGTAGAGGTGGACATGACACCATAGATTGCCCAACACTTACCCTAGAATAGGTCGAGTATATAGCAGGTCAAAATAGGGGTCCAACGAACCCGTTTAATAATAGTAATTCCAATTGGCGTGCTAACAATTATCGCTCTTCAGGTAATCCCCCTGGTTTTCCATCAGGTCAATATCAAAATAGGGGGCCAGGTTTCTATTCTAGTGGGGGGTCGGGTCAAACAGGTCAATTTGCTAGTTCAGGTTCAGGTGCACAGTTCAGAGGTGAGGGGTCACACCAAGAGGTTCAACCTAAGAATGAGGGGTCAAATAGTAGTCTGTCTAGGATAGAAGACCTTCTTACCCAGCTAGTGGTTAAGGATCAAGCTACCCAACATACTTTAGAGGACCACGCTACGCTCCTAAATAATAACCATTCAAGCTTCTTAGATCTTCAAAGGCAAGTTGGGGATATTGCACGCCAGTTGCAAGAGCGACCTCCCGGTCAATTTTCGGGCAACACGAAGCCCAACCCTTCCGGCACTTTGAAGGCAATTTCAACCCGTAGTGGTAGGACCTTAGGAGAGGTAGTGAGACCCGAGAGTGTTGAGATAGAAGATGAGGACCCCGTTGATGAGGAGATTGAAATGGAGGCGCCCGATAAAGTGCAATCTAGGTTCATCCCAGCAAGTACCGCACACACCGGGGGGCCTTCAAGTGGGAAAAACGTAGGTAAAAAGCCCATTCAAGTTGTTCCATCACCCAATGTTGATATTTCCCGTGCTCCATTCCCTTCCCGTCTTAAAAACCAAACATATTCTAAAGAGTACGGGAAGTTCTTAGAGATTTTTAAACAACTTAGAATCAACCTTCCTTTCATAGAAGCCCTTCAATCAATGCCTAAATATGAAAAATTTTTAAAAGATCTTCTAAAACTTAAGGATAGGTTAGGAGAGGTTTCTAACATCCCCTTTAGTGGAGGGTGTTCTGCCGTAGTCTTGAACAAGGTCCCGGAAAAATTGACGGATCCGGGCCTTTTTACCATCCCGTGCTTGTTTGGGAGTGATACCGAGTGTAGGGCCCTAGCCGATTTAGGAGCGAGTATAAACTTAATGCCATATTCCATGTATGTGAGGTTAGGTTTAGGAGAGTTGTCCCCTACACGCATGTATTTGTCTCTAGCCGATAGATCCGTTAAGTATCCACGTGGCATAATTGAAAACCTCTTAGTTAAAGTGGATAAATTTGTCTTTCCCGTAGACTTTGTCGTTCTTGATATGGAAGCCGACGAGAAGGTTCTTATCATTCTAGGATGCCCATTCTTGTGTACCGCCAAGGCTATCATTGATGTCTTTGACGGGAAAATTACACTTCAAGTCGGTGAGGAGAGAGTTACGTTCGAGATAGCACGCTCCATGGAACATCCTAGTGGTTCCGATGACCTTAGTAGTCCTTGTCATTCGGTCTATTTCATAGAGTCTTTCTCATCTTGTGTCGACCATTGCTTTGACTATATTAGTGGAGCCGATTTAGTTGAGAGTAGGATAGATGAGGTAGTTGAGAAGGTAGAGGAGGTTGTGAGTGAGAGTGAGGAAGTAGAAGAGAACGAGTGGGTCCCCGAAGTGTTAGAATTGAGTGAGGTAAAAAGCGAGAGTGAGAGTACACCTATAGAGAAACCCGCCCCATTAGAACTTAAAGTTCTCCCGTCTCACTTAGAGTATACGTTTTTAGGTGAGGGGTCCGATTTTCCCGTCATTATTTCGTCTAAGTTAGAGGAGGGAGAGAAGGGTAGGTTGTTAGAGGTGTTGAGAGTGAATAGGGAGGCCATTGCATGGCGTCTTTCAGATATTAAGGGCATAAGCCCCGCCTATTGTACCCACCGGATACTGATGGAAGATGATTATAAGCCGGTGGTGCAACCTCAACGGCGCCTAAATCCGAACATGCAAGAGGTCGTTAAGAAGGAAGTGCTTAAGTTGTTAGATGCCAGTGTGATTTACCCTATTTCCGATTCACCATGGGTTAGCCCGACCCAAGTTGTCCCAAAGAAGGGTGGGATGACGGTGATCATGAACGAAAAGAACGAATTAATCCCTTCCCGTACCGTTATCGGTTGGCGTGTATGCATAGACTACCGGAAGTTAAACGACGCCACCCGGAAAGACCATTTTCCCTTGCCATTCATTGACCAAATGTTGGAGCGTCTAGTGGGTCAACAATTCTATTGTTTTCTCGATGGATTTTCTGGTTATTTTCAGATCCCCATCGCCCCGGAGGATCAAGATAAAACGACGCTCACATGCCCTTACGGCACTTATGCGTATCGCCGCATGCCTTTCGGGTTATGCAACGCTCCGGCTACATTCCAAAGATGCATGGTTGCTATATTCCAAGACATGCTTGAGACTTCCATGGAGGTTTTCATGGATGACTTTTCAGTTTATGGCACCACTTTCGAACAATGTCTTCTAAATCTTGATAGAATGCTTAAGAGGTGCATAGAGACAAATCTTATGTTGAATTGGGAGAAGTGTCACTTTATGGTGACGGAGGGGATAGTTTTAGGACACAAGGTGTCGAGAGAGGGTATAAAGGTGGATAGGGCCAAGATAGATACCATAAGTAGATTGCCTCTACCTACTAGTGTCAAGTCCGTTAGAAGCTTTCTAGGTCATGCGGGCTTTTATAGGCGTTTCATAAAGGATTTTTCCAAAATTACTCGCCCCATGACCCGACTTTTAGAGAAGGATGTACCTTTCGTCTTTGACGAGGAGTGCATCAAGGCGTTTGACTTCTTGAAGGAAAAACTTGTTAGTGCCCCTATACTTGTTTCGCCCGATTGGAGCTTGCCTTTCGAGCTCATGTGCGATGCAAGTGATTATGCTGTAGGTGCGGTCTTAGGTCAAAGAGTTGATAAACACTTTCATCCAATCTACTACGCGGGCAAAGCTCTAAATGATGCTCAAGAGAACTATACCACCACGGAAAAAGAGCTCTTAGCCGTAGTGTTTGCGTTTGATAAGTTTCGCTCATATCTCGTTCTTTCCAAAACCACCGTATTCACCGACCATGCCGCTTTGCGCTTTCTATTCCAAAAGAAGGACGCAAAGCCACGACTCATTAGATGGATTCTTTTGCTTTCCGAGTTCGATATAGAAATTAAGGATAAAAAGGGAGCGGAAAATGT